>OY294044.1:275872-331171 GCA_958510825.1 Brachypterus glaber | reverse complement strand
CCAAGGCGTAGATGAGGGGGGGTTAATGGGGGTAATTAATGTTTGCAGGGCGCCAAGTTTGGTAGAAACCGTCAGGGACAAAGCTTTTTTTCTTGATGGCATTTTTTGGGGGGCAATTTTTTTTGAGGCGCACAAAGCTTTATTTTAGGGTGTTTTTTCTTTTGCTAATGGCGCCAAATTTGAGGCTTGAAAGGCCGGCCCTGGGTATTACCCCCCCCCCCCTCCCCCATAGAAGAAAAAGCACTACGCCCTTGTCTACCTCATTGTTTGAAACTGATGTCTGGCTCCTATGAGAGTCGTGCGCGCTATGCCAAGGACAGGCCGGCCCTCAAGAGAGTCCTGCGAATGATCAGAAAAATGTAGGACATTGTATATCTAATTACGTATAATATAATAATAATTTACATTGATACACCTTTATGATAAATATTAAAAATTGGCGTTTGTTTAAACGATTTTTTATTGTTTCTAATCACCTTGATTCATATCGATTAAAAAAATAAAGAAATCATGCTACGCATTCCATTATATATTATTCACAGTAAATGGTATATTACATTTTCACAAATATTAAAAAAATATATATTTTTTTAAGTATGCAAGCACGAAAAGTTCCACCCTATTTTGTTTTTGAGGGGATTACTTTTAAAATTGAATTGATCCTTATAATAAAAGTAATAATTTTTCCTGAAAAAGTTACGTTTAACCCCCCATAACTTTTTTGTTTTGGGGGGGACTACTTTCAAAAACAATAGAGATCTTCCCCTCGTAGATTTTTCCTGAAAAAGTCGATCGGATTATTTGTTCTTGAGTTATCGTGTTCACAAAAATCGTGACATCAGACGGACAGACGGACAGACAGACATTCCAAAAAGTTTCATATTTTTTCGTAAAAAAAAATATATTCAAGAATTTTTTGTCCAGGACGATTTTTGAATTTTTTTGAAAATTCGAAACTACCGTATATTATTCTATCGCAGGCGCTATGAATAATATAATAACAATAAACACTTTAAAAAATATTATTATTATTATCAATTATTATTAATGTATTTTTTATTTAAATTTATCATTAAAATTGATTATAGCATTTTTTACGGTCTTCCAAATGACGTATCACAAGATCGGGGTTGCTGTTTAAGATTCTAATGTTGTAGCTGAGGGTTAGGGGGTGAAAATTATAACCCCCAAAATTATTTATTTTACCCTTGAAAAAAAAAATGACCCCTTTTTAAGAATTTTCATATTGTGCTTGGTTCGCGAGATATTTGGGGTTTATCTTGTATTTTTAGATGTGTTGAGATAAACTACAAAAAAAATGTGCAAATTTACATGCTAAATCAGAGGCAACTAGATGAAACGTTGCAAGCACCCTGTCAAAACATCGGCACTATTGTACACTAGAGCCATCTAGTTTGCAAATTTCAAACTAGGTGTTTTGTTTGATTTTAAATTCTGTAACTTTAAAACATTATATTCTAGCAAAAAACTGTATATAACATTTTTTATAGAGCTTAAAAAGAGCTTTTATTTAAAATATAATTTTTTGAAATCGGGTTATAAATATGTGAGATATGCTAAAAATCCTTTTACTGCTTTAAACGCCAATATCTCGAAAACAATGGGTTTTAAGAAAACGTTTATAACATTTTTTGTCCAGTTTAAAATTATCTTTTATATAAGTGCTAAATTAACCAAATACAATAATAATTGCCTTAATTATAAACAAAAAACGCTAAAAATAGGAGTTTTACCCTATTTTTACCCCCTTACCCCCAATCGTTTACCCCCAAAATCTAATCAGCTCTTCGGAATACGATAAGAAACAATATGCAAAAAACCGCAAGTCGATATCTCATGTAGAAATGGAGTTAGAGAGTTTACACCCAGACAGACAGACAGACAGACGGACGCAATTTTTTTTTACTGATTTCGAAGAATGGTCTAAAACGTCGAGAAATGTGAAAAAAATGTGGTCAAAGATTTTGACTTTTCGGCGAAGATTTCAATACATCGGACTCTAAGGGCCACTTGCACCAATGATGGTTTAACTTTAAACTTGGATTAAATTGACCGCTGGCCAATCAGAACGCAGAATTTTTAACTTAAACTCGGTTTAGCCGAGTTAATCCCGTACCAAAATTTGGTGCAAGTGGCCCTAAGTAGCACTAAGTGCCGATGTAATATGTTGCCAAGCAGGTCCACGTAAAATTTACTAGATTTAACTTGTAATTTTACAATTTTTTAGGAATATTACATTTACATGTGCTTAAATATGCCAAAAAAACTTATTTTTTTCGAAATAAAAATCCAAAACAAAATTTAAAACGACTCTATACATAAAAATCAGTTTTTGCAAAAAATATGCCAAAAAATATTTTTTTTTTCGAAATAAAAATCCAAAAAAAAATGAAACAACTTTTTTTTGATTTTTTTAATGGGTTTTCAAAAGAAATACTTCCTGTTTTGGTATATTTTATGTAAAAAATCTCAGCATGTAAAGAGAAATACGAAATAAGTATACAACCCCAAACAGCAAGTTCGTGCCAAGCGACTGTGAGTATATATATACACTGTATAAGCTAAAAGTTGAGTTTTACCAAGTAAATTACATGAATAAAAAAAACAATTAATTAACTAAGCGTTATCCATTCTGTAAATAAACTATATTTACACTAGAATTAAATCTTGGATTGTTATTTTATGCACTTCACAATTAATTCTACCCCAACCCTTACGCGCCCAGCGGTGTCAGTGCAGTCGATTGTCATATGTTTGCTGTTCGGCTCACGTTAAAGTGACATAAACGTGTATCGATAATGCCTCTAGGGACTAGCAAAAAAGATATATTTGTACTTATGCCAGAAAAGCGTTTGAAGCAAAAAGCAAACCAGTAACGTACACTTTTATCGGAAAAATTCGAGACGCATAAAGCCAAATTTTAATTTTTTCATTGGTGTAAATTAAGTTTTTTTCTATTTTGCGACTCTTATAAGCTCATAATCACACGCATTTTGCGTGTTCTTATAGACCCATAAGAGGTCTGTACTTTTTGTTCTTTTGGGTTGGCAACACCTGGCCTATCGCTTGACGTTTTCCGTGCAAATGTCAATGTCGCTTTAAAGTTGAATTTTCTACAAAATTTTGTGTTTAGGTTATTTTTACCATGTTAAAATTGTGGCTTGATTAATTGCAGTAAAAAAGAGAAGAGATGACTATAAAATATATCAAAATATCATTTGTTCTTAGAATTTTAAACATGGTGTAAACTGTAATTCCAATCCAAAACAAAAATCCCTAAATTAGTCATCAATTTAAATGTAAGTTTTTTTAAATTTTAGAGCAAAATAGAAAAAATTGTATAAAGCACTCGTTTCATAACACGTTTTTAGCGCACTAGTACTTTAGAAAACTCTCCGCAAGCGGCTCGTTTTCTAAACTTGTACTATACTATTATAATGTAGGTTAAAATAATTTGACAACAGACAGGTCAATTAAGGTTGTCGCAATGTTTGGAAGATTCAATGCGAGAAGAAACGTTGGACGACGATGAAAAGCCTACATGTTCAAAATGCACAATATCCTTTACAATTCAAAAATTCCCGAAAATTTTAGTAATCCACCTCAAACGCTTCTCCCAGAGGGAACATTTTCAAAGAAAGCTTAGTGTCACCGTAGACTTTCCTCTAGAAGGATTAGATATGAGTAATTATGCCGCAGAGTCCGTCGCACCGTGCAGGTACAACTTGTACGCCATTTCAAATCACAGTGGTACCATGTTTAGCGGACACTACACTGCCTATTGTAAGCATCTTTATAATCACAGGTGGCATGTATATGACGACTTTAGGGTTTCTTCAGTTTCACCAAGATCGATAGTTTCAGGAGAAGCCTACATACTTTTTTATGAACAAGAAGGTCATCACAATTTTGAAGAGTGACGATTTTAGTTTTAATAACAATTTTTTTTTTTATTTTTTTTTCTGTTATATATTTATATTTTGTGTTATATTTTAATTTATTAAATATAAATTAATATTTTTATTTGACAACCTAATTTTTAATTATCCATTTTAATTCAGCTGAACAGTTGCAAGCACCTTGTCAAAACATCGGCACTAATTTGAAACGTTATGAAAAGGAAAGTTGTGTGATCACGTCAATAGGCAATACACCTGCATAATTTATTAAATTTTGAAAGTCTGTATCTACAAAACGTTATATTCTAGTAAAAAACTGTATATAGCATTTTTTATAGGGCTTAAAAACAGCTTTCATTTAAAATATAATTGTTTGAAATCGGGTTATAAATAAGTGAAATATGCTAAAAAAACGTTTTACTGCTTTAAACGCCAATATTTCGAAAATAAACCAAAAAACGCTAAAAATAGGAGAATGAACCTCAGTTGTTAAAACAATTTAGGTTAAATTTTGTCTGAACTTTACATTTATGAACTAGCTAAATTGTTACTTTTAAGTATTAAAATACCTAGATACCTATTATTAGGTTTTAATTATACAATAAAAAAAAACAAATTGGCCAATTTTGACCCTGAACTGTTTTTTCCTAGATTTTATCCGACAAAGAAAGTCCCTTTGTGGCGTATGTATACAGAAAGGGGACTAACTAACGGCAATATTGCCCCCAGAGACTTGCCCTGAGGGATACTTTTCTTGTATATGAGACCACGGCACGTGACACGCTCTCTGTTTGACAGATAGAAAGTGTTTGTCTAGGCCTAGTAAGCTTCTTAGTTGCAAATGGCCAAATCTGTTTGTTTTGATACTTTATTTAGTTATTTGCTATTTGTATGAATGGGATTGTATTTATAAAAGCAGGGTGGGATGCTGGAAATATGTTTTCATTAAAAACAGTTTTAGTTAGGATTTGAAATGAATAAAAGGACGAGTCACCTGTTTTATCCCAGGAAACCAAAAGACGTGTTTTGAACGTCAATTGTTGGGCACTTACTGACCTACATGAGGTGATATTATGACGTCTTGCTGTCGTCCCAGTAACGTGTATAAGTCACAGCCCAGGGACGTAACATTACGTCAGAAATATGACGTTAGAATACCGTTTTTAACATTATCTCTCCAATTAATAGGTATTTATGGTATGAAAGAGGAAACTAGGATTTTGCCCATGAGAAAATTAACCTACAGGCTGGAGGCGGAGTGGGTTAATTTTAGAGAGGCAATATTATAATATGAGATCCTATGATAGGATTTCATAGAAAATTTCTTGCCATTACTCCCTACACATATCTGCATGCTCAAGTCCAGTGAAAGAAATTTTCCACATGCATAGAAAATCCCTACTAATCCGATGATGTACGTGAAATTAGTAGGCTAACGACTGAACAGTACTGTTCACAGGTCCGGACTGGCTCCTTTGGGGGCCCTCGACTAGAGACCCAAGAGGGGCCCCTTCACCAAGAGGTATTTTTTTTCAATGTGCAATTTTTTTGCAAAAATCTGAAATAAAATTGTGTCAATTTTTTTCAAAAATGTCCGATTTAGCTGAAATTTGGTGTAAAGGCTTCTTTTGTTAATCTTAATGCGGACCAATACCAAAAACCTAAAATTCAAATTAGCGGAATTAATAAGGCCGATTTATTTTTGAAATTTTGCCAAAATTAACAAAAATATGGCATAAAACAAAAAATTATGATAACTTCAGCCCATTTTTGTGCGTTATTTTTCTTATATGTACCTTCTAGTAATTACTGTGAAAAATTCATGATTTTTTACCAACCCAGTTCAGTTCAGTTACTTTTTATCTACCTATATCTGTTTATCGCGTTCTGTTAATAGAGATAGATAGATAAATAGTACCTGAACTTAAAATACAGTCACCATGGTGTAAACTAAGCCATTGTGTTATACTTCCAGCATAATAATAATTCGGCCCTAAAATGTATAATTTTTCAATTAATTTCGTGGCATACTAGATTTTTCATGATTAAAAAATACTTCAGATACGTTACTTTCAGAGTACCTTGGTTTGCATTTGGTGTAGAACTTTATACCGACAAACAAGCCCATTCTTGACTTAAGTACAGGCATCCTGTCGTATGGGAAAACCAATTTGGAATAGTTCCGGAGGGTACATTCTTGGCTCGCGGGCGTCATCAGCTTCGGATTAGCAAGAAGAGGATCACTTGATCGTGCGAAAGTGCAACTGTAATGTCGTGTAAGCGAAAGGTAAATAATGTCACAATATGTCGCAATTACACACGGTCGTCGCCTACTGCGGGATCAAATTTTCATCGTCGAGGTCTAACATGTATATTGGTTACATGTGACGAACCGATATCCCAATTAACAATTTTTGTCAAGTCTTGAGCAAGTCTGGCTCAAGATTCTTGATCAAGTAAATGCATCCAGATTTTGACAATTCTGGCGCAAGATACTGTCGACAGATTCTGGCTCAAGAATTGTCAAAGAATTGCTACAGATACTTCGTCAAGATTCTTGGACAAGTCTTGAGCAAGAATGTAGCAAGGAAAATTGACAAGAAATAGAAAAGCGGTCTCTATCATGATCAAATCTTACTTGTTAGACTAGGTCAAGATTCTTCACCAAGAATCTTGTCAAATTGCTTGCTACAGATTTGACAAACAGACTTGACAAAGTATTGCTAAACGATCTGCTTCCAGAATCTTGCTAAAGTCTTGCCCAAGTCTGGATACAGAATCTTGATTAATTCTCTTGCTCAAGAATTGTACAATTCTTTACAAAGAACTTTGTCAAGTACTCTGGTCAAGAAACTAGTCGAAGTTTAATGTAACTGGGGATGTTGGTAAACATGTGACGAACCCAGATATAACTAATTTATTACTGTAACTGTAATCGACCTAAGTAATTTTTTTCTACACTATCGTAATAAATAGCGTAATTAGATTATAGAATACAACAATAAATAGTTGTACATGCGCCAACCACTATATATGGCATAGAATGCAACAACAAAACGCGTTGGATAAATTGTAAATGGTACTTAAAACTTAAAGTTTAACAAAGATTTTCTTCAGTATTTCGTTTAAAATAAGGTTGGTTGAACTATTGTACACTAGAGCCATCTAGTTTGCAAATTTTAAACTAGGTGTTTTGTTTGATTTTAAATTTTGTATCTTTAAAACATTATATTCTAGCAAAAAACTGTATATAACATTAAAAAGAGCTTTTATTTAAAATATAATTTTTTGAAATCGGGTTATAAATATGTGAGATATGCTAAAAAAACCTTTTACTGCTTTAAACGCCAATATCTCTCGAAAACAATGCGTTTTAGGAAAACGTTGTTTATAACATTTTTTGACCAATTTAAAATTATCTTTTATATAAGTGCTAAATTAACCAAATACAATAATAATTGCCTTAATTATAAACAAAAAACGCTAAAAATAGGAGTTTTACCCTATTTTAACCCCCTTACCCCCAATCATTTAGCCCCAAAATCTAATCAGCTCTTCGGAATACGATAAGAAACAATATGGAAAAAACCGCAAGTCGATATCTCATGTAGAAATGGAGTTAGAGAGTTTACACCCAGGCAGACAGACGGACGGACGCAAAATTTTTTTTTACTGATTTCGACAGAATGGTCTAAAACGTCGAGAAATGTGAAAAAAAAAACGTGGTCAAAGATTTTGACTTTTCGGCGAAGATTTCAATACATCGGCACTCTTAGTAGCACTAAATGCCGATGTAAAATTATTTTTGTTGTTAAATGGTTTTGCTGTGAAATTGGCACCGACTTATTTTTTTTTAGAGACATAGAAGTCGGTTCATTATTTTTTGTTAAAAGTTTTTATCTTTTACTTTTTAGAGACACAGAACTTGTAGATTTATAACGTCATATAAGCTAAATTATAGTTGTCCTTCCATCTCGGCAAGCTGCTGACGTCATAAATATTCTCAACATCTTAAACTAAATAATTTTAAAAGACAGAAAGAATTAAAAAAAATTTAATTACAGTTAACTCTCAACAGTATCTCGTTGACGTGAAAAACTCTCAACCATTTGCACCAAAAATGCCAATATGTGAGGATTGAGAGCATTATCTACCACTTAAATCCATCTTTATTATACGGGGTCATGAATATGGAGTGTTAAAATTAAAATACGCGCAGCGTTTAAGCCCGTGGACACAATAGAGTTGGTGAAGGGCCCCTTCAAAAGGGCACAGCTGCAAGGATGAAAGAGGAGTGCGGGGATCTTTATACCTACTTCTAATTTTGTTTCGATTGAAAACTAGAGTAGATTATTTCAAACTTTGTTTGCACATTTTTTGGGGTCAGGTGCAGTCAAGATGATATAGACCGCCATTTATTTAATATATTTAATATAATAATAATTATTATAAGACAAACAAATAGTTATTTATGGTACTAGTGGGTAAAGTAAGATATTGTTCATGAGAAAATTAACCTGCGAGGCGTCAGCCAAGCAGGTTAATTTTCGAGAGGGCAATATCGGTTTACCCATGAGTGCCATACAAGGTTTTATCCAATAAATAGCTTAGGAATTCATATTTTTATTAAAAATTTTGATGACATTTACAAGAAAATAATTTGACAAGTGACAGTTGAGTGGGTAAAATAAATAAATATCCACTCAATAAAGTAAAAGCCACGCGGGGGTTATTATTGAGTTTATATATTTAAAATAAAGCTGGTAATTGTCTTATTATCTGTATGTATTGGATAAAGCTTTTTTATTCGATTGATTCTAAAAGCGACACTTTTTGTTCATGTTTTACGGGCGAAAAGTTAAACTTTGTGGCCCCAGGGCCAAAAAGTTTTTTTCACCCGCTAACTTAAACTTGTTTCTTAAAGCTTTTTAAAAGAAGATGTTTTACCTTAACTGTAATATTTATAAAGAAATATGACCTTTTGGTCTTGAACTAACTGTTCTTTTTGACCAGATACAGTTATTATAATCATTTCATACAAAATTTTAAAAAATCCATAACATAACCTCAAAATATATGTCAACTGATTAATCTGTATGTTTCATAACATACGTTTTTAGCGCACGAGTACAAGTTTAGAAAACGAGTCGCTTACGGCGAGTTTTCTAAAGTACTAGTGCTCTAAGAACGTGTTATGAAACGAGTGCTTTATACAATTTTTTCTATTTTGCTCTAAAATTTAAAAAACTTACATTTACATTGATGACTGATTTAGGGATTTTTGTTTTGAGTTGGCATTACAGTTTAC
This sequence comes from Brachypterus glaber, assembly GCA_958510825.1. Lineage (NCBI taxonomy): Eukaryota > Metazoa > Arthropoda > Insecta > Coleoptera > Kateretidae > Brachypterus > Brachypterus glaber. Next base: position 321,943 of record OY294044.1, on the reverse strand, counting down.
ACTATGTTTAAAATTCTAAGAACAAATGATATTTTGATATATTTTACAGTCATCTCTTCTTTTTCACTGCAATTAACCAGCCCACAATTTTAACACGGTAAAAAATAACCCAAACACAAAATTTTGTAAAAAATTAAACTTTAAATCGACATTGACATTTGCACGCAAAACGCCAAGAGATAGGCTTTGTATGTTGCCAACCCAACAGAAAAAAAAATAGAGACCTCTTATGGGCCTATAAGAACACGCAAAATGCTTGTGATTATGAGCTTATAAGAGCCGCAAAATAGAAAAAATGGTTTTTCTATTTTGCGACTCTTATAAGCTCATAATCACACGTATTTTGCGTGTTCTTATAGGCCCATAAGAGGTCTATACTTTTTTTTCTTTTGGGTTGGTAACAGACAAAAGTCTACCTCTTGACGTTTGCCGTGCAATTGTGAACGTCGGTTTAATGTTTAATTTTATACAAAATTTTGTGTTTAGGTTATGTTTTACCGTGTTTGTGGCTTGGTTACTTGCAGTGGAAAAGAGAAGAAATGATTATAAAATATATCAAAATAATATTTGTTCTTAGAATTTTAAACATGGCGAAAACTGTAATTCCAATTTGAAACAAAAATCCCTAAATCAGTCATCAATTTAAATGTAAGTTTTTTAAAATTTTAGAGAAAAATAGAAAAAATTGTATAAAGCACTCGTTTCATAACACGTTTTTAGCGCACTAGTACTTTAGAAAACTCACCGCAAGCGTCTCGTTTTCTAAACTTGTACTCGTGCGCTAAAAACGTTCGTTATGAAACTAGTACTTTAATATACTATTAAACATAGAAATGAATCCAAGTATCTACTGATAATGCCATGGACGATAATGGCAGTGACGATGATGACAATTGAAATTCTGATGACAGTCGTAATAAAATAAAAATTACCTATTCGTGAAAAAAAATCCAATAGAATTCACCTTGTCATTTTGCTTTCCCATTTTGAAAATTTTCAAAATTTCGGAAAGCCTTGTATTTTTTTGCGTTTTATGACGTTTTATGTCGATATTAATCAATTTCAAGCAAAAAAAAAATTATCGGTCGATCGGTCGATCGGTCTGTCCGGGAAATCTTGTAAGCACGATAACTTAAGAAAGCTTTAAGCTAGAGACTTTAATTTTGGCATAGAGGTATGTTACCAAAAGTTCTCGCTCGGGATTGTTTTTGGTGAAAATTGGCGTGCGGCAAGGGGGGCAAACGGGGAAAAATACATTTTTTTTAGAAAAAATTTAAAATTGCTATATAGAGGTTTTTAAGGTTGCTGAAATGGAATCTCATAATAAAATTTCTCTAACTCCACCCCCGAGGGGGTGAGGTATAAATATTTTCAAATGTTTTCCAAATTTTCGTGAAAATTTGTAGATAGGGGTTTTTGAGGTTGATAAAAATGAATCTCGAAATATATTTTTTGAAACCCACCCCCTTAGGGGTGGGGGGTGATTTTTGTGAAAATTGGTATATTGACGTTTTTGAGGTTGCTGGAAGTGAATCTGATAATAAAAAATCTATTTTACGCGCAGGTGGTAAAATGGAAAGGTTTTTACTGGCAGTGTATTTTATCTAAAAAGCCCTAAATTATGAGCTACATAGTGGATTTCTATGTACCGCAATTCATCAACCGATCTAAATTTACTGTTCTGTCCGACATCTCATTAATTATGCAAGGCTTCCCAAATGGAATAGAGGGAACTCACATGGAGCGGAAAAGCTTGTAAAATTTTCTATTTAACCATTTATTTTTGATTTTTTACATCGGCACTTAGTAGGGGAGACTGATGTACCTTGATCATAGTGTACCTTGGATCACCCTTCAGTTTTTTGGCAGATGCTGCTATTTACGTGACAAAACTGTACTAAAACAATGGAGTGCAAGCAAGCGGGAGAGTGGTTGTCCATGTGCTATTGTTTTCGAGTAAAATAGAAATACAATTTTTTAGCTCAAAAAGTAACAGCTTTTGGTTTTACCAGAGATAAATTGTAGTCTCTGGTTTTACTGTTTACTTTTTTACAAGTGGACGATTGTGTTTTATGTTTTAAATTACTTTGTATCTGAATCACTGCTTATTGGTCAGTAATTTGTTATGTCATATTTCAGTTTTAAACATAACCTAGAATGTTGAAAAGTTTACTTTTGGAAAAACGCACCATCATGTGTACCTTGGATCAAAACAACATCCTGTACCACTGATCAATGATTATAGGTGGAATTTTCTAGCTTTAAAGTTAAATGAATTAGTTAACAAATTTTGAGTAAAATTTAATTTACATACCTAATTTTTCTATTGCCTATTAAACAATAAAATATAAATTTCTCTATAAAAATGTTGTTTTTAATACATATTATTTTCCTTGTACGTACATACCGTTGATGATCCAAGGTACACTAGTTTGTGATCAATGGTACATTATGGTCTTTTTACAATTAAATATAAATATATATTTTTTTAAACTAAATTAAATTGTTTGATATTTACAAATTTAAAAAATCTATATAAAACATTTTACTATTCCTTAAAACTACTTTTGTTTGATTAACGCAGTCGTCCCTCCGAAGTGACTAATCGATTTTGTGCTTTTTAGCACTCTTCAGAGCCACATATCGGTAGTAGGGACAACTACGAAAATCAAATCCTTTCCATATATCTCTATATAGAGTTTAAAAATCGTTGTAAAGAAAAGCAAAAACAGCTAGCGACATCTACTGCTAAAAGCAGAGACTGGATAAACCTATCGACAGTCCAAAAAAGGAAGCAGTTATTGGTTTCAAGAACCCATTGCACGCTGTAGATAGGGGGCAGATTAATCAATGCCATGGTGAACATTGCCGCCAATTGAATCCTAAACGCTGCCCCCTATCGACAGCGTGCAATAGGTTCTTGAAACCAATAACTGCTTCCTTTTTTGGACTGTCGATAGGTTTATCCAGTCTCTGCTTTTAGCAGTAGATGTCGCTAGCTGTTTTTGCTTTTCCTTACAACGATTTTTAAACTCTATATAGAGATATATGGAAAGGATTTGATTTTCGTAGTTGTCCCTACTACCGATATGTGGCTCTGAAGAGTGCTAAAAAGCACGAAATCGATCAGTCACTTCGGAGGGACGACTGCGTTAATCAGACAAAAGTAGTTTTAAGGAATAGTAAAATGTTTTATATATATTTTTTTCTATAACTGTTTAATATTTAAATTCTCAAAAAGTAAATAGAGTGTAGGAATAATGGTGTTATAAGGAGGGACTCTTTCCGTTGTTATATTTAAAAAAATATAAAAGTAAATTGTGATCCAAGGTACAACAGTCTCCCCTACTACGAAGAGTGCCGATGTGTTGAAATCTTCGCCGAAAAGTCAAACTCGTAAAAATTTTCGCCTGCTGGTCAAGAGCTTTCTTTGTTTTTTCTTATTTAAGGGTTATAAAACATTAATATTTAAATTGTAATTTTTTTGCCTGTGGTGCTAGAGCTCTCTTGCATTTAAGTGACACTTTAAATTCATATACTGTTAAAATTAAAATAGACTATCAAATTTTTAAAAATTTTCGCCTGTGACGCTTGAACTTTCTTGCATTTAAATCTATACCACTGTTTTCAAATTAAAATAAACCATCGCAATTGTCAAATTTTTCGCCTGCGGCGCTAGTTCTTTCTTATTTTTTTTTTTCATTTATGTTTTTAAAACTTGTGTTTAAAAAAAAAGATGCCTGCGGCGTCATTTTTTATTATTTTTAAGATTTAGAAAAACAGTGTATTTTTTTTAAATATTTTTTTTTTAAGTATTTGGAAAAATTCTGTGAATAATATGATATGGAATGCGTAGCACTTCTTATCTTCACGGCTTGTTTCCAATAATACCATAATTTATCTGCATTTTGTGAAAATTTACAAAAATTTAACTGCACCAAGTGCACAAGTGGTTTTTTTGTGCATGGTCACATATAGGTATATAATGCAATTAAACATATAAATTGGAAGCATGGCATTAATTTTATCTACTATTCTTTTATTTATGTAAGAATTTGTTCTAAACTAAACACTTTTTTAATTGTAGGTAGGTAGGTTTTATTTAAAAATTAATCCATAAAATAATAATTAAGAACATAAATCACTGCATATAACAAACCGAAAAGATATGTAATGCTTAACATTCCATAGTATACTCTTCAGTGGGTAGTATATAATAACGCAATATACTGTAATACAGTATTACTGTATATTGTATATCTCCTCAAAATAATTCCCAAAATATGACTTTTTCTACGACTGCTTTAGAATGTAAGCAAATACACACACTTTTCAAACACAGAATGAATCCATTCTAGTTCTAGATACGGTATCGTATACGTATACGTATACGTATCTAGTATTAGAATGAGCACATGTAGTGCCATCTCTTATTTATAAAAGTAAAGAAAACTGTAGCAAAATTAGCAAATATATATATATTTTACCATGAAATATTGAATAATTTATTGAAATTTAAAGTTTTGCGTTAAAATTACATAAAGTTTATTAGTTTTTCTTAATATTTGACCAGTTTTTTATCAATTTAGTTCAAAAAATTAAAACTGCTTCATCCATTGTTAAATATTTAAACCTGATATCTGTCACAACAATCTGACATAACCTTCAATTTTTGCATTATAATTTGTAAATATGTGCTAAAATTAAATAAATATCTTTTTTAAGTACTGATTTAATAAAATTATTAAATAACATCAATTGCTTTATTTAAAAATATGTGTTTTGTTGCATTTACACTGTCGAGTCACAAAAAAAAATTGTTTTTAACCTTGTCCGCAGTTTAAAGCCATACAGTGTTCATATTTGCAGTCAAAGAAAAAATATAGTCTACAACACGTATGGAATAGTCATTCCGCGCTCGCGGGACCGTCATACTCGCCTACCGGCTCGTATGACAAACTTTACGCTCGCGCAGAATATTGTCTATTCCATACTAGTTATAGAATATACTATTCTTTGAGCTCGTGCTCGCACTTATACTGAATTTTTTCAATTTTGCAACTCTTATAAGCTATAATCACACGCATTTTGCGTGTTCTTAGGGAACGTTCAAGTATTACGTAACGCTCCTAGGAGGTGGCGGTCATTTTGGAGTGTTACGCCCATGTTAATGGTATAGGAAAATAGAGTTACAGGGGGGGTCCAAAATGATCAAAATTTGCGTTACGTAATACTTGAACTTTCCCTTATAGGCCCATAAGAGGTTTTTACTTTTTTTTCTTTTGGATTGGCAACAGACAAAAGTCTATCGCTTGAAGTTTGCCGTGCACATGTCAACGTCACTTTAACGTTTTTTTTTAATTTTCTATAAAATTTTGTGTATGGCGAAAACTGTAATGCCAAGTCCAAACAAAAATACGAAATTCAATTCATATTTAAATTGATTTTAAAATTGAATATTTGATGTTTGTGATGTTCTTTTGTGGGTTAACCACGTTTTTTTCTTGAGGTTATGTTAAGAAGAAATTATATTTAGTTGAAACGATTAGAGAGGCTCGCTTCAAGTCTACCTGGTCAAAAAGAACGAGAGTTCAAGACCATTTAGTCCTTTTAGGTCACTTTAATTTAGTGTCAAAAAGTACATTTTGAAGAAGAAGAAGAAGAAGAAGAAGAAGAAGAAGAAGAAAACTTGGCTTTTATCGGACTTTTCCTTCACCGCATGTTATGAAGAGTATCATAAAGAATACTTAGATAAAAACATTTACTTTTTAGCATATATGTATTGTTGTAAAAGATTTATATTTTGAAAAGTAAATTAAATAAAAAAAATAAATTTATGGTAACTAAGGGCAAACACCTACGCAATTAATTGCATAATATTTAATTTGACAAGCAAAGTATTAAAAGTCCAAATTATATTATTACCATTTTATTTTTTTTAACAATCAGTTTTTTAATTATAATTATAAATGGAACTCAGATAAAGAGGTATGTTATTTTATTAAAAAGCTGCAACAAAACTAAGTCACTACCTCTTTATTTTAAAAAGGCCTTAAGTTCAACATAAGGACCAGCCTTATTTTAAGACGAAAACTGTGTTAAGGGGACTTTTCTTTTCATATTTGGAAAAAAATATTTATTGAACTCATTTCTTTTGGACATATTTATAAAACATATTAAGAATATATATTTTTTTTGCATATTTAGTACATCTTGACCACTTCAGAGGGCGTCTTCCAAAAGACACTTTTTAAACAGCCCCACAGTTTTTGGGCATCCTGTAACACATAGAGTAAAAATTCCAACGGGATTCTATTCATAAAACTAAATACTAGTAACTAAACTTAAAAAATATTCCGTTTTAAATATTTTTATCATTTTATAAACATTTTTCTGAAAAATGAAACGGTTTTTTTTTTATTTTTCAGAAAAATGTTTATAAAATGATAAAAATATTAAAAATAGAATACTTTTTAGGTTTAGTTACTAGTATTTAGTCTTATGAATGGAATCACATTGGAATTTTTAGTCTACGTGTTACAGGAAGCCCAAAAACTGTAGGTAAAAAGTGTTTTTTGGAAGATGCCCTCTGAAGCGGTCAAGATGTACTAAAAATGAAAAAAAATAAATAAATTTGTATATTCTTAATATGTTTTATAAATATGTCCAAAAGAAATCAGTTCAATAAATACAATTTATCCAATACATACCATTTACATACCAGCTTTATTTTAAATAGATAAACTCAATAATAACCCCCACGTGGCTTTTACTTTATTGAGTGGATAATTATTTATTTTACCCACTCAACTGTCAGTTGTCAAATTATTTTCTTGTAAATGTCATTAAAATCTTTAATAAAAATATGAATTTCTAAGCTATTTATTGGATTAAACCTTGTATGGCACTCATGGGTAAACCGATATTGCCCTCTCGAAAATTAACCTGCTTGGCTGACGCCAAGTTTAATTTTCTCATGGGCAATATCTTACTTTACCCACTAGTACCATAAATAACTAATTCTTTTCACAAAAAAAATAAAAAGTTTATTTTTTTCCAATTATTAAAAAAATCCTCCCATAAGGAGGTAGGAGGTATTTCATGTTGATGAACGATTATGGGAGGATTGGTGTAGTGGACTACCGCGTCGTACTTGACGAGTTTACTACCCAAATAGCGTGAGTTCGATTCTCACCGGCGCCTTTTGCCTTTTTCAGTTAATTAATAATTGAAATTTGGCGAAGGCGTAAGTGAAGCGGACACTCCCTATAAATTGGTTCGAAAGTCAATTAAAGCCGGTGGTTCCCTCTACTACTAGCCCACACAAGTCCTGGACTTAGGGGATGCTTAATTAAGTAGAATAGTACGAGGTTAAACAAAAATGTAAAATGTAAATGATATGACCTTTTTGGCCTGAGTACCTACACATATTTGTAGGGGAGAGTGGGTATGTTTCGACCAGTGGGAGGATTCAACTATTTTATTTTATTTCAAAACTATTTAAATTTTGCGTGCTTCCAGTAGTGCCAAGTAATAAGTTTAGTGGCTAAAGTGCCTAGTTAAAGTTTGGTCAAATTCGGAAAGGTCTAAGAAAAATTACGAAAAAATCAATTTTTTGTGAAAATCAGGTAAGGTTTTGGTTCTACATTTTTTTATTGATATTTTTCTAGTGGTAAAATCTATTCAAAATCGCTTTTATATGATTAAACAAGTGTTTTATTGGCTGCATTTTCAGGCACTGAACCTAACCTAATTCTTTTATTTTACCGGGTATCCTCATATTATTTAAAATATAAGCATATAGGGATGATTCGACCACTGGATGGAACATTCGAAAAATTAAAATAATATTAAAAATCCAATCCGTTTTTTAGTTTTCCAATATGCTTTTAATATTGGTTCGTATTTTCAGATTACCTGCTACTTACTAGGTAGTTTTGTATTGTTTTTTATTTAATAGTTAAATAATTTCTGGTTCCTTTTAATATTAGTCTAATATTATTTGTTCATGTTCTAGTTATTTTTAATAAAACATTAATAATTTTTGGTTCATTTTAATGTTGGTTCTATATTTTAATAACTATATTAGAACTATATTATAAAGTTTTAATAATAAATTTTAAATATTTTAATAGAATTTATAATTTTATTTACCCTGCTTTAATCATCCCCACCATCTGGTTGAAACCTCCCACCTAATGTAACTATTTTTATTTTAATTTATAAAACTAATTATTCTTTAAATTAATACAACTTGTACTATATTATTTAATAGAAAACATATTAAACTATAGATTGGAATAAAAAAATAAAATAAAATAATTTATTAAATATTTTATAAAACGATTTAAACATTAAGAGGTCGAAACATCCCCACTCTCCCCTACATTATAATGTTTATAAGGGTATAAGCAAATAGTACTAAATAACTTAACACTTCTCGGTACCTATATGAAGCGAGCGGGCGTCCTTAGATTCTTATCACTAGTGTAAATGATACCTTTTAAAAAGATTTATTACGCTCAGACACATTCGTACGCTAGAAATTTCATAAAAATAAAACTAGAAACTTTTGTTTATATTTATATTGCGATAAGATTTTTCATATATGACAACTTTATATGAACATTGTTATATTTTCTTAAGAAAATAAATATATATCAAAGAAAATAAATACATATAAGTTTATATTATTTATGTTAACCATAAATTTTTAAATACGTTATCAAGGAAAAGGTACATATCTACTTACTTTTTTGAATAATTTTGTAATATTTGGTATAATCGAGGGTACAATAAAATGTCATGATTTTCTCAAAGAAATCACAAATAACACAGGTCCACAAAAAAAAAGTTAGTTTTTGATAAACCAAACTATATTTTTTCTACGTATTTTTGGGCGCTGGAAACGAATATGGCAATAAAAAAAAATTCTTGACCCTGCAGCTCCCTCAGGGCTCATTTGCGGACCAACCCTTATAGAAACTTTTTTTCATATTTTTTGATGTAGAATCACCTCTTAAATTTTGGCATGGCCGTTATTGATCACCCTGTATATATAAAATACACCTTAAATTATTATTATACGTATAATTTTCTTATCTTAATGTTTTAAATCACTCACATTGAGAAAAAAAAATACCACAAAAAAAATACTGGACGCTTTAATTTTGACATTTTTTTATTTATGTTGCTGTTCATGTAATTTATTGTTTTAAGCTTAAAAATGATAAATGGCACTTTTGTAACCTAGCGGTTAATAACGGTTTGTTGCAGAAGACTGTTTTACTTTTTGAGATATAAGCACTTCGACAACTTACCCCTGCGACAACTAGCCCCGGCTGTATCTATATTATTTATATAAAATTTTTATCGGAAAAACACCATAAAAAGTACCATATTTGGAATTTGTGGCCCTGTAAAAAATTAACTGGAGTAGATATTTAAAATCTGCAGGTAATGGCATGAAGCATTTTTATTTAGCAATATTTCCATATATTTTTTTTCTAATCATGCGTCTTTTTTTTTTTGGCTTAAGTGCATACAAAAAAAACATTGTGCGCTATATCTCTAGATTTTGAAGATCAAGAATTTTTGTCATTTGGACTTTGTTTTCAGCGCCCAAAAATACGTAGAAAAAATATACAGGGTGTACCAGAACTCACGTTAAAAATATTACATATGCACTTAGGGAACCTTCAAGTATTACGTAACGCAAATTGTACCAAAATTCATACATTTCATACCCCTGTTCTCGCGTTATTATAGATTATAGAGATTTTATATTTTGGCTACCCCCTAATAGGGGGTGTGTTAGGGGGGTAGCCGAAATATGAAATCTCTACAGCTTAAATAACGCGAGAACCGAGGTATGAAGTGTATGAATTTTGGTACATTTTGAGTTACGTAATACTTCCCTTAGGGAACGTTCAAGTATTATGTAACGCAAATTTTGATCATTTTCGAAATACACCCCACACTCAAATTTTGCTCAATTTTTTTTATGTACAAGTACATATATGTAATTTTTTAACGTGAATTCTGGTACACCCTGTAGTCTGGTTTATGAAAAACTAACTTATTTTTTTTTTGTAGTCCTGTGTTATTAGAATTGGAAATAATACAGATTATACGGTAGGTAGAATAGAATGCATTGTTAACAAAAAAAGTTAATATTAAAATATTTACATCGGCACTTAGTGCTACTAAGAGTGCCGATGTATTGAAATCTTCGCCGAAAAGTCAAAATCTTTGACCACGTTTTTTTCACATTTCTCGACGTTTTAGACCAGTTAAAATCAGTTAAAAAAAAATTCGCGTCCGTCTGTCTGTCTGTCTGTCTGTCTGGATGTAAACTCTTTAACTCCATTTCTACATGAGATATCGACTTGCGGTTTTTTGCATATTGTTTCTTATCGTATTCCGAAGAGCTGATTAGATTTTGGGGGTAAACGATTGGGCGAAAGGGGGAAAAAATAGGGTAAAACTCATATTTTTAGCGTTTTTTGTTTATAATTAAGGCAATTATTATTGTATTTGGTTAATTTAGCACTTATATAAAAATGTTATAAACTACGTTTTCCTAAAACGCATTGTTTTCGAGATATTGGCGTTTAAAGCAGTAAAAGGTTTTTTAGCATATCTCACATATTTATAACCCGATTTCAAAAAAATTATATTTTAAATAAAAGCTCTTTTTTAGCCCTATAAAAACTGTTATATACAGTTTTTTGCTAGAATATAATGTTTTAAAGATACAGAATTTAAAATCAAACAAAACAACTAGTTTGTAATTTGCAAACTAGATGGCACTAGTGTACAATAGTGCCGATGTTTTGACGAGGTGCTTGCAACGTTTCATCTAGTTTTCAATTAAAATTTTATTAAAATATTTATTTAATTGTTAAAGCATTTATTGATGTAAAATATATGAAATATTGAAATTAAATTAATAATCATGAGGCAAAATTAAATAAAACAAATTGTTTGAAAATTTATCCTTTTATTTATTTTTTCAAAAATTATTTACAAATATATTGTATGAAATAAATCCATACTATTTTCTTTTAATGCGAAGTGCACTTTTAAATCAGAATAAATCAAATTTAATTTTAGTGCAACTGAAAAAAAAAGAAGAAATTCGGAAATCAGTAATATTGAACTATAGTCCGTCCAATTATGCAAGATACTAGTTTAAAATTACCGCGATTTTTAAGCTACATCATTGGTTAAAAACTCGTACCTTTTAACAAATAAAATATTGTGACATTTTTTGTCTATGACAATGATTGTCGGTCGTTAAAGCTAATAAAAGAAGAGAAAGTTACATAAAAAAATGGTTATACTTAATGTTATTTTGTATAGTATTGGAAAAGGTACTTTTTTTGGTTTTTTCTTCATACACTCACACTAAATTAGCATATTCTACATATTGTACAAACGTAAATTATATTGAACACAAGGAAAACGACAAATTTTTAGGTTACAATTACAACTTAAGGCCTATCCAGAGGCTCGCATAACAACCATTACAAGATACATGACGACACATCAAGCCAATCCTGGCATCGCATTCTTATGTAATATTCTTTTTTTTTGAGTCTTTGGATAGGCCCTTTCCGGGAAAACAGTACCAACATCTGTTAAATTGATACACTACGTTTTATGCATAATTATGCTATATATGCGCTCTGTGGTGTAAAACGGGCCGCGTCCCTTACTATCTTGCATAACTGGACGGAGTATAGTAGAAACTTAATTTTTCTGGTATAGTTGATCAATTTGAAAATATAATTTTATTCCTTTTTAAAAGTTCACTACAAAAAAAATATTCTGTACAGTATATCTATTGAAATTATTTACATTTTCAAAAAATATTAGTAATAAACTAAATATTTAATTTTAGCAGAATGACAAAAAAATATATTTAAAATAAAATAGTTCCTGAAATTCAGGGTCCTAATTTTGGGAAACAATTAATTTACTTTCCATTCATTTATGCCTTTAAATAATTTTACTAATAAAGTCCAAATTGACAGTATTGCCAAAGTAGTATTATCTTGGTCAAGATGACTTATAAAAACTTCGCCTACTGCGCTAGGGCTTTCTTAAGTTTTTTTTTCTTAATTCAAGAATATAAAATTTAATTTTTTGGATTTTACTCCCCCCCCAAGGACCATTTCCTGGATCCGCCCCTGGCTTAATTAATATTACAGCCTCTGATATATTTTTTTTACCAAACAAAAATATCTTTATTTTACATTGAACATGTAATTTTCACACCAATACATTAAAAAAGAAATAAAAAATCAATATAAATTTATATTTTCAATGTAGTATTAACTATATGTATTTTTTACATAACTTTACTTTGAAAATCAATGCAAACAAATTGTGTAAATGTTAAGCATTTTTACACATGTTGTGTAAAAAATAATTTGTAAAATTAACATTAAATAATTGATACAGATGGTGTAGAACCTATATTTTGTATATCCACCTATTCTTATCTCATGATCAAGTGATAAGATAAAATAATTTTGAAAGACAAAAAATATACAACTAAATTACCTTAAAACTTATTAAACTAAGTTTTACATATATAATTACAGACTACAGGGAAAAACGATTTAAGTTCCAAAACGAAAAATGTTTAATATAGGAAACGAAATTGTTTAAAGTCCAATGGATCCAACAAAAAACAAACAATAATATTTTGCTTCAATACATCTTTAAAGTTTTATATTTTATACTTAAAATGTTATTACCTAAGTTTTTACCTATCTCATTTTTAATACAAAATAAAAAAAAACTAAATAAATTAAATTCTTTAGAATACAGGGTGTATTTGAAATAGGGTAGGAAATTTTAACAGGTGATTCTACATGATAAAATATGACAAAAAGTTCCTATAAACATATGTCTAAAAATGCGTCATAAGGGAGCTACGCCCCTTTGAAAGTGGCTAAAAAAATCGGTTTTTATTTAATAACTCAGGAACCCGTTGAGATATATTAACGAGGTTTTGCACGTGAATTAATCCTAATAAGGCCCATCTTTGTATGTCATTTTCACGTACTTATTTAAACCAGGGGTGTGCGAAACGGGGGGGCCTTATCAGTTTTTTGTTCCAAACTTTTTTCTGTGTAACTTTTTTGCAATTTTATTTTTGAAATATGATTCCTCAGGTCAAAATACATAAAAAAGGTACTCTTATTGTAATACTGTAGGATTAACCGTTTTCGAGAAAAGTTAATTTGAAGGTGAAATTTCACGGTTCGAGGACGAAAAATTAAATACTAAAATGTCGAGAACCAAAATTTTAATGATGCCATGTTATTCTACATCAAAAAGTAAGAAAAAAAGTTCCCATACACGTAGGTAGAAAAATCGCTTTTAAAGCTACCACACGGAAAAAAAAAATTATAGCTAGCAGCGCTATAACACACATACCAAGCAAATTATAATCGCTTATTATATAAATACAAGGCTTTCTCTTACAATTATGGCAGTCAGTGTAAAAATTTATATGAAATACTTTAATTGTTTAGTGAATAATAAAATATAACAAATAGTATGGCATTTATAGCTTAAATAGATTTAATTATTGTCCGTGCTAATAATTTTTATAATATAATAAAATTTCTGTAAATTTATAATAGTGCCTTTAATAAATATAATCGTGTCTGTAATATATATAATCGTTTCCAATTTATTTTTAACATTATTAGTTATTGTGTCCCTTATAATCTATAGCTTAAATCACTATAATTTGCCACTGTTACCAAATATCTTATAATGTATAGCGCAGAGCCCACTAATTTCTTTCCGTGCATAGCCCTCTAAAAATGGTGCATATTTAGGAGACCATAGCCTTATTAGGATTGATTTTTGGAAGTACCTGTATATAAGGTTTTTTTCTTAGTTTTTAATGTACATTCGCCCTGCATCATTAAAATTTTGGTTTTCAACATTTTAGTATTTAATTTTTCGTCCTCGAACCGTGGAATTTCACCTTCAAATGAATTTTTCTCGAAAATGGTTAATCCTACAGTATTACAACAAGAGTACATTTTTTATGTATTTTGACCTGAGGAATCATATTTCAAAAATAAAATTGCAAAAAGTTACACAGAAAAAAGTTTGGGACAAAAAACTGAAAAGCCCCCCCCCCCGTTTCGCACACCCCTGGTTGAAATAAGTACATGAAAATAACACATAATAACGGGCCTTGGTAGGATTAGTTGACGTGCAAAACCTCGTTGATATATCTCAAAGGGTTCCTGAGTTATTAAATAAAAACCGACTTTTTTAGCCACTTTCAAAGTGGCGTAGCTCCCTTATGACGCATTTTTAGGCATATATTTACAGGAACTTTTTGTCATATTTTATCATGTAGAATCACCTGTTAAAATTTCCTACGCTATTTCAAATACACCGTGTACATATTATCATTATGAAAATAACTTTAGTTCACTAATCAAAACAAATTGGCACTTGTTTCGGTTGGTTTATGGAGTGATAAGGTTTATTTTATGACTGAAGTGGGCGCCAAACTGCATATTTTAGAGAGGTGATGATCTTTGTTTTTATTCGAGTGAGGGGACGTATCGCTCGGGACTTTTTCTTTTTTTTAGAAGAAGCAGAAGTCGGCGAATTTCCAGTACTCGCATAGGCGCCGCGTCGACTCTAGCGTTGAGGCGAGGTTTTAAATATTTACATTTTTAGTTCTTTTTATCTTGATTTTTTTTAATGATTCCATTTAAACAAGTAAGGTGGGAAAAAAAGTCATCGACAAATAAAAATTAAAAACTTTCGTATTCTTAAAAGATAAAAATCGAATATCGGTTTTTTCTTCGAAAAACACCGATATATATAAACATATTTATAGTTAATATTTATAGTCAATATTGTTTTGTGTAACAAATTAGTCGTCAAATGTTTCGATTTAGTGACCTTTATAAAAATTTCCCTCATAATTCGACAAAATTATTCCGTAAGCCTATGCTTCTGTGTTTATTTTCAACGTTGATGAGTCATAACTGAGTTTATTCCGATTACTGGTGATGATTTTTGTTTTTATTCGGGACTTTTTCTTTTCTTAAGAAGTGATAAGCTTTTTTTTTAATGGTCAATTTTTTGTCAGGGGGCGCCTAATTGTAGGAGGTGCCAAATCAGTGTTTCACTCGGTCAACATTTTTCTCATGCGCCTTCTTATAAAAATTAAACAACTTTTTTCTTTTTCCAAATGTTGGGGACCGATGCATCATGCTTTATTTAAAAAATCCAATTTTTGAAAAAATGCGATTTTGATCGTTTTTCCCCTGTACCCTCCAATTTTTTTTGTCTATACATAGTATATGTTCAATAATTCCTAATTTTTATAAATTATTTACTATTTTTTACATTAGTCCTAAAAAATCTAAAATCTATTTAATAAATATTGCAACAATTAAATCACATTACATTTTGGCTTGTCTTTGGTCTCATACGAGAATTATACACTATAAAAAATGCATGAAAATATATTTAAGGATAAAAATTCATAATTTATTCTTTTGTGATTTAAAAGTTATTGACATACTTGTAAACATATGATAAATTTATTAAAATATATTGCTTTTTAAAAATTAAATTAAATGCATTTTTTTAAGTGTATAGTCGGACTGATTAGGTGAGATTATCGGTTGGCCATAAAATAATTTGTATGATTGGCCCCATTTTAATCTAAGGGAGCGTTCAAGTATTAAGTAACGCGCTAGGGGGGTCTCTAAAACGTTACTTACGCCGCGTTACAGAGGGGGGGGGGGGGTGGGTGGCAGTAAAAATGTTACGTAACACTTAAAAAATGATAAACTTATAAAATGTTTATTGGATCAGGTTTTTAACAATGATCTGGATCCTTGCAAATTTTATGAAAAACCATAGCCAATAACCGGTTTTCGGTTAACCGGTTGCGAAAATTACATTAGACGGTTTTGGGTTAAAACACGGCAGCAATAACCGGTTAAAAACCGGTTTAAACCATAAAGCAATATTTCTTTTTAATGTTTTTACTTTCTGTAAAAAAAAATGTTACGTATCAAATGGGGGGGGGTCAAAAATGGCCAAATTTTGCGTTACGTAATACTTGAACATTCCCTAAAGTTTAACAGTACAGTCCGACCCTGAATATCAAGTAGCCGAGTTTTCCTTAATATTTACAACGAAAAAGTCTTTAAAAATTCAAATAATTTCACCTGGCCCAATCTTCAGGCGAGGAAAGTGGTGAAAACGCGGAACTATGCATTCTAGATAAATTCAGTTCGGAGTTATCCGTCGGAATTTTCATCCCGTGCTCACCTTTTGCGATTTTCTCGTTCCCCATTATGGAATCTATCGAAAATCCATTTTTGCTTTTTTTCGAGATCTCTGTTGAAACATATTCTTCACTATCGGATATTGACGTCACACTTGGGGGCTGCACCGGCACTGGTTTACAAATTGGAGCTTGAGGAATTAGTCCC
Source organism: Brachypterus glaber (assembly GCA_958510825.1). Lineage (NCBI taxonomy): Eukaryota > Metazoa > Arthropoda > Insecta > Coleoptera > Kateretidae > Brachypterus > Brachypterus glaber. Next base: position 305,438 of record OY294044.1, on the reverse strand, counting down.
AAATGGCCCAATCCCAATCTGGAGAGATCCATGGGACTTATTAAGGGCAAACCGTTGGCCATGTTACCTGGAATACCTTGCATGTAAGAATAAGGGTTGTGTAACGATGGATGGGCAAAAAGTCCATGGCTATAATTCTCCTGTTGGTTAAGGAACGATGCAACCATCGCTGAGGCATGGTGGTCTCTCAACATCAAATTCGGTGAAGGACGCTTGTATCGTTTTCTCCTCCGCAGAAAGCTGCCATTGTCAAACATATCCTCAGCTAGCGGATCTAATGTCCAATAATTACCCTTTCCAGGGTTGCCAGGTTCTCTGGGGATTTTAATAAAACAGTCATTTAGGGATAGATTGTGACGAATAGAATTTTGCCAAGCGGGGAACTTTTCTCTGTAGTACTGAAATCTAGACATGATGAACTCACAAATTCCACTTAAGGTTAACTTTTTATGCGGTGATTGAAGAATAGCCATGGTAATTAAAGCGATGTAGGAGTAAGGAGGTTTGATGGTCTGGTGTCCTGGTTTTTTCGACTGTTTATCCTTGGAAAAATCTTCTGACTTGATTTCTGGAGGTTCTGCTGAGCCGCGAAGGTCCAGAGGACTGTCAGGCATTGAGTATCTTTGTTTGATGAGTAAGTCTGTTTGCTCCAGGTCCAGATTTGTCGTCATCCTGTGACGTATGTCATTGTCCATCATCAGCATGTGTTCAGGAATAGAAAACAACGCGCGGAGATGAGAAACTTCACAGAAATCGAAACAACGGAACGGAACACTTCGTACTTATGAATAGAATTTTAAAAATCACTCGCGAGTTTTTTAAATGCTGATTATCTGGAGATCACTATTAGATACGATAAGGATATATCCTTTTTGTTTATAATGCAATAAGTGTGGTAAGACAAAGTGTCACCGCTTTAGATAAAGAGTGTCTATCAGAGGAACAGGCATGGATAAGATGTGTTGCCGGCGCTTTCTCAAAATGTTATACCAATATTTTGATGGTAAGAACAATGATGGTTCAAGCCACCACATTTCCGTATACGCATTGGGAAAACAAAGTGGTAATGGAGGGGAGAAGTCGACAAGCCCCGCCCCGCAGCCCCTAAACTAAACACCACGCCCCTTTCACCCCTAGGTATAAGGTTTACGTTTGGATTTTCACGTTTCAGAAGTGGGATTGTTATTTGCTGTGAATATTCGATTGATTTTTTTCGATTCGTTTTATCTCCTTTCTTTGCTTCCTTTTTCTTATCTATAAAGGGGCTTTTTTGTGTCCTCGGGTCTTGAGAAATAAAACGTTTATACGTGTGAGTGTATTAAAAAATTCTAACACGAATTATATTTTTATGGAAATATCACGTTTATGTCAGATATAAAATTTATTTTTCCCTTTTTCCTTATCTACTTCAAGAGTTACGATTTTTCATTTTAAATTTTGTAAGTACATATATCCTAGATATTACTGTCACGAAATACCTATTTACTTGAATGTACTATTTACTTTTTACTTGAATGTAATTTATTTTTATTTATATCAAACTTATAGCGCGATGCAGTATCTACTAGATCTAGAAATTTTGGCGCCCAGCGGCTGATCCCCAGCCTGGGTGGCCCTGGGAAATCTCCAGATTTTGTTCTTCTTTTTTATAGTCTACCTACCAATGGTAGGTCCTACCATATCATGGACGGATTTAGGGGGGCCATGGGGCCATGCCCCCCCCCCCCAGCGAGATATATTAGCATAGAAATACCTTCAAAATTATATTTTTGGCGAAAGCGCAATTTTTTTCCTTATGGATGGCTCCCCCCCCTTAAAGTGAAATAAATGCGCCCCTGTACCATATTAACACTTTTATGCAGGTAAAGGTGAATTTTATAAGGTATTAAATAAATGTTGTAAGTACTTAAAACTACCAAAATATGTAGGCTTCAAATTAAGTAGTATTTATTTGAAAACTAGATGAAACGTTGCATGCACCCTGTCAAAACATCGGCACTATTGTACACTAGAGCCATCTAGCAAATTTCAAACTAGGTGTTTTGTTTGATTTTAAATTCTGTATCTTTAAAACATTATATTCTAGCAAAAAACTGTATATAACATTTTTATAGGGATTAAAAAGAGCTTTTATTTATAATATAATTTTTTTAAATCGGGTTATAAATATGTGAGATATGCTAAAAACCCTTTTACTGCTTTAAATATCTCGAAAACAATGCGTTTTAGGAAAACGTTCTTTTAAACATTTTTTGACCAATTTAAAATTATCTTTTATATAAGTGCTAAATTAACCAAATAGAATAATAATTGCCTTAATTATAAACAAAAAACGCTAAAGATAGGAGTTTTACCCTATTTTTACCCCCTTGCCCCCAATCATTTACTCCCAAAATCTAATCAGCTCTTCATAATACGATAAGAAACAATATGCAAAAAACCGCAAGTCGATATCTCATGTAGAAATGGAGTTAGAGAGTGTACACAAAGACAGACACACAGACGGACGCAAATTTTTTTTTTACTGATTTCGACTCATTCTGAGTTTAAAACGTCGAGAAATGTGAAAAAATCGTGGTCAAAGATTTCGACTTTTCGGCGAAGATTTCAATATATCGGCACTCTTAGTAGCACTAAGTGCCCATGTAAATAATAAAGTCCAAATTGAAATGAGTCTCTTTTTCCTTTTATATTTTTTAACAAATCTTATATACTTATATTTAAATAGCTACTTAACCACTTATTTTTTTTTTTTTTCGTTATATTTTAGAACTTTATCAAACACATATTTTTCCTAAATAAATATTAAAAAAATAACAGTGGCGTAGAAATAGAAATAGATTTTAAGGTACTGCAATAATTTTTAAATGTTTTCAATATTTCCTTGAAAGTTGGTATATAGGGGTTTTTGAGGTCGCTAAATCTGACGCTGATATAAAAAAAAATCTAACGCTGATATTAAAAAAAATCTCCATCCCTAAGGGAGGCGGAAATAGTTTTTTTACAATATTTTCATAAAAATTGGCATATAGAGGTTTTTGCGCTCGCTCAAACTAAATCTGATAATAAAAAAATTCCCGGGAGTGGGGGCGGGGGGTAGTTAATTTTAGGTGTTTACATTGTTTTCGTGAAAATTGGTATATAAGGGTTCTTGGGGTCGATGAAACTAAATCTGATATAAAAAGTTTTCTAACTTTTTCGCCACATATGGCAAACCTGGTAATGAAGAGGTTAACTTAGCCAGGATGGGTTGGAACCTCTAACAGAATCACTAGATTAAATGGGTGAGTTTTAACAGCAATCGTAAAGGATTCCAGTTTAAACAGTTATTTTTCTAAATATACAGTGTGGTCCAAAAGTCACCCCCCTCCCTTTTAACTTTTGAGCGAGTTGAGATATCGACTTCAAATTTAGAACTCTTAAATAAGAAAACTTAAACTATATTTTAGCATATATTTGATATTTTCAGCTCTTAAAATGTGGGCAGGGGGGCATGGGGGGACATTTTTTTTTAATTGAAAGGGGGGTCGTGTGATACATCATTTTAAAGCTTATGAAATTCTCTATTTAAATTAACATTTTTAAATTTTTAAAGAATGTTTTTTAAGGTTTTGATTTTTCAATTTTTTGTGCTAAAACATTCGATTTTTTAAGTTTTTTTTATAAATTTTTATTTATGTCAACTAAAATTAGTTTAAAAGTATAATTAACATTTTTTTATGATGAAATTAGGCATTTTTAAAAAATTATTTGTTTTTTTTGACATTAATACCCATTTTCAACCCCATTTTAAACCCAAAAAAATTTTTTTTTTTTAAATTAAAAAATATGGAGTTAAATGGAGAATTTTATAAGCTTTAAAATGATGTATTACGCGACCCCCCTTTCCATTAAAAAAAATGTGCCCCCATGCCCCATTGCCCACATTTTAAGAGCTGAAAGTATTAAATATATGCTAAAAGATAGTTTAAGTTGTCTTATTTAAAAGTTCCAAATTTGAAGTCGATATCTCAACTGGTTCAAAAGTTAAGAGGGGCGGGGGGGTGACTTGTGGACCGCTCTGTATAAGAAATATGTTCTTTACTTCAGTTAAGTTCATTTACCTGAATTAAATTTAAAGAAAAATCTCTTTGGTAAATATTTAAAATAGGTTTAGATAAATTTTCTAAATGGTTAAAATGCTATGGTATTTACATTATTTTTTCTACAAGCAAACGAATAAAATAATAGTAGGTACGCATACCTACTACTGTGAGAATAAAGATGCTTTATGTTAAATTATAAAACAATTATTTATGTAGGGATTAAGTTAGATAAGTTGTTGCTTTTTGACATAATTTATGTTATTGTTATTTAGTTTTGTTTTGTTTAAAGATTAAATAAAAAACCATTATATCATAGTATCTAATCAAGTTGTATAATATCTACAACTAAATATTGTAGTTTACAAATACCTATGTAGTTAGGTGTATATCTCTACAGGTCCTAAAACTCATCATCAATAGTTTGTTTGGGTCTTTAAGAGACAGGCGCAGCCTATGGCTCATTTATCTAAAAAAATATTTAATCTGAATTGAAAGTAGGGGCAGTGAGTCTATGCTCACTGATGAGAGTTGCATCTGTCATAATTTGGGGGGAGTGAGTCTCTGCTCACTGATGCGAGTTGCATCTGTCATAATTTGGCGCTGTGGAGTGGGTGGGAGGGGGATGGGGAGGGATGTGATAGGGAGAGGAGGGATGTGCGGGAGAAGTGAGACTATCTCACTGATGCTGGGAATGCATCTGTCCTGTATTAGTGGGTACCATTACTGGTTGAGGACGTTTTTGATCTTTTTGTGAGTGTTGTGTATTTCATGATCGTAGTCTAGAAAGTTTGAAATGAGCGGGTTTGGGTGATCTAAATTGTCTTGTATAAAAGACGTGCTGTAGCGGATGATTTCCGTTTTTAGGAGGGGCATTTCGAGATCTCTGTGTATCTGGTTGTTCCTCATGAACCAGGGGGCATCGAGGCATATTCTGAGTGCCTTGTTTTGGAAGGCCTGAAGTTTTGCTGAGAGCGCTTTGTTAAGGGTGATTTTATTCCAGGCTGGGGCTCCGTAAAGAAGTACCGGCTTTAGGGTTTGGTTGTAGAGAAGAAGTTTGTTTTTGATGGATAGGGGACTCTTTCTGCCTATTAAGGGGTAGAGTTTGGAGAGGCGGCAATTTGCTATTTGGAGGGTGTTTTTGACGTGCTGATCCCACGTCAAGTTTTTGGAGATTGTAATGCCGAGGTATTTGGCATGGTTTTCCCAGTTAATGGGTTGGCCATTTATCTGAATGGGTTGGGGTGGGCCTCTTCTAAAAGTCCTAAAACCTAAAATACTAAATAATATTTAAAATAAAAACTAAAAAAAATAAATAATGACATAACCTGTAAAAAATTAACATGTCGTCGTATCAGAACAACAAGGTTTGGACTTTGGACCTAACGTTTTTACAGATTTGGACTTTTTTGCATTTTTGGATAGAGCTTTTACTACCTTTTTGCCTGAACTGCATTTGACCAAATGAATTTTTTTTAGTCCAAACGAGATTCTAACTGATAATAAAGTTTTTCCATTTTGCGACTCTTATAAGCTCATAATCACACACATTTTGCGTGTTCTTATAGACCCATAAGAGGTCTCTTTTTTTTCTGTTGTGTTGGCAACATACAAAAGCCTATCTCTTGACGTTTTGCATGCAAATGTCAATGTCGATTTAAAGTTTAATTTTTTACAAAATTTTGTGTTTAGGTTATTTTTTACCGTGTTAAAATTGTGGAGTTAATTGCAGTGAAAAAAGAAGAGATGACTGTAAAATATATCAAAATTTCATTTGTTCTTAGAATTTTAAACATAGTGTAAACTGTAATGCCAAGCCAAAACAAAAAATCCCTAAATCAGTCATCAATTTAAATGTAAGTTTTTTAAAATTTTTGAGCAAAATAGAAAAAATTGTATAATGCACTCGTTTCATAACACGCTTTTAGAGCACTAGTACTTTAGAAAACTCGCCGCAAGCGGCTCGTATTCTAAACTTGTACTCGTGCGCTAAAAACGTATGTTATGAAACTAGTACTTTAATATACTATTAATTTGAATTTCCTACTTAAAAATCAGGTACTCTGTTAATGAAAATTAACTTAAGTCACATCGATGTCACTAATGCATGAAAAGTTTGGCCTGATTTTTACCCAAATTATGGAGGTTGATGAGGAATGCTTGTGCGAAAAAACTAAATATTGCATTTATGTATAAGTTATTAAAACAGTTAAAAAATATGTGAATTTAATGCAAAACGGTTCTGACTCAGTTAGAACACTGGTGTACAGTTGTGGCATTAAATACCGGGACAACCTCAAAAAAAAAAAAATATATTTTTTTCATGGATTATTTTAAAAATTAAAAACTAGGTTACTTCGTTTTGACATAACTGAATTATTTAGTTTACTTAGTTTACTGTCAAAAAATATTAAATTAATAAATTATGTTTATTGATAAATATATATTCATTAAATTTTACAAAAATGTTGTAATTATTTAAATAATAATAAAATTGATAGTCTTTGGATCAAAATTTTACTATATGAGTAAAGAATATGTGTTTAATATTCATTAAAAAAACACACACCTAATTTTACTCTTCAGTACAGCTAAAAACTTTGTTTGTAATGTTTTCTCAATAAAACATTTCTTAAGAAACAGATCTATTTCTTGAACTGTTTTCACTAAAATTGAACCTATCCATATCTCCTAATACTAAGGACGACTGAGCATTTTTTCTCTTAAATTTCCACGATAAGTAAACTCATTTTAAATTAAAATAAAGATAAAAAAACACTTTTTTTACAAACTACTCATATAACAGCAAAAAATAAACAAACATCTGACATATTTTGACGTTTTCTAAAAGACCCACTATAATCTATGAAAAAAATTTTATCCCGATATTTAATGCCACCACTGTACTACACTTTTCATAGATTTTTGGGTTATCAAAGTTCCAATTGATTATTTATTTTAGCTAATATTTAAAATATCAACAAAATGTGTATTATAGGTACTAATTTATCCTAATATAAGCCCATCCCAGCATAATACACCACTCAATTATGAAATTTAAGGTAAGTTTCATGATTTTAAAGTTTTGATTAATCATAACTCAAATCTATAATTTATACAGTTGAAACCTTGTTGTACTTATACGACGAAGTGACATGCTTGTGCTCAGAATTGATTTCTGAATCGAAATATGTAAAAACATACAAGGTATCGAAAGTTCGATTCATTTCCGGCGAAACCTGAAGTGCCAAAAAAAAAACTGTTAAAAAATCCTAAATGATACATAATGTAGCTCCTGTAAATTTCACGATTCTAAAAGTAAAGAGGTTAAGGGGGGTGAAACACCTGGTATAGTGATATAGATATTATCTATCTATACAGAGTACCCCATAATGTTTCCAAAATCTCTTGGGGGTGATCTAATCTCTTCAAAAAAATGCCACAAGTTCAATTTTTTTTTTCAAAAAAGGGTGTTATACCATGAACATGCGACAACTAGCCCCAAACCAAATGCGACAACTAGCCCCAGTGGTCAATTTTACGTTATGTATCAAGTACTAATTAACGAATAAACACTGCTAAATGACAATATCAACAAATTATATGCACCTTAAACTATTGATATACCTACATATAATTTTCTTATCTTAATATTTTAAATTTCTCACAATAAGAAAAAATATTTACCACAAAAAAATTACTGGACGCTTTAATTTGGACATTTTTTAGCTGCTCTTCTAACTTATTTCTTTCAAGTTTCCAAATGATAAATATTTATTTGTGCCATTTAAATGGCACTTTTGTAATGCAGATGTTTGGACTTTTGTTTTTTTAGCATAACTCATTTATAAACCGCTTTCAAAAAATTATACTTCAAATGAAAGTTTTTTTAAGCCCTACAAAAAATATCATATACTTACAAGTTTTGCTAGGGTATAACGTTTTGGAGATACAGACTTTCAGGCTTTAATAAATTATGCAACACGCAGGTGTATTAATGGTTGCCTATTGTGTGAATATTTACACAACTTCCTATTTCATAAAGTTTCAAATTAGTGCCTAGTGCCGATGTTTTGACAAGCTGCTTGCGACTGTTCAGCTGGTTTTTAATTATATTCGCCTACTTTTAGTCGCTTTGAGCCATTGAAATTTTTTGATGAAATTTTACTTAGTTACTTTTTACACCAAATAGAATAATTTGAGCTTTGGTCCCCCAAAAAAATGGAAAATAATAATAATAAAAAATTTGCAATTTTTTTGCATCACCCTACCCACCATGGAGGCACGTGGGGCCCCCGCGTGCCACTTATATTAGGCTGGCGTTGGTAGGCAGCTATAGATATAAGAGAAAAAAGAAAAGAAATAAAATTAATATCAAATCTAATTTAAATTCTCGTAAAATCAATAGATAAAATCTCCCCTTGCAAGCAAAAGAAAAGAGAAAAACTAATTAACAAATATTATTCAATAAAACCAAAATTAAATTTTAATATTATTAAACGAAAGCCCCAACAAAACAAAATCTGTCAACAACAAATGAGCGCTTTAACTCGATTGTCTCCCCGAAAGCAAAATAAAGTCGGTTTGGAACACGTCAACCCCTCTAAGGGTGTTCTCCCACCAGTGCAACTTGGGGGCGCGTCTGCGGCACGTGGCTGTTATGATTAGCCACTGGCCTGAAAGGGGAGGAGTCGTGCTGTCTTTTGTTAGCAAGGTAAATAATATTTTGCACAATGTATACACCTTTATGTCGGAGAGACTGTGATCGAGGATTCTGAGGTCTGCAGGAAGCAGCGTCATATGCTAAAGTTTGCCCAAGGTCTCGTATGCATAACTATATGGTTTCTGATTAGAATGTGGAGGGATTGGGGCACAGGATGGGGCAGAAATAGTCATTTATTACTATTTATTTTTTTGCTTTTTGATTTTGGGGGAATAGGGCTTTGGATCTGACTAAAATTGTTATCTAATTTTGCTGTGACGTTTCAACGATGGATTTTCGTTGTTTTCGAACAGAGAATTAAAGCCAAAGATTAGTTATTGTCACTAACAGTAAACACTCACATAAACAAAACATTATTTAAACAAATAAATAACAGTTAAAAAATAAAATTAAGACAGTGTACTTTACTATACGCAGCAACCGAACCTACAGTAGGTTCGGTTCGAAAACAACGAAAATCCATAGTCGAAACGTCACAGCAAAATTAGATAACAATTTTAGTCAGATCCAAAGCTATATTCCCCAAAAATCAAAAAGCTAAATTATACCAATCGGACAAAAACTTTCAATTTAATATTTATTTTTTTGTTTTGAAAATTAATTAATTTATCAACAATGTTCTGCGCTTCCACCAATATTGAAAATATACATAGTAGGGTGCCCACGCAAATTTAATGTTTTTTTTGTCTTACACCCTTAATGCGTTCCTTTAGGTCAAAAAACAAACCTCATTTTTTTTCAGATTTTTAAAAAAATATCCTGGCGTTTTTTATTTTAGGCATTTTTATTATTTTTTAAATATAAAAACAACTTAATATGATAGACTGATTAACTAAAAAGTATGAAACAAGAATAATGTGAAATAAAATTATATAGTAACCATCGCAGTCGGAGGCCTATTCTGCCTTCACATTAAAGTGTATAATAAGTGTAAGATTGATTTTTATAATCAAACTTTGCCATTTTGATCCCAAATATATACAGAGCGGTCCAAAAGTCACCCCCCCCCCTCTTAACTTTTGCACCAGTTGAGATATCGACTTCAAATTTGGAACTTTTAAATAAGACAACTTAAACTATCTTTTAGCATATATTTAATACTTTCAGCTCTTAAAATGTGGGCAGGGGGGCATGGGGGCACATTTTTTTAAATGGAAAGGGGGGTCGTGTAATACATAATTTTAAAGCTTATAAAATTCTCCATTTAACTCCATATTTTTAAATTAAAAAAAAAAAAATTGGTGTAAAATGGGGTTGAAAATGGGTATTAATGTCAAAATTCCTCTAAAAAAAAACAATTTTTTAAAAATGCCCAATTTCATCATAAAAAAATGTTAATTATACTTTTAAACTAATTTTAGTTGACATAAATAAAAATTAATAAAAAAAAAACTTAAAAAATCGAATGTTTTAGCACAAAAAATTGAAAAATCAAAACCTTAAAAAACATTTTTAAAAAATTTAAAAATATTAGTTTAAATAGAGAATTTTATAAGCTTTAAAATGATGTATCACACGACCCCCCTTTCCATTTAAAAAAATGTCCCCCCATGCCCCCCTGCCCACATTTTAAGAGCTGAAAATATCAAATATATGCTAAAAGATAGTTTAAGTTGTCTTATTTAAGAGTTCTAAATTTGAAGTCGATATCTCAACTCGTTCAAAAGTTAAAAGGGGGGGGGTGACTTTTGGACCGCACTGTATGTCAAATACAGGGGTCTATCTAAAATACTGAACACAATATTCAGCTGAACGTTCAGCGCATGCGCATATCAGTCCCGCAAATCACGGGTGCGTTCCAAAACAACGTATACAGGGCGGATTTAAAACAATAATTTAAAACCAAACTTAAAAAGTTATTTTTGGTCAATCAAAAGTAAACATAGGTTAAGCCTGGCTAGTTTAACATACGGGGTATAATAATTTCACTAAACAATAAAGATGTTGAGTGTCTGAAAAAATAATTGATTTTATTTTAAATGTTCTTTATATTTTTTTTAACCCCCTATAGACAAAGTGTATTTTTTCAATATATTTTTATTTCAGCTCTCCGCGAAAATATACGGGGTGTATACATTAAACTGAACGATAAAAAAACAACCTGAACGCCTGAAAAAAATAGTAAGATTTTGTTTATCGCTACAAAACTTAAAATCTTATTTGGTTTTACCATTTTCTACAATATATTTTTATTTCAGCTCTCCGCGATAATATACGGGGTGTATACATTAAACTGAACGATAAAAAAACAACCTGAACGCCTGAAAAAATAGTAAAATTTTGTGTATCGCTACAAAACTTAAAATCTTATTTGGTTTTACCATTTTCTACAATATATTTTTATTTCAGCTCTCCGCGATAATATACGGGGTGTATACATTAAACTGAACGATAAAAAAACAACCTGAACGCCTGAAAAAAATAGTAAAATTTTGTCTATCGCCACAAAACTTAAAATCTTATTTGGTTTTACTATTTTCTACAATATATTTTTATTTCAGCTCTCCGCGATAATATACGGGGTGTATACCTTAAACTGAACGATAAAAAAACAACCTGAACGCCTGAAAAAAATAGTAAAATTTTGTGTATCGCTACAAAACTTAAAATCTTATTTGGTTTTACCATTTTCTACAATATATTTTTATTTCAGCTCATCGTGATAATATACGGGGTGTATACGTTAAACTGAACGATAAGAAAACAACCTGAACGCCTGAAAAAAATAGTAAAATTTTGTGTATCGCTACAAAACTTAAAATCCTCTTTGCTTTTAACATTTTCTACAATATATTTTTATTTCAGCTCTCCGCGATAATATACGGGGTGTATACATTAAACTGAACGATAAAAAAACAACCTGAACGCCTGAAAAAAATAGTAAAATTTTGTTTATCGCTACAAAACTTAAAATGTTATTTGGTTTAACCATTTTCTACAATATATTTTTATTTCAGCTCTCCGCGATAATATACGGGGTGTATACATTAAACTGAACGATAAAAAAACAACCTGAACGCCTAAAAAAAATAGTAAAATTTTGTTTATCGCTACAAAACTTAAAATCTTATTTGGTTTTACCATTTTCTACAATATGATTTTATTTCAGCTCTCCGCGATAATATACGGGGTGTATACATTAAACTGAACGATAAAAAAACAACCTGAACGCCTGAAAAAAATAGTAAAATTTTGTGTATCGCTACAAAACTTAAAATCTTATTTGCTTTTAACATTTTCTACAATATATTTTTATTTCAGCTCTCCGCGATAATATACGGGGTGTATACATTAAACTGAACGATAAAAAACAACCTGAACGCCTGAAAAAAATAGTAAAATTTTGTGTATCGCTACAAAACTTAAAATCTTATTTGGTTTTACCATTTTCTACAATATGTTTTTATTTCAGCTCTCCGCGATAATATACGGGGTGTATACATTAAACTGAACGATAAAAAAACAACCTGAACGCCTGAAAAAAATAGTACAATTTTGTGTATCGCTACAAAACTTAAAATCTTATTTGCTTTTAACATTTTCTACAATATATTTTTATTTCAGCTCTCCGCGATAATATACGGGGTGTATACATTAAACAGAACGATAAAAAACAACCTGAACGCCTGAAAAAAATAGTAAAATTTTGTGTATCGCTACAAAACTTAAAATCTTATTTGGTTTTACCATTTTCTACAATATATTTTTATTTCAGCTCTCCGCGATAATATACGGGGTGTATACGTTAAACTGAACGATAAAAAAACAACCTGAACGCCTGAAAAAAATAGTAAAATTATGTGTATCGCTAAAAAACTTAAAATCTTATTTGGTTTTACCATTTTCTACAATATATTTTTATTTCAGCTCATCGTGATAATATACGGGGTGTATACATTAAACTGAACGATAAAAAAACAACCTGAACGCCTGAAAAAAATAGTAAAATTTTGTTTATCGCTACAAAACTTAAAATGTTATTTGGTTTAACCATTTTCTACAATATATTTTTATTTCAGCTCTCCGCGATAATATACGGGGTGTATACATTAAACTGAACGATAAAAAAACAACCTGAACGCCTGAAAAAAATAGTAAAATTTTGTTTATCGCTACAAAACTTAAAATCTTATTTGGTTTTACCATTTTCTACAATATATTTTTATTTCAGCTCTCCGCGATAATGTACGGGGTGTATACATTAAACTAAACGATAAAAAACAACCTGAACGCCTGAAAAAAATAGTAAAATTTTGTGTATCGCTACAAAACTTAAAATCTTATTTGGTTTTACCATTTTCTACAATATATTTTTATTTCAGCTCTCCGCGATAATATACGGGGTGTATACATTAAACTGAACGATAAAAAAACAACCTGAACGCCTGAAAAAAATAGTAAAATTTTGTTTATCGCTACAAAACTTAAAATGTTATTTGGTTTTACCATTTTCTACAATATATTTTTATTTTAGCTCTCCGCGATAATTTACGGGGTGTATACATTAAGCAGAAAGCTAAAAAATCAACCTGAACGCCTGAAAAAAATAGTAAAATTTTGTCTATCACTACAAAACTTAAAATCTTATTTGGTTTTACCATTTTCTACAATATATTTTTATTTCAGCTCTCCGCGATAATATACGGGGTGTATACATTAAACTGAACGATAAAAAAACAACCTGAACGCCTGAAAAAAATAGTAAAATTTTGTTTATCGCTACAAAACTTAAAATGTTATTTGGTTTAACCATTTTCTACAATATATTTTTATATCAGCTCTCCGCGATAATATACGGGGTGTATACATTAAACTGAACGATAAAAAAACAACCTGAACGCCTGAAAAAAATAGTACAATTTTGTGTATCGCTACAAAACTTAAAATCTTATTTGCTTTTAACATTTTCTACAATATATTTTTATTTCAGCTCTCCGCGATAATATACGGGGTGTATACATTAAACTGAACGATAAAAAACAACCTCAACGCCTGAAAAAAATAGTAAAATTTTGTGTATCGCTACAAAACTTAAAATCTTATTTGGTTTTACCATTTTCTACAATATGTTTTTATTTCAGCTCTCCGCGATAATATACGGGGTGTATACATTAAACTGAACGATAAAAAAACAACCTGAACGCCTGAAAAAAATAGTACAATTTTGTGTATCGCTACAAAACTTAAAATCTTATTTGGTTTTACCATTTTCTACAATATATTTTTATTTCAGCTCATCGTGATAATATACGGGGTGTATACATTAAACTGAACGATAAAAAAACAACCTGAACGCCTGAAAAATATAGTAAAATTTTGTTTATCGCTACAAAACTTAAAATGTTATTTGGTTTAACCATTTTCTACAATATATTTTTATTTCAGCTCTCCGCGATAATATACGGCGTGTATACATTAAACTGAACGATAAAAAACAACCTGAACGCCTGAAAAAAATAGTAAAATTTTGTGTATGGCTACAAAACTTAAAATCTTATTTGGTTTTACCATTTTCTACAATATATTTTTATTTCAGCTCTCCGCGATAATATACGGGGTGTATACATTAAACTGAACGATAAAAAAACAACCTGAACGCCTGAAAAAAATAGTAAAATTTTGTTTATCGCTACAAAACTTAAAATCTTATTTGGTTTTACCATTTTCTAAAATATATTTTTATTTCAGCTCTCCGCGATAATATACGGGGTGTATACATTAAACTGAACGATAAAAAAACAACCTGAACGCCTGAAAAAAATAGTAAAATTTTGTGTATCGCTACAAAACTTAAAATCTTATTTGGTTTTACCATTTTCTACAATATATTTTAATTTCAGCTCTCCGCGATAATATACGGGGTGTATACATTAAACTGAACGATAAAAAAACAACCTGAACGCCTGAAAAAAATAGTAAAATTTTGTCTATCGCCACAAAACTTAAAATCTTATTTGGTTTTACTATTTTTTACAATATATTTTTATTTCAGCTCTCCGCGATAATATACGGGGTGTATACATTAAACTGAACGATAAAAAAACAACCTGAACGCCTGAAAAAAATAGTAAAATTTTGTTTATCGCTACAAAACTTAAAATCTTATTTGGTTTTACCATTTTCTACAATATATTTTTATTTCAGCTCTCCGCGATAATATACGGGGTGTATACATTAAACTGAACGATAAAAAAACAACCTGAACGCCTGAAAAAAATAGTAAAATTTTGTTTATCGCTACAAAACTTAAAATGTTATTTGGTTTTACCATTTTCTACAATATATTTTTATTTCAGCTCTCCGCGATAATATACGGGGTGTATACATTAAACTGAACGATAAAAAAACAACCTGAACGCCTGAAAAAAATAGTAAAATTTTGTTTATCGCTACAAAACTTAAAATCTTATTTGGTTTTACCATTTTCTACAATATATTTTTATTTCAGCTCTCCGCGATAATATACGGGGTGTATACATTAAACTGAACGATAAAAAAACAACCTGAACGCCTGAAAAAAATAGTAAAATTTTGTGTATCGCTACAAAACTTAAAATCTTATTTGGTTTTACCATTTTCTACAATATATTTTAATTTCAGCTCTCCGCGATAATATACGGGGTGTATACATTAAACTGAACGATAAAAAAACAACCTGAACGCCTGAAAAAAATAGTAAAATTTTGTCTATCGCCACAAAACTTAAAATCTTATTTGGTTTTACTATTTTTTACAATATATTTTTATTTCAGCTCTCCGCGATAATATACGGGGTGTATACATTAAACTGAACGATAAAAAAACAACCTGAACGCCTGAAAAAAATAGTACAATTTTGTGTATCGCTACAAAACTTAAAATCTTATTTGCTTTTAACATTTTCTACAATATATTTTTATTTCAGCTCTCCGCGATAATATACGGGGTGTATACATTAAACAGAACGATAAAAAACAACCTGAACGCCTGAAAAAAATAGTAAAATTTTGTGTATCGCTACAAAACTTAAAATCTTATTTGGTTTTACCATTTTCTACAATATATTTTTATTTCAGCTCTCCGCGATAATATACGGGGTGTATACGTTAAACTGAACGATAAAAAAACAACCTGAACGCCTGAAAAAAATAGTAAAATTATGTGTATCGCTAAAAAACTTAAAATCTTATTTGGTTTTACCATTTTCTACAATATATTTTTATTTCAGCTCATCGTGATAATATACGGGGTGTATACATTAAACTGAACGATAAAAAAACAACCTGAACGCCTGAAAAAAATAGTAAAATTTTGTTTATCGCTACAAAACTTAAAATGTTATTTGGTTTAACCATTTTCTACAATATATTTTTATTTCAGCTCTCCGCGATAATATACGGGGTGTATACATTAAACTGAACGATAAAAAAACAACCTGAACGCCTGAAAAAAATAGTAAAATTTTGTTTATCGCTACAAAACTTAAAATCTTATTTGGTTTTACCATTTTCTACAATATATTTTTATTTCAGCTCTCCGCGATAATGTACGGGGTGTATACATTAAACTAAACGATAAAAAACAACCTGAACGCCTGAAAAAAATAGTAAAATTTTGTGTATCGCTACAAAACTTAAAATCTTATTTGGTTTTACCATTTTCTACAATATATTTTTATTTCAGCTCTCCGCGATAATATACGGGGTGTATACATTAAACTGAACGATAAAAAAACAACCTGAACGCCTGAAAAAAATAGTAAAATTTTGTTTATCGCTACAAAACTTAAAATGTTATTTGGTTTTACCATTTTCTACAATATATTTTTATTTTAGCTCTCCGCGATAATTTACGGGGTGTATACATTAAGCAGAAAGCTAAAAAATCAACCTGAACGCCTGAAAAAAATAGTAAAATTTTGTCTATCACTACAAAACTTAAAATCTTATTTGGTTTTACCATTTTCTACAATATATTTTTATTTCAGCTCTCCGCGATAATATACGGGGTGTATACATTAAACTGAACGATAAAAAAACAACCTGAACGCCTGAAAAAAATAGTAAAATTTTGTTTATCGCTACAAAACTTAAAATGTAATTTGGTTTAACCATTTTCTACAATATATTTTTATATCAGCTCTCCGCGATAATATACGGGGTGTATACATTAAACTGAACGATAAAAAAACAACCTGAACGCCTGAAAAAAATAGTACAATTTTGTGTATCGCTACAAAACTTAAAATCTTATTTGCTTTTAACATTTTCTACAATATATTTTTATTTCAGCTCTCCGCGATAATATACGGGGTGTATACATTAAACTGAACGATAAAAAACAACATCAACGCCTGAAAAAAATAGTAAAATTTTGTGTATCGCTACAAAACTTAAAATCTTATTTGGTTTTACCATTTTCTACAATATATTTTTATTTCAGCTCTCCGCGATAATATACGGGGTGTATACGTTAAACTGAACGATAAAAAAACAACCTGAACGCCTGAAAAAAATAGTAAAATTTTGTGTATCGCTAAAAAACTTAAAATCTTATTTGGTTTTACCATTTTCTACAATATATTTTTATTTCAGCTCATCGTGATAATATACGGGGTGTATACATTAAACTGAACGATAAAAAAACAACCTGAACGCCTGAAAAATATAGTAAAATTTTGTTTATCGCTACAAAACTTAAAATGTTATTTGGTTTAACCATTTTCTACAATATATTTTTATTTCAGCTCTCCGCGATAATATACGGCGTGTATACATTAAACTGAACGATAAAAAACAACCTGAACGCCTGAAAAAAATAGTAAAATTTTGTGTATGGCTACAAAACTTAAAATCTTATTTGGTTTTACCATTTTCTACAATATATTTTTATTTCAGCTCTCCGCGATAATATACGGGGTGTATACATTAAACTGAACGATAAAAAAACAACCTGAACGCCTGAAAAAAATAGTAAAATTTTGTTTATCGCTACAAAACTTAAAATCTTATTTGGTTTTACCATTTTCTACAATATATTTTTATTTCAGCTCTCCGCGATAATATACGGGGTGTATACATTAAACTGAACGATAAAAAAACAACCTGAACGCCTGAAAAAAATAGTAAAATTTTGTGTATCGCTACAAAACTTAAAATCTTATTTGGTTTTACCATTTTCTACAATATATTTTAATTTCAGCTCTCCGCGATAATATACGGGGTGTATACATTAAACTGAACGATAAAAAAACAACCTGAACGCCTGAAAAAAATAGTAAAATTTTGTCTATCGCCACAAAACTTAAAATCTTATTTGGTTTTACTATTTTTTACAATATATTTTTATTTCAGCTCTCCGCGATAATATACGGGGTGTATACATTAAACTGAACGATAAAAAAACAACCTGAACGCCTGAAAAAAATAGTAAAATTTTGTTTATCGCTACAAAACTTAAAATCTTATTTGGTTTTACCATTTTCTACAATATATTTTTATTTCAGCTCTCCGCGATAATATACGGGGTGTATACATTAAACTGAACGATAAAAAAACAACCTGAACGCCTGAAAAAAATAGTAAAATTTTGTTTATCGCTACAAAACTTAAAATGTTATTTGGTTTTACCATTTTCTACAATATATTTTTATTTTAGCTCTCCGCGATAATATACGGGGTGTATACATTAAGCAGAAAGCTAAAAAATCAACCTGAACGCCTGAAAAAAATAGTAAAATTTTGTCTATCACTACAAAACTTAAAATCTTATTTGGTTTTACCATTTTCTACAATATATTTTTATTTCAGCTCTCCGCGATAATGTACGGGGTGTATACATTAAGCTGAACGCTAAAAAATCAACCTGAACGCCTGAAAATAATAGTAAAATTTTGTCTATCACTACAAAACTTAAAATCTTATTTTGTTTTACCATTTTCTACAATATATTTTTATTTCAGCTCTCCGAGATAATATACGGGGTGTATACATTAAACTGAACGATAAAAAAACAACCTGAACGCCTGAAAAAAATAGTAAAATTTTGTTTATCGCTACAAAACTTAAAATGTTATTTGGTTTTACCATTTTCCACAATGTATTTTTATTTCAGCTCTCCGCGATAATGTACGGGGTGTATACATTAAGTTGAACGCTAAAAAATCAACCTGAACGCCTGAAAAAAATAGTAAAATTTTGTCTATCACTACAAAACTTAAAATCTTATTTGGTTTTACCATTTTCTACAATATATTTTTATTTCAGCTCATCGCGATAATATACAGGGTGTATACATTAAACTGAACGATAAAAAAACAACCTGAACGCCTGAAAAAAATAGTAAAATTTTGTTTATCGCTACAAAACTTAAAATGTTATTTGGTTTTACCATTTTCTACAATATATTTTTATTTTAGCTCTCCGCGATAATATACGGGGTGTATACATTAAACTGAACAATAAAAAAACAACCTGAACGCCTGAAAAAAATAGTAAAATTATGTGTATCGCTAAAAAACTTAAAATCTTATTTGGTTTTACCATTTTCTACAATATATTTTTATTTCAGCTCATCGTGATAATATACGGGGTGTATACATTAAACTGAACGATAAAAAAACAACCTGAACGCCTGAAAAAAATAGTAAAATTTTGTTTATCGCTACAAAACTTAAAATGTTATTTGGTTTAACCATTTTCTACAATATATTTTTATTTCAGCTCTCCGCGATAATATACGGGGTGTATACATTAAACTGAACGATAAAAAAACAACCTGAACGCCTGAAAAAAATAGTAAAATTTTGTTTATCGCTACAAAACTTAAAATCTTATTTGGTTTTACCATTTTCTACAATATATTTTTATTTCAGCTCTCCGCGATAATGTACGGGGTGTATACATTAAACTAAACGATAAAAAACAACCTGAACGCCTGAAAAAAATAGTAAAATTTTGTGTATGGCTACAAAACTTAAAATCTTATTTGGTTTTACCATTTTCTACAATATATTTTTATTTCAGCTCTCCGCGATAATATACGGGGTGTATACATTAAACTGAACGATAAAAAAACAACCTGAACGCCTGAAAAAAATAGTAAAATTTTGTTTATCGCTACAAAACTTAAAATCTTATTTGGTTTTACCATTTTCTACAATATATTTTTATTTCAGCTCATCGTGATAATATACGGGGTGTATACGTTAAACTGAACGATAAAAAAACAACCTGAACGCCTGAAAAAAATAGTAAAATTTTGTGTATCGCTACAAAACTTAAAATCTTATTTGCTTTTAACATTTTCTACAATATATTTTTATTTCAGCTCTCCGCGATAATATACGGGGTGTATACATTAAACTGAACGATAAAAAAACAACCTGAACGCCTGAAAAAAATAGTAAAATTTTGTTTATCGCTACAAAACTTAAAATCTTATTTGGTTTTACCTTTTGCTACAATATGTTATTATTTCAGCTCTCCGCGATAATATACGGGGTGTATACATTAAACTGAACGATAAAAAAACAACCTGAACGCCTGAAAAAAATAGTAAAATTTTGTTTATCGCTACAAAACTTAAAATGTTATTTGGTTTTACCATTTTCCACAATATATTTTTATTTCAGCTCTCCGCGATAATATACGGGGTGTATACATTAAACTGAACTATAAAAAACAACCTGAACGCCTGAAAAAAATAGTAAAATTTTGTTTATCGCTACAAAACTTAAAATCTTATTTGGTTTTACCTTTTGCTACAATATGTTATTATTTCAGCTCTCCGCGATAATATACGGGGTGTATACATTAAACTGAACGATAAAAAAACAACCTGAACGCCTGAAAAAAATAGTAAAATTTTGTGTATCGCTACAAAACTTAAAATCTTATTTGCTTTTAACATTTTGTACAATATATTTTTATTTCAGCTCTCCGCGATAATATACGGGGTGTATACATTAAACTGAACGATAAAAAAACAACCTGAACGCCTGAAAAAAATAGTAAAATTTTGTTTATCGCTACAAAACTTAAAATGTTATTTGGTTTTACCATTTTCCACAATATATTTTTATTTCAGCTCTCCGCGATAATGTACGGGGTGTATACATTAAGCTGAACGCTAAAAAATCAACCTGAACGCCTGAAAAAAATAGTAAAATTTTGTCTATCACTACAAAACTTAAAATCTTATTTGGTTTTACTATTTTCTACAATATATTTTTATTTCAGCTCTCCGCGATAATATACGGGGTGTATACATTAAACTGAACGATAAAAAAACAACCTGAACGCCTGAAAAAAATAGTAAAATTTTGTTTATCGCTACAAAACTTAAAATCTTATTTTGTTTTACCATTTTCTACAATATATTTTTATTTCAGCTCTCCGAGATAATATACGGGGTGTATACATTAAACTGAACGATAAAAAAACAACCTGAACGCCTGAAAAAAATAGTAAAATTTTGTTTATCGCTACAAAACTTAAAATGTTATTTGGTTTTACCATTTTCCACAATATATTTTTATTTCAGCTCTCCGCGATAATGTACGGGGTGTATACATTAAGCTGAACGCTAAAAAATCAACCTGAACGCCTGAAAAAAATAGTAAAATTTTGTCTATCACTACAAAACTTAAAATCTTATTTGGTTTTACTATTTTCTACAATATATTTTTATTTCAGCTCTCCGCGATAATATACGGGGTGTATACATTAAACTGAACGATAAAAAAACAACCTGAACGCCTGAAAAAAAATAGTAAAATTTTGTGTATCGCTACAAAACTTAAAATCTTATTTGGTTTTACCATTTTCTACAATATATTTTTATTTCAGCTCATCGTGATAATACACGGGGTGTATACGTTAAACTGAACGATAAAAAAACAACCTGAACGCCTGAAAAAAATAGTAAAATTTAGTGTATCGCTACAAAACTTAAAATCTTATTTGCTTTTAACATTTTCTACAATATATTTACAAAACTTAAAATCTTATTTGGTTTTACTATTTTCTACAATATATTTTTATTTCAGCTCTCCGCGATAATATACGGGGTGTATACATTAAACTGAACGATAAAAAAACAACCTGAACGCCTGAAAAAAATAGTAAAATTTTGTGTATCGCTACAAAACTTAAAATCTTATTTGGTTTTACCATTTTCTACAATATATTTTTATTTCAGCTCATCGTGATAATACACGGGGTGTATACGTTAAACTGAACGATAAAAAAACAACCTGAACGCCTGAAAAAAATAGTAAAATTTTGTGTATCGCTACAAAACTTAAAATCTTATTTGCTTTTAACATTTTCTACAATATATTTTTATTTCAGCTCTCCGCGATAATATACGGGGTGTATACATTAAACTGAACGATAAAAAAACAACCTGAACGCCTGAAAAAAATAGTAAAATTTTGTTTATCGCTACAAAACTTAAAATCTTATTTGGTTTTACCATTTTCTACAATATATTTTTATTTCAGCTCTCCGCGATAATATACGGGGTGTATACATTAAACTGAACGATAAAAAAACAACCTGAACGCCTGAAAAAAATAGTAAAATTTTGTGTATCGCTACAAAACTTAAAATCTTATTTGGTTTTACCATTTTCTACAATATATTTTAATTTCAGCTCTCCGCGATAATATACGGGTTGTATACATTAAACTGAACGATAAAAAAACAACCTGAACGCCTGAAAAAAATAGTAAAATTTTGTCTATCGCCACAAAACTTAAAATCTTATTTGGTTTTACTATTTTTTACAATATATTTTTATTTCAGCTCTCCGCGATAATATACGGGGTGTATACATTAAACTGAACGATAAAAAAACAACCTGAACGCCTGAAAAAAATAGTAAAATTTTGTTTATCGCTACAAAACTTAAAATCTTATTTGGTTTTACCATTTTCTACAATATATTTTTATTTCAGCTCTCCGCGATAATATACGGGGTGTATACATTAAACTGAACGATAAAAAAACAACCTGAACGCCTGAAAAAAATAGTAAAATTTTGTTTATCGCTACAAAACTTAAAATGTTATTTGGTTTTACCATTTTCTACAATATATTTTTATTTTAGCTCTCCGCGATAATATACGGGGTGTATACATTAAGCAGAAAGCTAAAAAATCAACCTGAACGCCTGAAAAAAATAGTAAAATTTTGTCTATCACTACAAAACTTAAAATCTTATTTGGTTTTACCATTTTCTACAATATATTTTTATTTCAGCTCTCCGCGATAATGTACGGGGTGTATACATTAAGCTGAACGCTAAAAAATCAACCTGAACGCCTGAAAATAATAGTAAAATTTTGTCTATCACTACAAAACTTAAAATCTTATTTTGTTTTACCATTTTCTACAATATATTTTTATTTCAGCTCTCCGAGATAATATACGGGGTGTATACATTAAACTGAACGATAAAAAAACAACCTGAACGCCTGAAAAAAATAGTAAAATTTTGTTTATCGCTACAAAACTTAAAATGTTATTTGGTTTTACCATTTTCCACAATGTATTTTTATTTCAGCTCTCCGCGATAATGTACGGGGTGTATACATTAAGTTGAACGCTAAAAAATCAACCTGAACGCCTGAAAAAAATAGTAAAATTTTGTCTATCACTACAAAACTTAAAATCTTATTTGGTTTTACCATTTTCTACAATATATTTTTATTTCAGCTCATCGCGATAATATACAGGGTGTATACATTAAACTGAACGATAAAAAAACAACCTGAACGCCTGAAAAAAATAGTAAAATTTTGTTTATCGCTACAAAACTTAAAATGTTATTTGGTTTTACCATTTTCTACAATATATTTTTATTTTAGCTCTCCGCGATAATATACGGGGTGTATACATTAAACTGAACAATAAAAAAACAACCTGAACGCCTGAAAAAAATAGTAAAATTATGTGTATCGCTAAAAAACTTAAAATCTTATTTGGTTTTACCATTTTCTACAATATATTTTTATTTCAGCTCATCGTGATAATATACGGGGTGTATACATTAAACTGAACGATAAAAAAACAACCTGAACGCCTGAAAAAAATAGTAAAATTTTGTTTATCGCTACAAAACTTAAAATCTTATTTGGTTTAACCATTTTCTACAATATATTTTTATTTCAGCTCTCCGCGATAATATACGGGGTGTATACATTAAACTGAACGATAAAAAAACAACCTGAACGCCTGAAAAAAATAGTAAAATTTTGTTTATCGCTACAAAACTTAAAATCTTATTTGGTTTTACCATTTTCTACAATATATTTTTATTTCAGCTCTCCGCGATAATGTACGGGGTGTATACATTAAACTAAACGATAAAAAACAACCTGAACGCCTGAAAAAAATAGTAAAATTTTGTGTATCGCTACAAAACTTAAAATCTTATTTGGTTTTACCATTTTCTACAATATATTTTTATTTCAGCTCTCCGCGATAATATACGGGGTGTATACATTAAACTGAACGATAAAAAAACAACCTGAACGCCTGAAAAAAATAGTAAAATTTTGTTTATCGCTACAAAACTTAAAATCTTATTTGGTTTTACCATTTTCTACAATATATTTTTATTTCAGCTCTCCGCGATAATGTACGGGGTGTATACATTAAACTAAACGATAAAAAACAACCTGAACGCCTGAAAAAAATAGTAAAATTTTGTGTATCGCTACAAAACTTAAAATCTTATTTGGTTTTACCATTTTCTACAATATATTTTTATTTCAGCTCTCCGCGATAATATACGGGGTGTATACATTAAACTGAACGATAAAAAAACAACCTGAACGCCTGAAAAAAATAGTAAAATTTTGTCTATCGCCACAAAACTTAAAATCTTATTTGGTTTTACTATTTTCTACAATATATTTTAATTTCAGCTCTCCGCGATAATATACGGGGTGTATACATTAAACTGAACGATAAAAAAACAACCTGAACGCCTGAAAAAAATAGTAAAATTTTGTTTATCGCTACAAAACTTAAAATCTTATTTGGTTTTACCATTTTCTACAATATATTTTTATTTCAGCTCTCCGCGATAATATACGGGGTGTATACATTAAACTGAACGATAAAAAAACAACCTGAACGCCTGAAAAAAATAGTAAAATTTTGTTTATCGCTACAAATCTTAAAATGTTATTTGGTTTAACCATTTTCTACAATATATTTTTATATCAGCTCTCCGCGATAATATACGGGGTGTATACATTAAACTGAACGATAAAAAACAACCTGAACGCCTGAAAAAAATAGTAAAATTTTGTGTATGGCTACAAAACTTAAAATCTTATTTGGTTTAACCATTTTCTACAATATATTTTTATATCAGCTCTCCGCGATAATATACGGGGTGTATACATTAAACTGAACGATAAAAAACAACCTGAACGCCTGAAAAAAATAGTAAAATTTTGTGTATGGCTACAAAACTTAAAATCTTATTTGGTTTTACCATTTTCTACAATATATTTTTATTTCAGCTCTCCGCGATAATATACGGGGTGTATACCTTAAACTGAACGATAAAAAAACAACCTGAACGCCTGAAAAAAATAGTAAAATTTTGTGTATCGCTACAAAACTTAAAATCTTATTTGCTTTTAACATTTTCTACAATATATTTTTATTTCAGCTCTCCGCGATAATATACGGGGTGTATACATTAAACTGAACGATAAAAAAATTATCATTATCATTATCATCATTATCATTATCAAAAAATTATCATTTGCCATCATTTTGCCGACCGGCGATCAGACGTCGTTCCAACGTCGGGCTGACGTCAAATAGCGATGATCATTTGCCACCACTTTACCGACCGTCGGCCGCCGAACCATTGTTTATTGGGAATCATCCCCCAGAGATTTTGCGAACATTCTGTGACGCCTGTATGCGCGCGCCTATATGAGTATTTTATTAATGCGCGCGCCTATATGAGTATTTTATTAATGCAGCTTACTACCCCGTCTGCAATTTAGTAGTGCAAAATGTATCAGTTACCCGAGCCGTGTTTTGAAAATTATGAAAAAATAGCCTACGAATCATTGTTTAAGAAACCCCCGGAAAAACAGTGCAGGTATAAAAATGAAAAAAAAAAACATTAATTTTTAACTCCTAATAACAATTTGTTATCGTTTTCTTTCACAAACTGATTTGTCTTGTCAAATCAAAACATGTCACCCCCTAGCGGCCATGGCCTTGATTCAGTAAAACACTATGAAAAATTTATACCGGGTTTTCCAAATTTTATTTCCCGTTCAATATCTCCGTTATTTCAAGAGATAAAAACCTAATTAAAAAAACATATTAAATGGGATTTTAAGTTCTTTTAACCATTTAGCTGCCGCGGGCGTATTTATACGTTTTGCCCAAATAAATATTAATGGCCTGAAACTGCTGCAACAGCAAAAGCTATTGTTTGCCATATTTTTAATTTTTTTATTCGGTGAGATGACGCCAGTGGGGGACAATATTTTAAATGGCACCCTAGGTCTTGTGATACCTCATTTTAAAGAGCTTTAAATTATCTATTTAACTATGTAACTATTTATTTTGAAATATTTTTTTTTGAAGATTTTTTTCTTTAAAATTATTCCAATTTTTAATATTTTGTGCATAAATATTAAAAATTTTACATGAAAATGATAAATTAGTCTTAAAATAATACACCATTTATTTATAAATTATTATTATAAATAAATAAAAAATAAATACCTAGTTAAATAGAAAATTTTATAAGCTTTAAAACCAATGCAATGCATTGGTCGCTACTTGAAGATATACAAATAAATTTTTATTTTAGCATACCTCCGGTCTCCCCTAAACCGGGTGAGCTGTACTTTTATAACAATGCCATTAAAACAGACGACTGGAAATGCGACCATATGAGGTGGGACATGTACGGGGCTTCTAGTCTACCTAGGTCAACTCCTCGAATAAGAGTACAATATTTTCGCAATATTCAAAATAAATTTTTTTTAAAAAAAGCTGTTACTCTTATCGGATGTAAAAATCCAACTATAATCCATTACTTGGGACCTGAAGGCCTAATTTTAAGCCCAAATAAAATACCACACGGTAAGTTTTCACCCCAAAAAATATTATTTTTATATTTGACAATCCGGGGCTCTTCAAAAAATAAACTCGTTTAGGGTTGAGGGTGGTCAGCGGAACAGTTACGCTTATGCAGATTGATTTCGAAGTCTCGGTCACTTTGCGATGAAGATCTTATAAACAGGTAAAGCTCAATGAGTTAGAGAGGGGAGAGTGCCATTCGGCCAGGCTGCACGCGGGCTTTTACATGTGTTTTTTAATGAATTAGAGAGGGGGAACAGGAATTCTGTCTGACCGAGTGTGTATTTCGATGTGCGCAAAACCGTTTTTCTAGGTTAAGAGATAGAGATAGAGATAGATGCGCTAAGCAAAAGAATTTCAATGGCTCTGGCCAGTGTTCTGTGGCTCTGGCACTCTCCCCTCTCTAGTAAAATATACTGGGTGTCGCAAAAAAATGTTACCACCCTTTGATTGTTAATTAAATATGGTAAAATTGATTTCATAGTTTATAACAAACTACTTACATTACGTATTTTCAAATTGATGACCATTCCGATCTATACAGCCCTGGCATCGTGGACCTATGGAATCGCACACATTTAAATATACATATGTATTTCATTCGCAGTTTCAGCACATTCCCATTTGATAGGTACCTTTAATTCATCAACGGTTTCAGGTTTTGTACCATAAACTTTATTTTTAACAAACCCCACAAGAAAAACTCTAGTGGTGTGAGGTATGGTGATCGCGATGGGTATTTTACGTCCTATCTACCTGTTAGGCATATTCTCAATAAGATATGCCCTTATATCACTATGGTAATATGGTGGAGCTCCATATTATTGGAAATAAAATCTCTTATCACCAAAATCTTTAATAATATGGCATGATAGATTCCTGCAATAAATTAAGGTCTCTGGCACCGTCGACAGTACCTTGTGGGGTTTTCTTGAGAATAAAGTTATTGGTATAAAACTAGCAATCGTTGATAAATCGAAGGTAGCTATCGAAAGGGAATGTGCTGAAATTCCGAATGAAATATTTTTAAATGTATGCGATATATGCGATGCAAAAAATACGTTAATATAATTTGTTATAAATACTGGGAGGGGTAAGTTTAGTCGTGGAGGCTCTGGTCTTGCAACCAAGTGGTCCGAGGTTCGATCTACGGTCAGAAAACAAAATTTCCAAATAAAAGTCCACCGTAACCAGCAAGTTCTTCGGTCGGTTTCTTTGGGCGCCGGAACTACCTACTTCGGTGGGTCTCTCCAGTAATAATGCTATAAGTTAAATACACAGGGTGTTCCTTAATGACGTGCTAATATTTTTGGGTTTGATTTCTTACCCAAAAAATAATAAAAAAGTACCTATAAAAATTTGTCCTAAAACGACTTGCAATAGAGCTACGCCTCTTCGAAAGGAGTTCTAAAAATTCTTAAATTTTTATTTAATAACTCAGAAACCCTTTAAGTTAAAGCAACGAGGCTTTATATGTAAACTAATTTTAATAAGGCCCATTTCATACGTTATAACATGTTTCTGCGACACCCTGTATATTCTTATTATTTTTATATAAACTCAATAGTAGTCATTTTCTATTGTGAACTTTAAGGAAACCGAAAGCATCATTTAGAAAGACCATTCATAAGAACTTGTTCTTCACAAATAGAGGAACAGAAGAAGAAAATTAAAGAAAGCCCGATAACTGCTTATAAGACCCTGGGTTCTGTGAATGCAGACCCAGCACTTGCCAATGTCATATTGCCCAGAGATAAAAAACAAGTTTCGAACACGATATATAATGAGCGGGGGAGAAAGCTCCTTAGCAACGATGATATTTATGGCGCTTATCTGATGTCACAGGAGCTATCCTTTGTAAAAGAAATAATACTGACGCCAGAGTATTTTTTCATATACCTTCATGACGATGAAAGCATCAACAATTTTAACGTAGTGAAGGGAAATTTCACCCTTCACTACGATACTACGTTTAATCTTGGGGATTTTTATCTTTCCGCACTTGTGTTCAAACATACACTATTCGAAGAAGAGCCGGTCCATCCTTTGATGTATTTACTCCATGACTCTAAGTATGGGATTATACACGAGCGTTTTTTTGAGCATGCAGTAAGAACTGTACCATCAATTGAGGATTGCGTCATTGTAACTGACAGGTGGATATTTTATAGTACAAGGGTCATTTAATTTGTTGTTGCTTCAATCAGTTAGTTTTCATGTGTTTTGGTGGTTGGTCGGTTTACTTAGGTTCATAGACAAAGAATTTTTTTTTCTATGCCTTGGTTTCAGAATTTTTAAAAAGTTAATCGGCTAAACACCAACTAGACAAAGCAACAGCGGATCTGGTGACCCTAAACTTAATACAGTTACTTATGGTCACCCGATCAGTTGTTACTTTGTCTAGTGTTTTGGTGGTTAGGCGTTTGGGTTTCTGGTAGTTTCCGCCTGAAATCTCCAAGCAAACCAACCAACAAAACACACAATTGTGTGTTAACACACAAACTAGACAAAACTCCAACGGATCGAGTGACCCTCCAGTTACTGTATTAAGTATACCTAATACAGTATATAATACAGTATACTGTATTATAGTAGTAGTATCTGTGGGTAATAAGTAATAATTACTTAAATTACATTTTAGGGAATCG
>OY294044.1:109269-275672 GCA_958510825.1 Brachypterus glaber | reverse complement strand
TTAATAGATAAATATTTGATTGTTAGATACATTATATTCACTAACGAAAGCGCATATATAATAATACTGTCTGTTTAATCAAGGAGAATAAAATATTTTAGTGTTTTTATTTTATTTTTTGAGAATTTGCAAACTATTTGGGATAATTATTAAACCTAGCCACATAGCTCTCTGAAATTAGTAGTTTCTACTATAGATTACGTATTATTAATGGGAATTTAAAAATATTTAAAGTTATAATAAGGTTAGAAAAAGGTTAGGTAACCAACGTTAGATTTATGTATTTTATAACGTTTTTGTCAAATGTCAGTTTTTAAGGTTAGATTGATATATTTTATAAGGTTTTTGTATAACGTTTGAAACTAAACATAAAAATGTCACTAATCTAATGTTAAGTTAGATTTATGTACTTTTCTACCAGGGTATGCACTATCAGTGCTTCAGGGCGCTAACTCAGAGGGGTGCCGTCTAGGGGCGTTTAAAAAATGATAATATTTTTTTTTATGAAAATTTTTCTGGCAGGGGTAAAGTTTTTTTAAGAGGTGAGGACCTTTTTTTAGTCTTGTCAAAATTTTCTGGTCAGGGATAAAGTTTTTTTTCAGAGGTAATGAGTTTTCTTTAGTTATCAAAATTTTCTGAGCACTTTAAAGAATTCTTTAAACTCGACAAACTTTTTTTAAAATAGGGGCACCAAATCAGAAGCTTGCTTCAGGGCGCTGAAATGCAAAGACCGGCCCTGTGCACTATGGTGTGCAATTCTTTCCTATTATAAACAAAATTGAATTTATTAAAATTACTAAATTGTATATAGGTTAATAACGTATGGGATCTCATTGACTCAGACACGGAAGAAATATATGATAAAAAAATTGAAAAAATAAAAAAAGAATGGTATCAGGGATTTTTAGACTACTACTTCAGTTACTTGGAAGACGACATAGTAAAATCTTCTAAATGGGTTTTGGAGAGATTAGGAATTTATAAGATCGGCAGCGAGCGGAATCACTTCCAATGCATCGGAGAGCTACAACTCCGTAATGAAAAGATGCGTAAGCAGGAAGGAGGTGAAAATCCAGGTTAGTATTCTAATTAGAAAATTTTATAGAGATAATAATTTTTTTCCCTGGGAGTACTACTACTACTATGTACCTCAAGAAATACAATATTTTATAGATTTAGGAAATATCAATGTATACAGGGTTAAAAACAAGTCCTATAAAGCTTGGTACGGAAATGAGCTAAAGGTAGACCTGAAAAGTAGTTTTTATTTAATATATCCGGAACCCTATGAACTACAGTATACTGTAGTTGTAATCGTTATAACGATTTTTTGCAAGGCAGTACTGAAATTTTTATTGGTGCATTTTTTAGCTTCTATTTTTATACTCAAAACGTGAAATTGCCTCTTTAATTGCAATTTTCTCGAAAACAGTGTTACATAAAGAGTACCTTTTTATGTACTTTTAATTAAAGAATCATGTTTTATTGATAAAATGTCAAAAAATCTACAGATGAAAAAGTTTGGGGCAAAAAAGTGACATTGACCCTCATTTTGCACGTCCCTGTTTAAAATAACCAAATAAAGATTATGTAAGATTATGTACATAAAAGTATAGCCTTTATAAATGTTAGCATGTGCAAAAAATCTTTACTGTAGTTCATAGGGTTCCAAGATAATAAATAAAAACTTTTCAGTTATACCCTTAGGAGGATCGTAGCTCCTTTATGACTCATTTTCGCAGTTTTTTAAGTTTTGTACCTTATTTCTGAATCACCCAGTATATGTGGTTATTTTATTATTATAAAGAAGCTTCGTACTATATATAGATCAATTGATCTATCTAACTCCCTTAACACGCTATAATTTTTTTGATAAGTTACTAAGATGCTACCTTTTTATGTCACATCAACACTTGAATAATTAACAGCAACCAGATTTGGCATTTAAAAGTTTACAAATTTGCATTTTTTTTAGGTTTTGGTTCTCACATTAAACCAATTAAACAGGCATTATAACCGGGATATATTAAGAGGTTTTGCAGGTATGGGAGACCTACATCTTAAAGATGAACATAGCATAATGAGAAAAAAACCTGAAGAAATTTTTTGGTTACCCAAAGAAAATATAAATATCGATGATTTACCATATATTTATATAAACGAGGATCACAAAAGAAAAAAGGAACTAGAAAGAGAGGAAGTAAACACCAACTATGCCATGGCCATGAAGATGATAACTGAAAACAGAGTTCATCTAATACCTGAAGACAAAGCTTTCATAGTTTCCGGCGAAACAAAAAAAAACTTGGTCACTCTATTTCCGGACGAAACCTGCACATGCGTAGCTAAGAAAAACTGTTGTCATATAACGGCATGTCGCATGTCGATAGGGAACTACAGACAAAAGACCACAACGCAAAAACTGTCTACCATAATTAATAGAAAGAGAGGTTTTAAAAGTGGCAGAAAGAAAGGAAAGAAAGGAAAGAAAGTTACATTTTTAGTTGCTGCCCCTGACAGTAAAAAATCTATGAATGAAGAAAAATCTATAGATAATGATGAGGTTTCCCTATTAATTCCAGTTAAAACGGGCAATAATCTTAATAAAAGACGATTTTTTATCGAAGAAAATGAGGACAAATCTACTTTTATGACAAGTGTAGAGAAAACTGAGGAACATTTTTACACTTCAACACCCGTAAGAAAAGGCAATGAGAAGAAATCTACTTTTATGACAAGTGTAGCGAAAACTGATGAAAATTTTTACACTTTAACACCCGTAAGAAAAGGCATAGACAAATCCATCATCACAAAAAATGAAAAGGAAATATTTGCGTCCAAACTTAATCTTGAAAAAGAAAGAAATATAGAAACGTCCAATCCTTTCCCGTGTGAAGATCCTTCTATCCTTATAGAGGAGGTGAGTAAAAAATTAGGTTAACTTTACGCCTGAGTGATTCCATGATTTATCACCTACGCCCAGGGGCGGATCCAGGATTTTGGTTTGGGGGGGCAATTTCTATTCTATACTTTGGTTTTGCTTGACTCTGGGTGGGGGATCTCCCATATTGTCCCTGGATCCGCTCCTGCCAAAGCCAGAAGCTCGACCTCTTGGATTTAGCTACAAATTACGGAGCTGATTTATCTATGTTTTAGTATTTCCAAACACTTTATAATTCTTTGTTTTTATTTTCTTAGGAGCACTTATCGGTTATGTAGGTAGGCGCATGCAAAAATTGCTCTATTTTTACATACCGGGTGAGTTTTATTTATGTCCACCCGTAAATTAAGATTAGTTTTCATTCGATAAAAACTAAATTTTGGTGATTTAAACATATAATTTTACAAAATCGCGGATTTACTTTTTTTGTTTTACTTCCGGTTTCGCCGGATATGACCTCAACTTTTGATTTTCAAATGGAATACCCAGTATATTTGTACATATTTTAATTGACAATATTCACTGGGTGCGAATTGTGTTAGCAACCGTAGAAAAATAAAGTTCCCTAAATGTATAAACCAATGAATTAATTAGTATAAACTAGAAAAAATACAAAAATAACAAAAAAATAATAAACACCAGGCCTAAAACGTTATAAGCAATTGCACATGCACCATTTATATCAAAAACAGATGCCAGTACATTAGAACTACTGGTTAGTTGGTAACACTTTGCACCCAGAGAATATTGTCAATTCAGACAGGCCCGTAACTGGAAAAAAATCCAGGGGGTGCTGACCACCCCCTGACAGATTTTTTTTATAATAATGCTCCGAAGCATTTGGGGGGGGGGAGTCAGAGCAAATATTGCCCCAAATAAAAAAAAACAGCTTTACCCCGGACCGTGAAATTTTGCTGATTAAAAAAGGTCCTCACATCTGAAAAATTCCCAACTCAAAACAAGCTTTACTACCCCCGACCTTAAAATTTTGATGACTAAAAAAAATATCCCAACCTTTCCAATTTTCCCGAGTAAACAATTTACTGACCAGTTTCCCTTTACCCATGTGGGGGTGATTATAAGCACTATTGAGCTTATTTCGCCAGGGTGTGCTCAAAAACAAGCCAAGGGGTGCTGAGCACCCCCTAGCACCCCCCAGTTACGGGCCTGAAAAAAGTCAAAGCTATGTATCGTTTGTCAATTTTTGACAGAACATGTATTTTTTTGCCCATAAATTTTGATTTAAATACAATGATATTTGTATCAGTCTGTTTAGGCTGACTCCCCCAGTGAGCATCACGTGAAAGTAGAAAAACATTATAATTTTTATTATTTATTTGTTACTTCTTTATTTAGGAGGAAGAGGAAACATTTATGGACATAGTAACTGATACTTTTTCAGAAAAATTTAGAAAAAACCGTCAATTTGTAATTGGCGGCATACAGATTTATCCAGGCCATTTGGAAAATATAATGTTTAAACCTGGAAAAGATTTGAGTCAAATGTGGTTCTCAGAAAGCATAGTGGACACATATATCAAAATTTTAATTAGTAATACGTCAACGGGAGATATAACAATATCTTCCGTTGACCAAACAGTGGTTAATTGTATTTCGGAGGAGGAAATGTCTGGCCACAACACTAAATATGTGGTGAAAACAAATTGTTTTGAAGCAGACATTGTCCTCCTCCCCATGTTAATAAATAACCACTTTCGCTTATTCATATTGGACCAAGGGCATAAAGAGATTATCCATTTGGATAGTCTCGGGCATCCTATCCCTTGGTCCAATATGATGGGAATTATAACATTATTTGCACAATACCGGCGATTCAGGGGTTTTGCATTTAATGAAAATGAATGGACAGTAGTTCGTACACAAAACGTTCCTCATCAGGGTAATGCGTATGACTGCGGTCCATTTGTGTGTTTATTTGCAGAATCCCTGATCAATGGATCAAGCAATTTTATTTTAAATTATCAATATGATATAAATGCATATAGAAATAAAATTCATCATATTATTTTAAAAGAAATGAGGGAAAACAATATGGGAGTAGAGAAAATCAATAAAACAAAAATGTCTCTAGAGTTTCCCATACTTCCAGAAATAAAACTAAAGGAAAAGACTATCAAAGACCCGATAAATTATATAAGTAGTATAGTTTCAAAAGGTTTTCATAATGAAAACACTCAAATATGCCATACCATAAACTGCTCTGGAGGAGATGAAGTCATTTTTTGCAATGATTGCCGGCATTGGTATCACAAAGTTTGTGATAAATATACAAAAACAAAGACCCCACCCAGGTACCAATGCCGAGCTTGTTCAAAAAATTGAATTTCACTTTTTAAAAAGATGTGTGCTTATAATACAGTAGTTTAGAATATCCCAAAATAGCCAAAAACGTCCTAGAAAAAAAATTTCTTGGATACAAATATCCGTCTATCCGTCCGTCCGTCCGTCTGATGACACGATTTTTGTTAGTTCTATGAGGGGAAGATCCTTCTGGTTTTTGAAAAAAAGTTCCGGTAGCAGATTTCGTGGTTCATTTTTTTACTTTCCAGCCGAATCGTGCTAGCTTAAGAAACATTTTCACTTAATTATTTTCTCCCGGATGTATTTTAATTTGTCTTAAAGTACTTACTTAAAGTAATTAATAATTTTTTGTTTTTTATTATCACATTTTCTATTTCAGTTATTATTTTTAATTGTTTTTATAAATAACATTTACTTTTTTTTTGCCTTATTAATACTTTTTTTTTATCATGTATTCTATTTTTGTTAATTTTGATTTTATTTGTTTAAGTTTTAAATTATTTTAAATGGATTTTTTTTATTTATTATGACTTGCTTGTGAGAAAATGGTACATTTATGTACAATTTTTTTTTTCAACAACTTTTAGTTTTTTTGTCTAATTAATCTTTTTTGTTTTTTTTTTATCATATATTCAATTTCCGTTAATTTTGTTTATTTTTATTTTAATTGTTTTTATTTTAAATTATCTTTTTATGTCGTTTTTTTTTAATTATAACCCTATACAAATTTTGTTATCAATGACATTTACTTTTTTTGCCTTATTAATAGTTTTTTGTTTTTTTATTTTATAATGTATTCTACTTTTGTTTATTTTGATTTTATTTGTTTAAATTTTAAATTATTTTTATGTTTTTTTAATTTAATACCCTACCCCATAAAGTAGGGCTCGTGCAAATATTCCGACATAATTTTTTAGGGATTTTCAGACCCCACAGGTAAATAATTTACACAATCCATATTGTAAGACCAATTGGTTTGCAAACACAACCAATTGGTTTGCCTCAAATAATAATAAAAAAATAGGCACAGTACCTGCAAATAGCGTATATCATCGCGGGGAGCTGAAATAAAAACATATTGTAGAAAATGGTAAAACCAAATAAGATTTTAAGTTTTGTAGCGATACACAAAATTTTACTATTTTTTTCAGGCGTTTAGGTTGTTTTTTTATCGTTCAGTTTAGTGTATACACCCCGTATATTATCGCGGAGAGCTGAAATAAAAATATATTGTAGAAAATAGTAAAACCAAATAAGATTTTAAGTTTTGTGGCGATAGACAAAATTTTACTATTTTTTTCAGGCGTTCAGGTTGTTTTTTTATCGTTCAGTTTAATGTATACACCCCGTATATTATCGCGGAGAGCTGAAATAAAAATATATTGTAGAAAATGGTAAAACCAAATAAGATTTTAAGTTTTGTAGCGATAAACAAAATTTGACTATTTTTTTCAGGCGTTCAGGTTGTTTTTTTATCGTTCAGTTTAATGTATACACCCCGTATATTATCGCGGAGAGCTGAAATAATAACATATTGTAGCAAAAGGTAAAACCAAATAAGATTTTAAGTTTTGTAGCGATAAACAAAATTTTACTATTTTTTTCAGGCGTTCAGGTTGTTTTTTTATCGTTCAGTTTAATGTATACACCCCGTATATTATCGCGGAGAGCTGAAATAAAAATATATTGTAGAAAATGTTAAAAGCAAATAAGATTTTAAGTTTTGTAGCGATACACAAAATTTTACTATTTTTTTCAGGCGTTCAGGTTGTTTTTTTATCGTTCAGTTTAACGTATACACCCCGTATATTATCACGATGAGCTGAAATAAAAATATATTGTAGAAAATGGTAAAACCAAATAAGATTTTAAGTTTTGTAGCGATACACAAAATTTTACTATTTTTTTCAGGCGTTCAGGTTGATTTTTTAGCGTTCTGCTTAATGTATACACCCCGTACATTATCGCGAAGAGCTGAAATAAAAATATATTGTGGAAAATGGTAAAACCAAATAACATTTTAAGTTTTGTAGCGATAAACAAAATTTTACTATTTTTTTCAGGCGTTCAGGTTGTTTTTTTATCGTTTAGTTTAATGTATACACCCCGTATATTATCTCGGAGAGCTGAAATAAAAATATATTGTAGAAAATGGTAAAACAAAATAAGATTTTAAGTTTTGTAGTGATAGACAAAATTTTACTATTTTTTTCAGGCGTTCAGGTTGTTTTTTTATCGTTCAGTTTAATGTATACACCCCGTATATTATCGCGGAGAGCTGAAATAATAACATATTGTAGCAAAAGGTAAAACCAAATAAGATTTTAAGTTTTGTAGCGATAAACAAAATTTTACTATTTTTTTCAGGCGTTCAGGTTGTTTTTTTATCGTTCAGTTTAATGTATACACCCCGTATATTATCGCGGAGAGCTGAAATAAAAATATATTGTAGAAAATGTTAAAAGCAAATAAGATTTTAAGTTTTGTAGCGATACACAAAATTTTACTATTTTTTTCAGGCGTTCAGGTTGTTTTTTTATCGTTCAGTTTAACGTATACACCCCGTATATTATCACGATGAGCTGAAATAAAAATATATTGTAGAAAATGGTAAAACCAAATAAGATTTTAAGTTTTGTAGCGATACACAAAATTTTACTATTTTTTTCAGGCGTTCAGGTTGTTTTTTATCGTTCAGTTTAATGTATACACCCCGTATATTATCGCGGAGAGCTGAAATAAAAATATATTGTGGAAAATGGTAAAACCAAATAACATTTTAAGTTTTGTAGCGATAAACAAAATTTTACTATTTTTTTCAGGCGTTCAGGTTGTTTTTTTATAGTTCAGTTTAATGTATACACCCCGTATATTATCGCGGAGAGCTGAAATAAAAATATATTGTAGAAAATAGTAAAACCAAATAAGATTTTAAGTTTTGTAGTGATAGACAAAATTTTACTATTTTTTTCAGGCGTTCAGGTTGTTTTTTTATCGTTCAGTTTAATGTATACACCCCGTATATTATCGCGGAGAGCTGAAATAAAAATATATTGTAGAAAATGTTAAAAGCAAATAAGATTTTAAGTTTTGTAGCGATACACAAAATTTTACTATTTTTTTCAGGCGTTCAGGTTGTTTTTTTATCGTTCAGTTTAACGTATACACCCCGTATATTATCACGATGAGCTGAAATAAAAATATATTGTAGAAAATGGTAAAACCAAATAAGATTTTAAGTTTTGTAGCGATACACAAAATTTTACTATTTTTTTCAGGCGTTCAGGTTGTTTTTTTATCGTTCAGTTTAATATATACACCCCGTATATTATCGCGGAGAGCTGAAATAAAAATATATTGTAGAAAATAGTAAAACCAAATAAGATTTTAAGTTTTGTAGTGATAGACAAAATTTTACTATTTTTTTCAGGCGTTCAGGTTGATTTTTTAGCGTTCAGCTTAATGTATACACCCCGTATATTATCGCGGAGAGCTGAAATAAAAATATATTGTAGAAAATGTTAAAAGCAAATAAGATTTTAAGTTTTGTAGCGATACACAAAATTTTACTATTTTTTTCAGGCGTTCAGGTTGTTTTTTTATCGTTCAGTTTAACGTATACACCCCGTATATTATCACGATGAGCTGAAATAAAAATATATTGTAGAAAATGGTAAAACCAAATAAGATTTTAAGTTTTGTAGCGATACACAAAATTTTACTATTTTTTTCAGGCGTTCAGGTTGTTTTTTTATCGTTCAGTTTAATATATACACCCCGTATATTATCGCGGAGAGCTGAAATAAAAATATATTGTAGAAAATAGTAAAACCAAATAAGATTTTAAGTTTTGTAGTGATAGACAAAATTTTACTATTTTTTTCAGGCGTTCAGGTTGATTTTTTAGCGTTCAGCTTAATGTATACACCCCGTACATTATCGCGAAGAGCTGAAATAAAAATATATTGTGGAAAATGGTAAAACCAAATAACATTTTAAGTTTTGTAGCGATAAACAAAATTTTACTATTTTTTTCAGGCGTTCAGGTTGTTTTTTTATCGTTTAGTTTAATGTATACACCCCGTATATTATCTCGGAGAGCTGAAATAAAAATATATTGTAGAAAATGGTAAAACAAAATAAGATTTTAAGTTTTGTAGTGATAGACAAAATTTTACTATTATTTTCAGGCGTTCAGGTTGATTTTTTAGCGTTCAGCTTAATGTATACACCCCGTATATTATCGCGGAGAGCTAAAATAAAAATATATTGTAGAAAATGTTAAAAGCAAATAAGATTTTAAGTTTTGTAGCGATACACAAAATTTTACTATTTTTTTCAGGCGTTCAGGTTGTTTTTTTATCGTTCAGTTTAACGTATACACCCCGTATATTATCACGATGAGCTGAAATAAAAATATATTGTAAAAAATGGTAAAACCAAATAAGATTTTAAGTTTTGTGGCGATAAACAAAATTTTACTATTTTTTTCAGGCGTTCAGGTTGTTTTTTTATCGTTCAGTTTAATGTATACACCCCGTATATTATCGCGGAGAGCTGAAATAAAAATATATTGTAGAAAATGGTAAAACCAAATAAGATTTTAAGTTTTGTAGCGATAAACAAAATTTTACTATTTTTTTCAGGCGTTCAGGTTGTTTTTTTATCGTTCAGTTTAATGTATACACCCCGTATATTATCGCGGAGAGCTGAAATAAAAATATATTGTAGAAAATAGTAAAACCAAATAAGATTTTAAGTTTTGTGGCGATAAACAAAATTTTACTATTTTTTTCAGGCGTTCAGGTTGTTTTTTTATCGTTCAGTTTAATGTATACACCCCGTATATTATCGCGGAGAGCTGAAATAAAAATATATTGTAGAAAATGGTAAAACCAAATAAGATTTTAAGTTTTTTAGCGATACACAAAATTTTACTATTTTTTTCAGGCGTTCAGGTTGTTTTTTTATCGTTCAGTTTAATGTATACACCCCGTATATTATCTCGGAGAGCTGAAATAAAAATATATTGTAGAAAATGGTAAAACAAAATAAGATTTTAAGTTTTGTAGTGATAGACAAAATTTTACTATTATTTTCAGGCGTTCAGGTTGATTTTTTAGCGTTCAGCTTAATGTATACACCCCGTACATTATCGCGGAGAGCTGAAATAAAAATATATTGTAGAAAATGGTAAAACCAAATAAGATTTTAAGTTTTGTAGTGATAGACAAAATTTTACTATTTTTTTCAGGCGTTCAGGTTGATTTTTTAGCTTTCTGCTTAATGTATACACCCCGTATATTATCGCGGAAAGCTAAAATAAAAATATATTGTAGAAAATGGTAAAACCAAATAACATTTTAAGTTTTGTAGCGATAAACAAAATTTTACTATTTTTTTCAGGCGTTCAGGTTGTTTTTTTATCGTTCAGTTTAATGTATACACCCTGTATATTATCGCGATGAGCTGAAATAAAAATATATTGTAGAAAATGGTAAAACCAAATAAGATTTTAAGTTTTGTAGTGATAGACAAAATTTTACTATTTTTTTCAGGCGTTCAGGTTGATTTTTTAGCTTTCAGCTTAATGTATACACCCCGTATATTATCGCGGAGAGCTGAAATAAAAATATATTATAGAAAATGGTAAAAGCTAATAAAATTTTAAGTTTTGTAGCGATAGACAAAATTTTACTATTTTTTTCAGGCGTTCAGGTTGTTTTTTTATCGTTCAGTTTAATGTATACACCCTGTATATTATCGCGATGAGCTGAAATAAAAATATATTGTAGAAAATGGTAAAACCAAATAAGATTTTAAGTTTTGTAGTGATAGACAAAATTTTGCTATTATTTTCAGGCGTTCAGGTTGATTTTTTAGCGTTCAGCTTAATGTATACACCCCATACATTATGGCGGAGAGCTGAAATAAAAATATATTGTGGAAAATGGTAAAACCAAATAACATTTTAAGTTTTGTAGCGATAAACAAAATTTTACTATTTTTTTCAGGCGTTCAGGTTGTTTTTTTAACGTTCAGTTTCATGTATACACTCCGTATATTATCTCGGAGAGCTGAAATAAAAAAATATTGTAGAAAATGGTAAAACAAAATAAGATTTTAAGTTTTGTAGTGATAGACAAAATTTTACTATTATTTTCAGGCGTTCAGGTTGATTTTTTAGCGTTCAGCTTAATGTATACACCCCGTACATTATCGCGGAGAGCTGAAATAAAAATATATTGTAGAAAATGGTAAAACCAAATAAGATTTAAAGTTTTGTAGTGATAGACAAAATTTTACTATTTTTTTCAGGCGTTCAGGTTGTTTTTTTATCGTTCAGTTTAATGTATACACCCTGTATAATATCGCGATGAGCTGAAATAAAAATATATTGTAGAAAATGGTAAAACCAAATAAGATTTTAAGTTTTGTAGTGATAGACAAAATTTTACTATTATTTTCAGGCGTTCAGGGTGATTTTTTAGCGTTCAGCTTAATGTATACACCCCGTACATTATCGCGGAGAGCTGAAATAAAAATATATTGTAGAAAATGGTAAAACCAAATAAGATTTTAAGTTTTGTAGTGATAGACAAAATTTTACTATTTTTTTCAGGCGTTCAGGTTGATTTTTTAGCGTTCAGCTTAATGTATACACCCCGTACATTATCCCGGAGAGCTAAAATAAAAATATATTGTAGAAAATGGTAAAACCAAATAAGATTTTAAGATTTGTAGTGATAGACAAAATTTTGCTATTATTTTCAGGCGTTCAGGTTGATTTTTTAGCTTTCAGCTTAATGTATACACCCCGTACATTATCGCGGAGAGCTGAAATAAAAATATATTGTGGAAAATGGTAAAACCAAATAACATTTTAAGTTTTGTAGCGATAAACAAAATTTTACTATTTTTTTCAGGCGTTCAGGTTGTTTTTTTATCGTTCAGTTTAATGTATACACCCCGTATATTATCGCGGAGAGCTGAAATAAAAATATATTGTAGAAAATGTTAAAAGCAAATAAGATTTTAAGTTTTGTAGCGATACACAAAATTTTACTATTTTTTTCAGGCGTTCAGGTTGTTTTTTTATCGTTCAGTTTAATGTATACACCCCGTATATTATCGCGGAGAGCTGAAATAATAACATATTGTAGCAAAAGGTAAAACCAAATAAGATTTTAAGTTTTGTAGCGATAAACAAAATTTTACTATTTTTTTCAGGCGTTCAGGTTGTTTTTTATCGTTCAGTTTAATGTATACACCCCGTATATTATCGCGGAGAGCTGAAATAAAAATATATTGAAGAAAATGGTAAAACCAAATAACATTTTAAGTTTTGTAGCGATAAACAAAATTTTACTATTTTTTTCAGGCGTTCAGGTTGTTTTTTTATCGTTCAGTTTAATGTATACACCCCGTATATTATCGCGGAGAGCTGAAATAAAAATATATTGTAGAAAATGTTAAAAGCAAATAAGATTTTAAGTTTTGTAGCGATACACAAAATTTTACTATTTTTTTCAGGCGTTCAGGTTGTTTTTTTATCGTTCAGTTTAACGTATACACCCCGTGTATTATCACGATGAGCTGAAATAAAAATATATTGTAGAAAATGGTAAAACCAAATAAGATTTTAAGTTTTGTAGCGATACACAAAATTTTACTATTTTTTTCAGGCGTTCAGGTTGTTTTTTTATCGTTCAGTTTAATGTATACACCCCGTATATTATCGCGGAGAGCTGAAATAAAAATATATTGTAGAAAATGTTAAAAGCAAATAAGATTTTAAGTTTTGTAGCGATACCCAAAATTTTACTATTTTTTTCAGGCGTTCAGGTTGTTTTTTTATCGTTCAGTTTAATGTATACACCCCGTATATTATCGCGGAGAGCTGAAATAATAACATATTGTAGCAAAAGGTAAAACCAAATAAGATTTTAAGTTTTGTAGCGATAAACAAAATTTTACTATTTTTTTCAGGCGTTCAGGTTGTTTTTTATCGTTCAGTTTAATGTATACACCCCGTATATTATCGCGGAGAGCTGAAATAAAAATATATTGAAGAAAATGGTAAAACCAAATAACATTTTAAGTTTTGTAGCGATAAACAAAATTTTACTATTTTTTTCAGGCGTTCAGGTTGTTTTTTTATCGTTCAGTTTAATGTATACACCCCGTATATTATCGCGGAGAGCTGAAATAAAAATATATTGTAGAAAATGGTAAAACCAAATAAGATTTTAAGTTTTGTAGCGATACACAAAATTTTACTATTTTTTTCAGGCGTTCAGGTTGTTTTTTTATCGTTCAGTTTAACGTATACACCCCGTGTATTATCACGATGAGCTGAAATAAAAATATATTGTAGAAAATGGTAAAACCAAATAACATTTTAAGTTTTGTAGCGATAAACAAAATTTTACTATTTTTTTCAGGCGCTCAGGTTGTTTTTTTATCGTTCAGTTTAATGTATACACCCTGTATAATATCGCGATGAGCTGAAATAAAAATATATTGTAGAAAATGGTAAAACCAAATAAGATTTAAAGTTTTGTAGTGATAGACAAAATTTTACTATTTTTTTCAGGCGTTCAGGTTGTTTTTTTATCGTTCAGTTTAATGTATACACCCTGTATAATATCGCGATGAGCTGAAATAAAAATATATTGTAGAAAATGGTAAAACCAAATAAGATTTTAGGTTTTGTAGTGATAGACAAAATTTTACTATTATTTTCAGGCGTTCAGGTTGATTTTTTAGCGTTCAGCTTAATGTATACACCCCGTACATTATCGCGGAGAGCTGAAATAAAAATATATTGTAGAAAATGGTAAAACCAAATAAGATTTTAAGTTTTGTAGTGATAGACAAAATTTTACTATTTTTTTCAGGCGTTCAGGTTGATTTTTTAGCGTTCAGCTTAATGTATACACCCCGTACATTATCCCGGAGAGCTAAAATAAAAATATATTGTAGAAAATGGTAAAACCAAATAAGATTTTAAGATTTGTAGTGATAGACAAAATTTTGCTATTATTTTCAGGCGTTCAGGTTGATTTTTTAGCTTTCAGCTTAATGTATACACCCCGTACATTATCGCGGAGAGCTGAAATAAAAATATATTGTGGAAAATGGTAAAACCAAATAACATTTTAAGTTTTGTAGCGATAAACAAAATTTTACTATTTTTTTCAGGCGTTCAGGTTGTTTTTTTATCGTTCAGTTTAATGTATACACCCCGTATATTATCGCGGAGAGCTGAAATAAAAATATATTGTAGAAAATGTTAAAAGCAAATAAGATTTTAAGTTTTGTAGCGATACACAAAATTTTACTATTTTTTTCAGGCGTTCAGGTTGTTTTTTTATCGTTCAGTTTAATGTATACACCCCGTATATTATCGCGGAGAGCTGAAATAATAACATATTGTAGCAAAAGGTAAAACCAAATAAGATTTTAAGTT
This sequence comes from Brachypterus glaber, assembly GCA_958510825.1. NCBI lineage: Eukaryota > Metazoa > Arthropoda > Insecta > Coleoptera > Kateretidae > Brachypterus > Brachypterus glaber. The sequence continues at coordinate 260,937 of OY294044.1, read as the reverse complement.
TTGTAGCGATAAACAAAATTTTACTATTTTTTTCAGGCGTTCAGGTTGTTTTTTATCGTTCAGTTTAATGTATACACCCCGTATATTATCGCGGAGAGCTGAAATAAAAATATATTGAAGAAAATGGTAAAACCAAATAACATTTTAAGTTTTGTAGCGATAAACAAAATTTTACTATTTTTTTCAGGCGTTCAGGTTGTTTTTTTATCGTTCAGTTTAATGTATACACCCCGTATATTATCGCGGAGAGCTGAAATAAAAATATATTGTAGAAAATGTTAAAAGCAAATAAGATTTTAAGTTTTGTAGCGATACACAAAATTTTACTATTTTTTTCAGGCGTTCAGGTTGTTTTTTTATCGTTCAGTTTAACGTATACACCCCGTGTATTATCACGATGAGCTGAAATAAAAATATATTGTAGAAAATGGTAAAACCAAATAAGATTTTAAGTTTTGTAGCGATACCCAAAATTTTACTATTTTTTTCAGGCGTTCAGGTTGTTTTTTTATCGTTCAGTTTAATGTATACACCCCGTATATTATCGCGGAGAGCTGAAATAATAACATATTGTAGCAAAAGGTAAAACCAAATAAGATTTTAAGTTTTGTAGCGATAAACAAAATTTTACTATTTTTTTCAGGCGTTCAGGTTGTTTTTTATCGTTCAGTTTAATGTATACACCCCGTATATTATCGCGGAGAGCTGAAATAAAAATATATTGAAGAAAATGGTAAAACCAAATAACATTTTAAGTTTTGTAGCGATAAACAAAATTTTACTATTTTTTTCAGGCGTTCAGGTTGTTTTTTTATCGTTCAGTTTAATGTATACACCCCGTATATTATCGCGGAGAGCTGAAATAAAAATATATTGTAGAAAATGTTAAAAGCAAATAAGATTTTAAGTTTTGTAGCGATACACAAAATTTTACTATTTTTTTCAGGCGTTCAGGTTGTTTTTTTATCGTTCAGTTTAACGTATACACCCCGTGTATTATCACGATGAGCTGAAATAAAAATATATTGTAGAAAATGGTAAAACCAAATAAGATTTTAAGTTTTGTAGCGATACACAAAAGTTTACTATTTTTTTCAGGCGTTCAGGTTGTTTTTTTATCGTTCAGTTTAATGTATACACCCCGTATATTATCGCGGAGAGCTGAAATAAAAATATATTGTAGAAAATAGTAAAACCAAATAAGATTTTAAGTTTTGTAAATATATTGTAGAAAATGTTAAAAGCAAATAAGATTTTAAGTTTTGTAGCGATACACTAAATTTTACTATTTTTTTCAGGCGTTCAGGTTGTTTTTTTATCGTTCAGTTTAACGTATACACCCCGTGTATTATCACGATGAGCTGAAATAAAAATATATTGTAGAAAATGGTAAAACCAAATAAGATTTTAAGTTTTGTAGCGATACACAAAATTTTACTATTTTTTTTCAGGCGTTCAGGTTGTTTTTTTATCGTTCAGTTTAATGTATACACCCCGTATATTATCGCGGAGAGCTGAAATAAAAATATATTGTAGAAAATAGTAAAACCAAATAAGATTTTAAGTTTTGTAGTGATAGACAAAATTTTACTATTTTTTTCAGGCGTTCAGGTTGATTTTTTAGCGTTCAGCTTAATGTATACACCCCGTACATTATCGCGGAGAGCTGAAATAAAAATATATTGTGGAAAATGGTAAAACCAAATAACATTTTAAGTTTTGTAGCGATAAACAAAATTTTACTATTTTTTTCAGGCGTTCAGGTTGTTTTTTTATCGTTCAGTTTAATGTATACACCCCGTATATTATCTCGGAGAGCTGAAATAAAAATATATTGTAGAAAATGGTAAAACAAAATAAGATTTTAAGTTTTGTAGCGATAAACAAAATTTTACTATTTTTTTCAGGCGTTCAGGTTGTTTTTTTATCGTTCAGTTTAATGTATACACCCCGTATATTATCGCGGAGAGCTGAAATAAAAATATATTGTAGAAAATAGTAAAACCAAATAAGATTTTAAGTTTTGTAGTGATAGACAAAATTTTACTATTTTTTTCAGGCGTTCAGGTTGATTTTTTAGCGTTCAGCTTAATGTATACACCCCGTACATTATCGCGGAGAGCTGAAATAAAAATATATTGTGGAAAATGGTAAAACCAAATAACATTTTAAGTTTTGTAGCGATAAACAAAATTTTACTATTTTTTTCAGGCGTTCAGGTTGTTTTTTTATCGTTCAGTTTAATGTATACACCCCGTATATTATCGCGGAGAGCTGAAATAAAAATATATTGTACAAAATGTTAAAAGCAAATAAGATTTTAAGTTTTGTAGCGATACACAAAATTTTACTATTTTTTTCAGGCGTTCAGGTTGTTTTTTTATCGTTCAGTTTAATGTATACACCCCGTATATTATCGCGGAGAGCTGAAATAATAACATATTGTAGCAAAAGGTAAAACCAAATAAGATTTTAAGTTTTGTAGCGATAAACAAAATTTTACTATTTTTTTCAGGCGTTCAGGTTATTTTTTATCGTTCAGTTTAATGTATACACCCCGTATATTATCGCGGAGAGCTGAAATAAAAATATATTGTGGAAAATGGTAAAACCAAATAACATTTTAAGTTTTGTAGCGATAAACAAAATTTTACTATTTTTTTCAGGCGTTCAGGTTGTTTTTTTATCGTTCAGTTTAATGTATACACCCCGTATATTATCGCGGAGAGCTGAAATAATAACATATTGTAGCAAAAGGTAAAACCAAATAAGATTTTAAGTTTTGTAGCGATAAACAAAATTTTACTATTTTTTTCAGGCGTTCAGGTTGTTTTTTTATCGTTCAGTTTAATGTATACACCCCGTATATTATCGCGGAGAGCTGAAATAAAAATATATTGTAGAAAATGTTAAAAGCAAATAAGATTTTAAGTTTTGTAGCGATACACAAAATTTTACTATTTTTTTCAGGCGTTCAGGTTGTTTTTTTATCGTTCAGTTTAACGTATACACCCCGTATATTATCACGATGAGCTGAAATAAAAATATATTGTAGAAAATGGTAAAACCAAATAAGATTTTAAGTTTTGTAGCGATACACAAAATTTTACTATTTTTTTCAGGCGTTCAGGTTGTTTTTTTATCGTTCAGTTTAATGTATACACCCCGTATATTATCGCGGATAGCTGAAATAAAAATATATTGTAGAAAATAGTAAAACCAAATAAGATTTTAAGTTTTGTAGTGATAGACAAAATTTTACTATTTTTTTCAGGCGTTCAGGTTGTTTTTTTATCATTCAGTTTAATGTATACACCCCGTATATTATCGCGGAGAGCTGAAATAAAAATATATTGTAGAAAATGTTAAAAGCAAATAAGATTTTAAGTTTTGTAGCGATACACAAAATTTTACTATTTTTTTCAGGCGTTCAGGTTGTTTTTTTTATCGTTCAGTTTAACGTATACACCCCGTATATTATCACGATGAGCTGAAATAAAAATATATTGTAGAAAATGGTAAAACCAAATAAGATTTTAAGTTTTGTAGCGATACACAAAATTTTACTATTTTTTTCAGGCGTTCAGGTTGTTTTTTTATCGTTTAGTTTAATATATACACCCCGTATATTATCGCGGAGAGCTGAAATAAAAATATATTGTAGAAAATAGTAAAACCAAATAAGATTTTAAGTTTTGTAGTGATAGACAAAATTTTACTATTTTTTTCAGGCGTTCAGGTTGATTTTTTAGCGTTCAGCTTAATGTATACACCCCGTACATTATCGCGGAGAGCTGAAATAAAAATATATTGTGGAAAATGGTAAAACCAAATAACATTTTAAGTTTTGTAGCGATAAACAAAATTTTACTATTTTTTTCAGGCGTTCAGGTTGTTTTTTTATCGTTCAGTTTAATGTATACACCCCGTATATTATCTCGGAGAGCTGAAATAAAAATATATTGTAGAAAATGGTAAAACAAAATAAGATTTTAGGTTTTGTAGTGATAGACAAAATTTTACTATTATTTTCAGGCGTTCAGGTTGATTTTTTAGCGTTCAGCTTAATGTATACACCCCGTATATTATCGCGGAGAGCTAAAATAAAAATATATTGTAGAAAATGTTAAAAGCAAATAAGATTTTAAGTTTTGTAGCGATACACAAAATTTTACTATTTTTTTCAGGCGTTCAGGTTGTTTTTTTATCGTTCAGTTTAACGTATACACCCCGTATATTATCACGATGAGCTGAAATAAAAATATATTGTAGAAAATGGTAAAACCAAATAAGATTTTAAGTTTTGTGGCGATAAACAAAATTTTACTATTTTTTTCAGGCGTTCAGGTTGTTTTTTTATCGTTCAGTTTAATTTATACACCCCGTATATTATCGCGGAGAGCTGAAATAAAAATATATTGTAGAAAATGGTAAAACCAAATAAGATTTTAGGTTTTGTAGTGATAGACAAAATTTTACTATTTTTTTCAGGCGTTCAGGTTGATTTTTTAGCTTTCAGCTTAATGTATACACCCCGTATATTATCGCGGAGAGCTGAAATAAAAATATATTATAGAAAATGGTAAAAGCTAATAAAATTTTAAGTTTTGTAGCGATAGACAAAATTTTACTATTTTTTTCAGGCGTTCAGGTTGTTTTTTTATCGTTCAGTTTAATGTATACACCCTGTATATTATCGCGATGAGCTGAAATAAAAATATATTGTAGAAAATGGTAAAACCAAATAAGATTTTAATTTTGTAGTGATAGACAAAATTTTGCTATTATTTTCAGGCGTTCAGGTTGATTTTTTAGCGTTCAGCTTAATGTATACACCCCATACATTATCGCGGAGAGCTGAAATAAAAATATATTGTGGAAAATGGTAAAACCAAATAACATTTTAAGTTTTGTAGCGATAAACAAAATTTTACTATTTTTTTCAGGCGTTCAGGTTGTTTTTTTAACGTTCAGTTTCATGTATACACTCCGTATATTATCTCGGAGAGCTGAAATAAAAAAATATTGTAGAAAATGGTAAAACAAAATAAGATTTTAAGTTTTGTAGTGATAGACAAAATTTTACTATTATTTTCAGGCGTTCAGGTTGATTTTTTAGCGTTCAGCTTAATGTATACACCCCGTACATTATCGCGGAGAGCTGAAATAAAAATATATTGTAGAAAATGGTAAAACCAAATAACATTTTAAGTTTTGTAGCGATAAACAAAATTTTACTATTTTTTTCAGGCGCTCAGGTTGTTTTTTTATCGTTCAGTTTAATGTATACACCCTGTATAATATCGCGATGAGCTGAAATAAAAATATATTGTAGAAAATGGTAAAACCAAATAAGATTTAAAGTTTTGTAGTGATAGACAAAATTTTACTATTTTTTTCAGGCGTTCAGGTTGTTTTTTTATCGTTCAGTTTAATGTATACACCCTGTATAATATCGCGATGAGCTGAAATAAAAATATATTGTAGAAAATGGTAAAACCAAATAAGATTTTAAGTTTTGTAGTGATAGACAAAATTTTACTATTATTTTCAGGCGTTCAGGTTGTTTTTTTATCGTTCAGTTTAATGTATACACCCCGTATATTATCGCGGAGAGCTGAAATAAAAATATATTGAAAAAATACACTTTGTCTGTAGGGGGTTAAAGTTCAAATATAAAGAACATTTAAAATAAAATAAATTTTTTTTTCAGATACTCAACATCTTTATTGTTTAGTGAAATTATTATACCCCGTATGTTAAACTAGCCAAGCTTAACCTATATTTACTTGTGATTGACCAAAAATAACTCTTTTTAATTTTGGTTTTAAATTATTGTTTTAAATCCGCCGTATACGTTGTTTTGGAACGCACCCGTGATTTGCGGGACTGATATGCGCATGCGCTGAACGTTCAGCTGAATATTGTGTTCAGTATTTTAGAACTTCCCCAAATACAGTCGTTTAAACTAATGATGTTGGCGCCTTCGCCTAAATTGAAAATATGTAGTTATTAGATAGTGAGCTATTTAAAAAAAATATTGGTAGATGTAAAGAAAGCGGGACGGGACATAAAAAAATAAAAATATATAGGAAAATTGATGGACCGGAATAGAACAGACTAAAGCTGGCGTTTTTCACAACTTTTTACCCAAGATTAAGATTAGTTCAACTTTTTTTATGCCAGCGAAAAGTTAATGACCAAAATTATCAACTCCATAATTTTCCCAACTCAAAAGTGGTTGAGAGACGGGGTGGTAGGGGAAGGTAGCATGTGCGGATTTGGGGTAGGGGCCATGGGGACCATGCCACCGCCCCAGCGAGATATATTAGCATATAAATACCTTCAAAATTATATTTTTGGTGAAAGCGCAATTTTTTTCCTTATGGATGCCCCCCCCCCCCTTAAAATCAAATAAATCCGCCCCTATATCCTCGCCTATATCGTACCGGTCCGCAAATCATACTTTTTAGTTTCTTAATGACTTTTAATAATAGCTACAGGGTGGCCCAAAAAAATTACTTTCAAAAAAAATAGGGATCTTCCCCTCGTAGAACTTGGTTTTTCCTAAATATTTAAATTATTCGTTCTTGAGTTATCGTGTTAACAAAAATTGTGACATTAGACGGACGGACATTTAAAAAAAAGAAGCTTATTTTTTCACAAAACAAATTTATATTCAAGAATTTTTTGTCTAGGACCATTTTTGATTTTTTTTTAATTCGAAACTAGCGTATATTATTCTAGCCCAGGCGCTCGGTATAATAATAATAATAATAATATACGCAAAAGATTTTCTTAAATTAAGAAATTATTTTTATCCGTGTACCATTGGAGACGATAATATAAAGCTTTTCTCTCGTCTTTGAACAATGTTCAAAGTTCTGGCGTTGTAACGTAATCCTGCTGTTCCACGCGATAGCTGTGGCCTGCGGCAACAATATCTCACGCTTTGAGATGAGCTCACTATTTGCATTGTCGTTTTGACTTTACTAAAGCCTTTGATAAAATGCAGCAAATTGAATCAGGACATGTATTCACACGGGCAATAAAGTACCTACCCGTGCGAAAATAGATTTTTTGCACGACCAAGACTAAAACCTAATTTTACGCTTTTATTTTCGGGACTAAACTTGCCGTTTTTCTCCCAAGGGAATAAAAATCATGGCAACCTTGATAATATTAAAATATTATACTTACTATGTGCTTTACTGGTACAAAAATTATGTTTGGTGATGTTTTGTAATAAATTAGCGATTCAATCCAATTTATTAGATTTTAACAAAGAAAACCTTTAAAAATAAAATTGTTATAACAATTTATACATAACTTAAAATTTATGATCTTCGTCCTTCTTTTTTGACGTTTGTGTCAACCATATTAAAAAACAATTGAAATCGCGATAGCCGTGAAACTGACTTTTCGCAATTTACAGGCAGCTTGATTAAATTACGAAAATAAAACAACCGATTTTAGACGCGTGGTTTTTAATTTTAATTTTATCTACCTACCTACCTAAATTATGTTTGGTCCTACAAAAAATAGTGTATATACCTCAGGACTAAACGTGGCTGTTTTAGTCCCTTGCATTTTTGTTTCCAAAGTCCAAACACTCATGCAGCGGGACTAAAACAGCCAGTTTAGTCCCTTGGTATATAAATAACTATTAATAGCAGATATATAGTATATTTCTTACCTTATAAGAAAATGAAACATTTCCAACTCGAGACATGCTATTTGACCGAGGAAGAATGCCGAAGCTAAATAGCAGAGCCGTAACTAGAGCTATTTGTACCTGTGGCAGGTTAAAACTTAGCGGCCCTATCTAAAATAAAAACAACTGAAATTTTTATTACGTTAAGTAAACAAGGAAAAGTGTAACAAAAATAAAAACACCTTCTGATTTTACATTATTAATAAAATATAAAAAAAAAACTATCAAGTAATTCATAACTAAAAGTAAGTAAGTATATTCTTTAGTTTTTGGCGCCCGTAGAAAATGCCACTAATTACGGCTCTGTTAAATAGCATCGTAAGTGTTGGAAATGTGAGTTCTTCATAAATGAGTATGCGTATTTTATTCACAATCATTTAAAACATAAAATTTTACCAAAATAAGTATTTGGCGCATAATGGCAAGCTTCTATGAGGCAAAACCTAAAGCCAACAGAGGTTAGAAAAGAGCTCTTTTCTATCCTTGGTTAGAAAAGATAACTTTTCTAACTTGTTAAAAATATTTAAGAATGATATACACAAAAAGTACCTGCATTTTAATGTATGATTGTGAACAAAAGTCTTTATTATCTGTTGAAATTTTCAAAATAAACGTATACTTATACAGGCTGTCTCAGGAATAACGCACTTCCTTTTATAGAGTGATTCTACATAAAAAATATGAAAAAAAGTTCCTATAAACATATGTGCAAAAACGACTCGTAAGTGAGCTATGCTCCTTTAAAAGGGGTTCTAAAAGATTTGATTTGATTTTTAGTAAGGCATAGATCATATGCAAAACCTTGTTGGTATAACATAAAGGGTTCCTGAGTTAGTAAATAAAAATCGAATTTTTAAAACAGTGTTACAGTTTAATGTTTCACAAAAATTCATAATTTTTACGCTTAAGTTTAACAATCTTAAATTAAAAAAAAAAAAACAAAAAGAATTTGAAGGGCTGTGGTCCATTTGTAAAAAGCCCTACATATTTGCTCGTTTTGGCGACCTTATCGTTCTAGGGGGATTATAAATAAAGTATAAACAGTTTATAATAAATTAAAAGAAACCCTAGACGCTGGGCGCTCCTTAAGTGTCCTCGTCCCCGGGCCCCGGGAAAGCTTTATGTCAAACAATGTCCATGTAAATCTACGGAATCCAGGGCCGCCTTCTGGATGCATTATAATTATGCACTCTCTTAAGATTTTAGCTGCGCATTTAATAAACATTTTTTTGCTGTTTCAAAGCAATATCACCAAATGGAACTGACAGATTCCCTGTGGCCCCCCTTGATGATTTTATGCATTATTACTATTTTTATATATATTTTTTCTATTTTACGACTCTTATAAGCTCATAATCACACGCATTTGGCGTGTTCTTATAGGCCCATAAGAGGTCTGTACTTTTTGTTCTTTTGGGTTAGCAACAGAACAGGGCCTATCACTTTACGTTTTCCCTGCAAATGTCAATGTCGCTTTAAAGTTACAAAATTTTGTGTTTAGGTTATTTTTACCATGTTAAAATTGTGGCTGTTAATTGCAGTAAAAAAGAGAAGAGATGACTATAAAATATATCAAAATATCATTTGTTCTTAGAATTTTAAACATGGTGTAAACTGTAATGCCAATCCAAAACAAAAATCCATAAATCACTCATCAATTTAAACGGTTTTTTAAATTTTAGAGCAAAATAGAAAAAACTGTATAAAGCACTCGTTTCATAACACGTTTTTAGCGCACTAGTACTTTAGAAAACTCGCCGCAAGTGGCTCGTTTTCTAAACTTGTACTCGTGCGCTAAAAACGTATGTTATGAAACTAGTACTTTAATATACTATAATTTTTTACCCACACAGTCTTGGGTGACAAATCTATTCCTTTGTCAATTGGTAGTCACGTGTCAAGGACTAAGTTTATTTGAATAGGTATGTCACACACATTATGTGTGTTTGTCTATTGGAATATTACATGGATTAAGCTTAATTACAAACTTTCATGTTGTTTGACAAACAAACCACCTAAAATTGTCAATTTCCCTTTAACTGGGGTATTGATTTTAGAACACAAGTCGCAAAGTGATTTAAATTGTTTTAAATTTTCACATTATGACTATTCGGCCGAATCTCAAAATCTCAAAATCATTGAGAGTTAGGTTACTTGGTGAGATTGCCGATGATATATAACTATTTTGGGAGCATAAAGATTAGTTTTTTTTATTGTTGCTTCTCAAAAGCTGCTCCTGTATATATTGCTTTCCCATTTTGAAAATTTTCAAAATTTCGGAAAAAATTCGTGCAAAAATTTTCAATTTTTTTTTTGTGTATTTTTGCGTTTTATGACGTTTTATGTCGATATAAATCAATTTCGAGCAAAAAAAAAAATGTCGCTCGGTCGGTCGATCGGTCTGTCCGGGAAATCTTGTGGGCACGATAACTTAAGAACGCTTTAAGCTAGAGACTTGAAATTTGGCATACAGGTATGTCACCAAAAGTTCTCGCTCGGGATTGTTTTTGGTAAACATTGGGGTGCGGCAAGGGGGGCAAATGGGGAAAAATACATATTTTTTAGAACAAAATTGAAAATTGCTATATATGGGTTTTCAAGGTTGCTGATAAAAAACTTCTAATTCCACCCCCGAGGGGGTGAGGGGGTATATATTTTCCAATATTATTAATATTTTCTTCAAAATTGGTATATAGGGGTTTTCGGGGTCGACGAATATGAATCTGATAATACTTTTTTTCTAATTTCACCCCCTGAGGGGTGGGGGTAGTTTTCGTGAAAATTGTCATATTGGGGTTTTTGAGGTTGTTGAAAGTGAATCTGATTATAAAAAAATTCTAACTTTACCCCTAAAGGGGCAGAGGGTAGTTTTCGTGAAAATTGGTATATTAATAAGGTTTTTATGGTTGCTGAAACTGAATGTGATAATAAAAAATCCATTTTACGGGCGGAGTTGAAAAATGGGAAAGCTCTTTTACTGGGCACTGTATTTTAAACTATTTGAATAACTATCCGTTCTGAAATGAATCTTTTCTGCGACTTTTTTTATAAAAGTTTCACGTGAACGCCCTCAAATTAATCCGCTTATATTGTGTTCTGTGAAAAGCTTTGTTGGAAAGTCGTGCAAATTGTAATTCATCGTCGGAAAACCCACATTCGTGCGACTAAGAATAAAATGTTAGGTTTCCATCGTACTTAAAGCTAAAAGAAACTTCACAGAAAAGTGAATAATATAGTTTAAAGGAGGTTACCTCTATAAACGTTGTTTTCGATAAAAACAGCAAAAAAACTAACCTGTTAATGGGAGGATTGGTGTAGTGAACTACCGCATCGTACTTGACGTGTTTACTACCCAAATAGCGTGAGTTCGATTCTCACCGGCGCCGATTTGCCTTTTTCAGTTAATTAATAATTGAAATTTGGCGAAGGCGTAAGTGAAGAGGGCACTCCCTATAAATTGGTTCGAAAGTCAATAAAAGCCGGTGGTTCCCTCTACTACTAGCCCACACAAGTCCTGGACTTAGAGGATGCTTAATTAAATAGAATAGTACGAGGTTAAACAAAAATGTATGTATGTATGTAGGTTAAAAAAACATTGATTTAAACTGAAATTTCTGGTTGTTACATCAAATTATAATTACACTAGAAAACACGGTTTCTTGCCCTGATTTGAGTCATATGTTTTTTAACTAATTTTGGGTCGCTAAGGCCGAATAATTCTATTACCTAAGGTTTCTGATAAAAATAAGATAAAAGTGGTAAAAAATCTTTATTTTAGCCCTCTTTTGTTCTAAAATTATGGGAGATAAAAATAAAAGTGTTAAGACTAGCCCCCTTCCTCTAACTAACACAGCTGGTAATCTTATTGTAAAATAAAAACATAGTTTATGTAGAACATAAACAAATAGATAACACTCCCAACTTTTAAATTATTACCCAGATTTCCCAACTTTTCAAGAGAGGACTGTTAGAATATCGAGGGTCACTAGAGTTTGCTGAATGGCGATTTCTCCCGTTAGATTAGACAGGGACAAAAGTTCTACCCAAAAGATAGGAGATAGGGTAGACGTCTTTTGTTTCATAATTCTAGTTGTAGAGAGCTCCATTGATTTTCGTTTTGTTTCCGTTCTTAGTCCTCGGTTACATTCTCTCCGCGAATTTTATTGGGAAGATTGGCCATCCGGAAAATTAAACCGAAATCAAATAACAACTACATTGAGGAGTTATTTTCCTCGGCTCTGGTGTAAAACAAGGTTTAAACTTTTATTTCGATTTACACGATATATTGATTAAGGATTTAAGTTTGTTAAAAACAATGAACACCAGAGAAAAAATTAAAGTACATACATATACGGTATATGATAATATTTATTTATTTATTGGTGAGTTTTTGTACAAAGGCATGGAGAGCCAAATAAGCTTTAAGCTTGTGCTGGGGACTCTCCATTAATTTAGATAAGAAATATAATATATTAATAATATAATATATTAATATATTATACCATATGTAGATAGCCAAGAAATTTTTGCAAAGCAGATTTTTCTCAGAAATTACCAAAATTAACCAATATCTTCAAAAAAATTTTTCTTGCTTCTTCTAATATTTGTCTAATCCAATTTAATACCAAGTTTGAGCCGTTAATTACCATTAATTTGGAACAGAAAATTTTAAAAATTTAGCTAATGACATTGACATGTATATTAAAATAATATATTAAAGTACTAGTTTCATAACATTTTAGCGCACGAGTACAACTTTAGAAAACGAGCCGCTTGCAGTGAGTTTTATAAAGTACTAGTGCGCTAAAAACGTGTTATGAAACGAGTGCTTTATACAATTTTTTCTATTTTGCTCTAAAATTTTAAAAAACTTACATTTAAATTAATGACTGATTTAGGGATTTTTGTTTCGAATTGAAATTACAGTTTTCGCCCTGTTTAAAATTCTAAGAACGAATATTATTTTGATATATTTTATAGTCATTTCTTCTCTTTTCCACTGCAAGTAACCAAGCCGCAATTTTAACACGGTAAAACATAACCTAAACACAAAATTTTGTAGAAAATTAAACTTTAAACCGACGTTCGCAATTGCACGGTAAACGTCAAGAGATAGACTTTTGTCTGTTGCCAACCCAAAAGAAAAAAAAGTAGAGACCTCTTATGGGCCTATAAGAACACGCAAAATGCGTGTGATTATGAGCTTATAAGAGTCGCAAAATAGAAAAAGACCTTTAAGGCAGAGGTGTTCAAATTGCTAATATTAATAGAACCTTATAATGTTAGCGAATATATCGAATATTGTGAAAAAATGCAAAGAAATTTTTATAGAAATATTATGATATATTTCGTCGGCTTACAAGTAAAAGGCACTAAGTCACTTTTTTGCAAAAATGAGATTTTAATGGCACTGTAATTAATTTTTTATGATCTATGTATAGGTAAACCGAACTAACTTCTAGGTGGACTGCCAAGGGAGTTACCCACTATACAAAACGCACCAATTTGATTTTGAGTAAAATTTTATCTGGCAATAGGCACTAAGTCACTTAGTGCACTTAGTGCGTTTTACTTGTAGATTATTTCAAATTTTTCTGCACTAAGCGACTTTCTAAAAAGAGTTAATTTATAAAAATATGATTGCTTGAATCATTTATATGATACAATATCGCGTTATTTATTGTACTGACAAACGCATTTAAATTTTTCTATGTTAAAGTTGATGGATTAGAGACAGAACAGAGAAACAGAACTTTACCTGTAAAATGACAATGCTTTTTACGTGTACTTTCGATGTGTAGGTAATAATTTAATTTTCATTTGCATTGGTTTTTTTATTATCAGATAATATTTCAAAACTAAATAATGATTCATTATAATTATTGACTTTAGAAGATGCTTCTTTGCCGGCACAGCCGATGGCCTCTGAAAACTGTCTTAGTTCTGGCATAGTAAGCAGTTTCATATGATTAATACTAACTAATTATTATTATTAATTTTGGAAACGTTCTTTAAACAATCAAAAAGTCGAAACCCTTGAAAAATCTAGTTTTTGAAAATTTATGTAAACATCTTGTTTTCTACTTTATAGTTATACATTACGTATAATTAATAGAAGAGTTTTAATTTTAAATAGTCCATGTCTTTGTTCAAATTTAGTTGAATTAAACTACTTCAATTTTTCTTTATTTAACTGCAAATGAGACATTATTATGTCCAAACATGTCATTGCAATTTTCGGTAGTTTTTTTTCCAAAAACAATTATTAGAAAAATTAAAAAACAACAATGAAAGTTAAATTTGTCCATATCTCAAAACCATGTTTTTGGACTTGGTGCTCTTTACTTGTAAGCCGACAATTTATACTTTGACGCGCGAATCTGTGGCTACGGGAAATATGTGTGAAATGCGTGTGCAAGTGAGAGGCCCGTTCAAGGTACGCACGCCTTTTAACGCTTTTGACGGAAAGAAGAGAGCGCGCATAATACCTCCCCTTCCCTTGCGATTTTTAATTTACTATCATGCTTGAAAAAACAGACCATAGTATGTAGTCGTTTTTGTAGATTTGACAGTTTAAAATAAAGCCGATAAGTTTTGAGTATTTGATTATTTTTTTGTTATTATACAAAAATAATAACAAAAAAATAATCAAATACTCAAAACTTATCGGCACATTTTCGCGGTGATGCCGTATCATTTTCAGCTTATTTCATTGGAGGTTAATGAAATAAGCTCTAACTCCGATTCTATTGTAGCTCGAATATTGACCTGGTGGACTCCGCAGAGGAATTTCATCTATTCTATCCCCAAAATCTAATGCACTATGTGCCCTATTATACTTTTATTTAGCTGTCCTGTAATCGGATTTAGCTGTTTGCAGTTAATTAATTTTCTCGTTGTCTAAATGCGAACAGACGACAATAGAAAACTATCCACGGTGTCTGGAAATCAAGATTTTGTTCAACTTTCGCATATACAAATATTTTTTTATAACTCTATTTTATGAAGCATATAAATCATATCCTGCATGTAGGATCAAAAGATTATGTGTCCATTTTACGAAAAATTTATTTTTATACCAACGTTTCTAGGGCTATCAGTACCTTTTATAACGTTGTTTCTTAACGATAAAAATGAAAAATAGATTGTTGGAATATCTAATTAATAAAGGGCCTTTCAATAAGAGGTTTGGACTTAATATTCGAGAGTTGAACTAAATTTTCGATGCCAGACACCGTGAACAATAGAAAACTATCCCTGGTAATATCTTCAAGCTGCGTTTAAAGCCCGGTTAGATACCACTGTGAATTTGATTATAGGTTAGAATCGAACGATGTTTTAATCGTCCAAGTGCGTTTTTTATAAAACTTGTTTGAAATAGATATTTTAGAAGTTGACATCTGGAATACCCAATAGTACCGCACAGAAAAAAAAAGGATTCTTTGAACCAACCATGTCTTTGAATAAAGAGCGCGGATCTTCATTTAAAAACCCGTGCTCTTTGGTTTAAAGAATCCTTTTTTTTCTATGCGGGCGTAACATTTTTACGCTTAAAACACTAATATCTCTCAATCTAAAACTATATTTCTAACTTCCAATTCGAACTACTTTTTCTTATGTCAAATATTATTGTAAAGCTGATTATTAGTATATTAAAGTACTAGTTTCATAACATACGTTTTTAGCGCACGAGTACAAGTTTAGAAAACAAGCCGCTTGCGGTGAGTTTTCTAAAGTACTAGTGCGCTAAAAACGTGTTATGAAACGAGTGCTTTATACAATTTTTTCTATTTTGATCTAAAATTTTAAAAAACTTACATTTAAATTGATGACTGATTTAGGGATTTTTGTTTCGAATTGGCATTACAGTTTTCGCCAGGTTTAAAATTTTAAGAACGAATATTATTTTGATATATTTCTTCTTTTTTCCACTGCAAGTAACCAAGCCACAATTTAAACACGGTAAAACATAACCTAAACACAAAATTTTGTAGAAAATTAAACTTTAAACCGACGTTCACAATTGCAAGGCAAACGTAAAGAGATAGACTCTTGTCTGTTGCCAACACAAAAGAACAAAAAGTAGAGACCTCTTATGGGCCTATAAGTCTTATATAATAATATAATAATATAGTATAAGAACACGCAAAATGCGTGTGATTATGAGCTTATAAGAGTCGCAAAATAGAAAATATATATTAAAGTAAAGTTTCATAACATACATTTTTACCGCACCGCTACAAGTTTAGAAAAGTACTAGTGCGCTAAAAACGTGTTATGAAACGAGTGCTTTACACAATTTTTTCTATTTTGCTCTAAAATTTAAAAAAACTTATATTCAAATTGATGGCTGATTTAGGGATTTTTGTTTCGGGTTGGCATTACAGTTTTCGCCAGCCATGTTTAAAATTCCAAGAAAAAAGTTAATTAACTAGGTACGATTTAGGCAATCAGGCTCCTAAATCGTACTGTTTGCAGACCTTGATAAAACACGTAAAATATTGCTTATAATGTCATAAAGTTTAGTAATTTATTTTATATTTTAAAACAAAAAGTTCTTAACTGTAACCAACGAAAAAAATAATGTTAGGTGGTACGATTAAAGCGACCTTACCCTATATTTGCCTCCATACTAAACAGTGGAAAAAATCTTTTAAATGTATTTTTTTATAAAAATCATAAATAGCAAAGTTCTTTGACGGTTTGCAAAACGTGTGACAATAGATCGAATTTGTACAAATGTGTATGCGGAAAGGTTTAATACCAAACGATGGAGTGAACAATGGCTAATCCTCAAATATACCGGGAGGGTGATTCATGAGTTTGCTCAGCAGCGCGCATCCCACATTAATCGGAGGGTTGGACGCCAATAAATATCTATTCTATTTTATTTACTTTCTTGTGCCTTAATGTTTCTACATATTTTCCCTCTTATGAGATTTCGGGATTGAAGTCCTTACACCGTTAAAAAGTTTTACATGTTAAAGAATATTAAATAGGTACACGGAAAAAAAAAATTATAGCTAGGAGCGCTATAACACACATACCAAGCAAATTATAATCGCTTATTATATAAATACAAGGCTTTCTCTTACAATTATGGCAGTCAGTGTAAAAATTTATATGAAATACTTTAATTGTTTAGTGAATAATAAAATATAACAAATAGTATGGCATTTATAGCTTAAATAGATTTAATTATTGTCCGTGCTAATAATTTTTATAATATAATAAAATTTCTGTAAATTTATAATAGTGCCTGTAATAAATATAATCGTGTCTGTAATATATATAATCGTTTCCAATTTATTTTTAACATTATTAGTTATTGTGTCCCTTATAATCTATAGCTTAAATCACTATAATTTGCCACTGTTACCAAATATCTTATAATGTATAGCGCAGAGCCCACTAATTTCTTTCCGTGTACACTGGGTGTCCCGAAAACATACCGACAAACTTAAAGGGTGGTAGAGGACATCAAAACAAACATTTTTTGTTTAGTAAATAAGTCGGCAAAGGAGCCGTCCGTTTGGGTTGTAGAGTAAAAAAAATTATTTGGTATTATTTTACAAAAAATGATTAGGTGGACATTATTTAAATCACTTTTTGCTCATTTAGGACCTTGTTTTATTGACAAGTAAATGATGGTTTACAATAATTGTTCAAAATGTTGACCATTTGTTGAAAATTCACTCTGTATGGGGTTATAAATCTGTATGGGGCTAGGAAAAATTATTTTATACTTTTTAGTCCATTTTAAAAATGTGTTATATTAGAAAATTTGTTTTTATTTAAATAATTATTTTTGCTTTACAGCCCAAACGGCTCATTTGCGGACATGTTTACAAAACATTTTTTTGTTTTAATGTCCTCTACCCCTTAAAGTTTGTCGGTATGTTTTCGGAACCCTGTATATTAGTTCCTTTAAATTGCTTTAAAAAGTTGAATTTTCATGTTAAACAAAATAAAATCAATAATTTAATCGAAGAACTCGGAAAATAATATTTTATAGAAAAAATCCCCAGTTTTTATTTTGATTGGGACATCTTAAAAAGTAAAACCACTCATTTGAAAGTTTTTTTATGCTGTGTTGTGTTTTTAAAAATTGGATCTCCAGTTCTCGAGTTTTTCAGCATTTATTTCTTTAAAATTAACATCTTTAATGAACCGCACTTTAAATTTTGATAACATTGGGTAGGTACAGGGTGGCCCATAAGTTACTTTACCATTTAAAAATTAAATAACTTTTTTGTTAGTCAATTTTTTTAATTTATTTCTTTTACAATACAATATAAAGTACAGGAAATGGATTTTTTTTTGAACTATGTATGAAAAATCATTTCGCTTAAATGATATAGGGTATACCCTTATTTGACGGGGTAGAGAAAAATTAAGAAAACCTTCCTGAGAAATCCTGAGCAATCCAACCACCGTTTTAATCTGTTCAGCGGTATGTCCTGCAGGCCTCTGGACGGATGGACGGACAGCGAAAAATCGGTTTTTCGGAATAAATACATACAAAACCAGGACCTCTTTAAGATCGCTCGAAAGTAAAAATACTTATTTTTATTACAAAACGCAAAAAAAATGAAGGTATAAGACTTCTGATAAAAATGTAAAGTAAATAATGCGAAAAGAAAAAATAGAAAAATACAGGGTAAAAATAAATTACATTAAATTACATATTCCGTAAATGGTAATATGTTGCCATAGACCGGAATGGTAAAAATTACATAGTCCATAATGGTAATATTTTGCACAGACCGGAACGGTAAAAATTACATAGTCCAGAATGGTAATATTTTGCATAGACCGGAACGCTAAAAATTACGTAGTCCAGAATGGTTTGGACTTGAAATTTAAAAAAAAATATTTACTACTTAGAAAATGTTTGTTCCAAATTACAAGTCTCTGTGTTAAAGCTTTTTTGAAATACCTTAGCGTGAAGTTCATTTGGTTTAATAAACCAAACGATTTGGACCCTTAGTACGAGTATAAACTGCCTACATCTTTCTTTAAAGATCTATTGGTTGATAAAGATCGTAATTTATAATGAACGTAAATTTTAGACCACAAATAAAGCATTTAAATATCGTACATAAATAATATTTACTTTTTTTACACTTTTAACACTTTAACCTGGCAGCATGCGTCGCTATCTCTCTAACAATAACAATATTAAACGGTCCGTCTGATGATGCGACGCCTTCTTGGTTATTGTCCAAAGCGCACGCACATCTTAAAATAACATAGCCCGACATTGTAAAATCATGTAAAAATATGTAAATCAATGTAAATATATTTTTTACATTATTTTACATTCTCTTACATTCTTTACATTCTTTTACATTTTTTTACAATATTTTACATTATTTTACATTCTTTTACATAAATCATGAATTAGGCATAGTCCAGAATACTAAATTTACTATTTCGTACTATGTAAGTTCATGTATTTTTACATTATTTTACATGCAGTTTTTACAGTGTAAAGGAGTTTTGGTAAAAAATGTAAAGTAAATAACGCGAAAAGAAAGAATAGAAAAATAGATTTTGTTACAAAGTATAACTACGACAATGGTTTTTTTCACAATAGTTATATAAAGTCCTCGGAGCTTTATTTGTCTTCTCCTGGCGCCATGCTGCTAAACACCACTTTTCACAATTCTTGTATTAGCACCGCATTTCTCTCGAGTCTATTTGATTTGTTTTGTCTTTGCTTTATATTGGGTTTTATTGAAAAAGTATTACCAACTATATTACATACAGTGGCGTAGACTCGGAATTCATAATTCTCGATCACACATTTTTTTCTACACACAGAAGCATGCCATACATGAATTAAATGTTTTGCCTGATTGAAGTTGAATACCTATTAGGGTACCCAGGACCTACGGAATCCTCAAAATTAGTCCAAATCAAAGGTAGCCAATTAAAAAAAGTCTGCTTGTCAGATTCGGATTTAGCGGGTTAAAATACATTTTTTCTATTTTGCGACTCTTATAAGCTCATAATCGCATTTTGCGTGTTCTTATAGGCCCATAAGAGGTATTTACTTTTTTTCTTTTGGGTTGGCAACAGACAAAAGCCTATCGCTTGACGTTTTCCGTGCAAATGTCAATGTTGCTTTAAAGTTGAATTTTCTACAAAATTTTGTGTTTAGGTTATTTTTACCATGTTAAAATTGTGGCTTGGTTACTTGCAGTGAAAAAGAGAAGAGATAACTATAACATATATCAAAATATCATTTGTTCTTAGAATTTTAAACATGGTGTAAACTGTAATGCCAATCCAAAACAAAAATCCCTAAATCAGTCATCAATTTAAATGTAAGTTTTTTTAAATTTTAGAGCAAGATAGAAAGAATTGTACGAGTACAAGTTTAGAAATCGAGCCGCTTGCGGCGAGTATGTTATGAAACTAGTACTTCAATATAGGTACTAAAAAGGTAGGATAGAACCTAAGTGCAAAGAAAAAGTTAAATTTTGAGTTATTTTACTTTACAGCCTTGTCCGATAAAATTTTTTTAGGCTAGAAATCTTCATCGAAAAGTGTTACTTTATGACACAATCGGATTAAAAATTATATTTTTAACTTGTTTTATGTATTTACTAAATAATATTTGACATACTTGATATTAAATTTGAATGGTCGTACATAAATCAAATAAAATGAACCTGTCATCGCATATTAAATATTATTTAATTTATTGAACCATCCCTCTATATCAAACATTATTATTCATCATCCTTAATAAATTTCCGATATAATCCGGCAATTATAAATGAAATTCACCCTCTTAAGGGGTTGAGATGCCGCGGCGCGTTGGCTAAAAAAAACAGATACACAAACAAGTGGCGAAGATATGTAATGCTACGCATTCCATTATATATTATTCACAGTAAATGGTATATTGCATTTTCCCAAATAGGACTTACAAAAAATTAGAAAAAAAACTAAAAAAAAACGAAAAAATTATTTTTTTTAATAAGATCTTTTATTAAAAAACGATTTTTTTTTTGAAAAAAAAAATAAAAATTATAGTTTTTTATTTTTTAAAAAGTTTAACCCCCCATAGCTTTTTTGGGGGGGATTACTTTCAAAAATTTTAGAATTGATCCTTATAATCAGTAGTCGGCGAATTTCCAGTGCTCGCTCACTCAAACTTTAAAAAAATATTTATAATCAATATCAGACAGGAAAAAAATACTAGGTACCTCATTTTACACTGTGTCACATATGACACGTATATTGTTTAGACACAGGTACACAAAATAGTACACACAATAGTGTTCTGTGAGTACACATTCCGCGCGAAAACGTATCATCGCCGATGATTCATCGGCAAGATCACGCAAGAACAGGGCCGTAAGATTTTTTTTAATATCAATGTCAACAGTTTTTTTAGTGATTACAATATTATTTAAATATGCATAGTTTCGTCAATTTTTGTGTGAAAAAGGGAATTATGGGCCACTAAATAGTTATTCATGTTAAAATAAAAATAAATCTGCCAAGCTTAGAAATAAACATTAAATTTATTAAATTCCGTTACGTAACGTTTACCTAGACCCCCCCCTCCCCCCTGTCACAAACTGTAACAATTTCTCTGACCCCCCCCCCCTAGGCGCGTTACGTAGTATATGGACAGCCCCTTAGTATAATCTGAAAAGCTAGCAAGAAATATGGTTAAAATTTTTTTTTTAAGTCCAAACTGGAGGGCTTGTGGCCCCCAAGTTGTGGAAGCTAAAAAAAATAGCTAGAGATAATCAGGTGTGATGGACTTACCTGATGATGTTGACGATAATAAATCTGATGTATTCCCTTAAGGGATTGGGGATTTACAAATATCCACCCGCTTGCCTCCAAATTACGCGACAAATTAAATAAACCCTGACTCGTTGGGCACAGTGATATATACGGGGTGATATAAAAGGTGTAAGTAGGGGGTCCTAGGGGAAGAGGATCTGGACCAGATCATCTAGTGGATAAAGGGGCTTTCGTCAATTTATCGAGTGAGAGATGTTAAACGATCTGCTTAAAAGCTACTTCAGTGACGTACTTGAATAAATTTAATAAAATTCAAACTTTGAATTGCAAAATACCCTCATGGCATTTTGTAGTTGAAAGAATAAATAGGCGTAACTAAAGAATAAATTGTTTTCATACATCGTTACCTTTTTTATTGTCAAAAATTTATATTATTATTATTAGGGTTTGGACTTTACTTTTAAATACAATATCTATTTTCCTAACAAGTGTGGAAAGAGGCTCTTTTCCGCACTAGATTGCATTTGCCTGAACGACCCGTAGCGGAGGAACAATATTTTTTCTACGACCGAGTTAAAAATAAAATGTGCTTTTATATATCTGGACCTCAGAGCCAGATGGTATAAGTCCATCTTTCAAAATTAAGTAATTTTTATAAAATCTAGACAGTAACGGTCAAAATAGTAACGTTATAACTATAGTTTCTATTTTTAACATGAAAACAGAAATATTTGGATTAAAAAAACATAAAATATATCAAAAAAGACTGTGGTGAAAGGTGGAAAATGTTGTTTTAATAAAATTCGTAGAATCTACAAGGTAAATATCTAAATAAAATAAGGCAATCCTCCATAAATAAATGTCACACTAGGGTGATATAAAAATATTAAACTAGTGTGATATAAGCCGTTTTCTAAAGAACAAAAGAGTGTGCTAAATGTCATTTTCATAGAGGATCGTAGGAAAAATAATTTTCAAAATATAGTACGAATTGATCACTACACTTTTAAGCTACTTGTTAGTTTAGTTTAGATTTAACTGAAGTGACATATGAAGATAACAATACGCAAAACATGTAGAAGCTGAGATTACTACGACTTGAATTTAGCAGGAACTGCAATAACTATTATGGTCCCATTTTATACAAGGTGATCAGTAACTGCTATGCCAAAATTTAAGAGGTGATCCTACATCCAAAAAAAAGTTTCTATAAAGGGTGGTCCGTAAATTAGCCCTAAGGGAGCTACGGCCCTTCGAAGATGACATATTGAATGGGGAACAAATAAGAGCACCAATAAAATTTTAATGCTGCAGGGTGATTCTTCATTTAAAACTGAGCAAAAAAGTATTATACACCAAAACACCTAAATTTAATATTATGGAGTAATAGCCTTTTAAAAAGTAACGTTTTTGGTGGCACAAAATGTTACGTCCTCTTTATTGCTTTTTTTTAACGGTTGTTCCTACAGTGTTACACTATATGACATTTTTTATGTATTTTTACTCAAGAAATCTATATATATATATATATATCTATATTTATGTATTTTTACTCAAAAAATCTACACATAAAAAGTTTGGGGCAAAAATGTGTTAAGCCTCACATATTTTGTCCGTCTAGGCACCTCTCTGGATAAATTCAAAAAAATAAATTAACATAAACTTATTGCTCTTATTAATACTAGTATACATGCAAAAGCTCACGCTCTAGCTTAAAGGGTACCAGAGTTATTAATTAAAAACCTTATTTTTATTACAATTTTAAAGGGCCGTAGCT
Organism: Brachypterus glaber; assembly: GCA_958510825.1. Classification (NCBI taxonomy): domain Eukaryota; kingdom Metazoa; phylum Arthropoda; class Insecta; order Coleoptera; family Kateretidae; genus Brachypterus; species Brachypterus glaber. Next base: position 237,673 of record OY294044.1, on the reverse strand, counting down.
TTCTTAGGGCTCATTTCCGGACCAACCTTTATAGGAACTTTTTTGATATTTTTGGATGTAGAATCACCTCTTAAATTTTGGCATGCCAGTTATTGATCACCCTATATAATAAATTACCGTAATATATTAAAACCCTTAATAAATTAAAATTTAAGAAAATTTTTCAATGTCAATCCATTTTATTCAATCGAAGCATTTTTAGAGAAAAACTAGAAATTAGTGATTTCTTTTAATATTTAATATTTAATATTATATTTATTATATTATTATTTACCATAATATTATTTTTCTATTTTGCGGCTCTTATAAGCTCATAATCACACGCATTTTGCGTGTTCTTATAGGCCCATAAGAGGTCTCTACTTTTTTTTCTTTTGGGTTGGCAACAGACAAAAGCCTTGTCGCTTGACATTTTCCGTGCAAATGTCAATGTCGCTTAAAGATTAATTTTCTACAAAATTTTGTGTTTAGGTTATTTTTTGCCGTGTTAAAATTATGGCTTGGTTACTTGAAGTGTAAAAGAGAAGACATGACTATAAAATATATAGTCGTATATAGTATATATATATATAGTATTTTTTTCGAGGTATTTGCTTTCGAAGTCATTTTTTTCGAGGTGAAGACCGGCTCCCCCATCTACCCTAACAAACCTACCTATCTAGTGCTCTAGTCATCCGTCGTTAAAATCCTTAGAATTAAAATTTCGCAAATTAGGTTTGCTGCGATATCTTCAATGGAGAATTCTCCCATTAGATTAGACAGGGACAAAAGTTCTACCCAAAAAGGATAGAAGACATACATACACTCCCACTTCCACCCAACCAAACAAATTCTGTATTTGTTCTTTGTTGAACAAATACAATATTTACTTGGCCGGGCGAAAAGTGCATTATTAAAGAAATTACTGGCGCCATCTAAATTTTAGTAGAATTATCTTATTCTACAGATTCACATTAGCTATGTTCGTACGTGCAGCTCACTGCTACACTTTCCGGCCAACCAAATAAATACTGTATTTGTTGTATGAAAAACAAATACAGTATTTATTTGGTTGGCTGGAAAGTGTAGCACAAATGAGATAGAGATAGGGTAGACGTCTTTTGTTTCATAATTCTAGTTGTAGAGAGCTCCATTTTGCTTACAAGAAAGGTACACAAAAAATGCATAATTTTATTCTGGCATCTAATACAGCCTGTTCCAAAACTCGCGTACCGAAATTTAAGAGGTGATTCTACATCCAAAAATATGAAAAAAAGTTTCTATAAAGGTTGGTCCGGAAATGAGCCCTAAGGGAGCTACGGCCCTTCGAAGATGACGTATTGAATGGGGAACAAAAAAAAGCACCAATAAAATTTTAATGCTGCAGAGTGATTCTTCATTTAAAACTGAGCAAAAAAGTATTATACACCAAAACTCCTAAATTTAATATTAAAGGAGTAATAGTCTTTTAAAAAGTAACGTTTTTGGTGGCACAAAATGTTACTTCCTCTTAATTGCATTTTTTTTTATAACGGTTGCTCCTACAGTGTTACACTATATGATATTTTATATGTATTTTTACTCTAGAAATCTATATTTTTTGCAACAAATCCAAAAAACATACACATAGAAAAGTTTGGGGCAAAAATGTTTTAAGCCTCATATATTTTGTCCGTCTGGGCACGCCTCTGGATAAATTAAAAAAATAAATTAACATAAACTTATTGCCCTTATTAATACTAGTATACATGCAAAAGCTCGCCGCTCTAGCTTAAACGGTACCCGAGTTATTAATTAAAAACCTTATTTTCATTACAATTTTAAAGGGCCCTAGATCCCTTAGGGCTCATTTCCGGACCAACCTTTATAGGAACTTTTTTTATATTTTTGGATCTAGAATCACCTCTTAAATTTTGGCATGCCAGTTATGGATCACCCTGTATGTATGTATAAAATATATTAGTTGCTGATGAAAGAATAATGTATAAAAAGTTGCAAAAGATAATGGTTTTTAAGAGAAGACCTTGCAGAAGAGGACCCTTGAAGTCTTTTTGTATGACGAAAACCACTTCAATAAAATGAAAAATTACGTAGCCTATATCTTGCATCTTTACTTAAATTTGCATTTATTAATATTTAAAAACCCACATAGGTACTTTATATCTGTATATCTTTCATTTTAAAGGGCACTTACGCAATTCAATACCAACAGTTTTTTTTTTTTCAAATGTTGCATTTCTCCAAAGTTTTAGAAGTGTTTATAATTAATATATTATGTTTTACCTATGAAAATATTATAACAGATTTGCCAACCATCAGATGTTTCTTTGAAAAAATATATCTTATCTATGAAATATATCAAGAAAATCTGAAATATATGATTATAAAATATTTGTCGATTTACCAAACCATGTTTCAACATAATCAAGTAAAAATAACACAGAAAATATGCAGATAATTAGCAAAGACGTATAAAATGTTAGCATGTAGAAGATTTTCAAAAGTGTTAATATTTATAGTACCACATGTAAGTAAATGATAAATAATATTTATTAAAGCGTTTTTCTCCAAAACTGGTCATTTAATTTGGCTGCAATTTTCATAATTTAATTTTTACCACCGAAATTACAAAATATTAAAATTTGAGGCAGTTTGACTGAGGCCCAAGAACCCCCTTATATGTGTACTAGGTTCTTTAACCTCATTTTTTTCAAAAATGCCGATTTATAGAATAATTCTAATAAAATTAAAAAGTCCAAAATGATCAAAATTTGCGTTACGTAATACTTGAACGTTCCCTAATATTTATTTTTTTTAGTCTCTGTAGGTCTAGCTCCCTCTAAAATATAAATATGCCCTAAAGAGCTGTAGAATACAGTTTTCTAGTGCTTTTAAAAGAGAATGAAAGTAGGTATAGAAGGGCTCTTTTTGTCTAAAGCACTTGAAATACCCTTTCAAAGCACACTGCGCCATCTGTGTGATGCGGTAAAATCCAATAGAGATTAGAAATGTTTCCCCACATAATAGAGTAATGTCATAATGTATCTCGGATCTAGATGGCACGCTATGTCTGTTTCATAACATGTTTAAGTACAAAAGAATACTTTCCCCCCATTGATAACACTAGTTATCGCGTGTACTTAAAAGAAAAAGTGTTTTCCAGACTAATTTTGGGTCGCTGAAAACGAAAAAGACACTTATTTTTTTTTCAAAGAAGCGTTATCTAGATACACGCAGAAAACGTGTTTGTGGCTGTTTTTTCAGTTACTAGCAGAAATCTCGAGAACGGTTGATCCAACTAACATGAATTATATATCGTTCGAATCGTTCTTCTTCTTCTTCTTTCAGAAGATATACTGTTTGTGTTAATCGGAGTAAAATTTATTGGGTTGCAGATGATGAAAGTCAAAAAAAGTAGATTTTCTAACTTTTTTTGAAAATCACTCATATTCAGTTTTTCCATGAAGATACATAAATAGATATTTTCTTAACTAGTGTATTAAGTAGCATTTTATCCCACGAGGCCGTCAGGCCGAGTGGGCTGATATTCTTAAGTGGATAAAATCACTTAATACACGAGTTGAGAATTTAATTTTATCCAACACCTTTTATTTTTAAATAAAAATCTATAATTTTGCGAAAAATTATGTCAAAAATATTAAGATTAAGTTTTCTCAATACTAAAATAATAGGTAGCTATGGCCTAAGTATGCACACTTTTAAGATTGCAGGTGACAGATAATTCTATAACGAAAATATAATGCGTAAGTTTGCTTAAATCGGACGAAAAATGTCGTTTGGACTTTTTATATACCATTTACTGTGAATGTGTAGCATTACATATTTTCACGGCTTGTTTATTTATAAAATGGATATTTTTGGCGGTTTAATGAAAATTAAAAGTGGTCCATAAATTATGGACCACATTTTTTTGCCATTACCATTATTTCATCCATTACTCGATGCATAAAAGCTCGTGTTCTAAATATCTGTGAGAACAGGCAATTACATTAATATAAAGTCGAAATAAAAAATCATCAAACTAAGTGCCACATGTGTTTTATATTAAGATAAAGACCAATCTAGCAAAACAAGTGATTTACTTAAGCACTAAAAAATGTGGTAAAAATTGTATAGTAAATGGTACTTCTCTATCAACTTTATCAGCATTAGAAATAAAAAAAATAATTAGGTCCTCTATAGGCTGACAATTTGTAGGTTGCAGTACAAATTCATTAGTGGCATGGTCTGTCCAACGTGTTTTTAAAACTTTTCTAAAAACTTTGTTGGAATTGCTCGAGAATATTTACATGTTTCGTAAATAATATCCAGCTTTCACGTCCTTATAAAAATTATCAAAATTTTTACCCCCTTGCACCCTCCCATCACAACCTTTTTTATAAATAGCAACCCACCCCTTGTGACACATAGTTGAAAAGGTTATTTAATAAGCTTTCTAACGGTGTATGAAAAAGCCCAAAGGGTTTATAAAAAAATGGGTGCATATTTGAAAAAAAAAAATGAAATGGGTGGGTGCAAGGGGGTGAAAATTGTGATAACATTTGGTGTAAACCAAAATTTTCAAAATAAAAAAAATCGACCGGTCTGAGCATTTTTTTTTCTTTAACTTGTAACTGGGAAGTTAAAAATAATGCTCATACATGTCAATTTTTTATATTGCAAATTTTGGTTTACCCTTCACAGATAAAATAGCTTCTTAAAGGTAATGTTTTTTTGGGCGCCAATTTTTTTTTGCAGGCTCGCCATTTTGGTTGAAACCGTCAGGGACAAAGATTTTTTTTTGAGGGTGCCAACCTGGGGGCTGAGCCCCCCCCCCTAGTTTTTTTTCTGGTTACGGCCCTGCTCTGGCATTTAGTTTTGCTATTACACCACTAGTTACGATTTATTATTTCATGGTCTAGTGTAGAATTTGCGCTTATTGAACTTCCCATATTTTTGAAAGTACTTACAGACGGACAGACATTTTTAAAATTATTTAGAGTTGCATATAATGCACTTTGGTACAATTTTTTTTTATTTTTGACTAAAAAATCTTTAGTCGGCGTTCGTAAAGTAAATGTATCTAGTCCAGTCAAATAACGAGAAATTCCTTTGTTAAATTGCAATAAATGTACACGGGCTGATATTTTAAAGGGTAGTGGACAGTAACAGAATACTCCTGTTTGTTTTTCACCGGGTGATTTGCGTAAGTGGTGTCTGATATATTCAATTTTAGGGGTGAGTGCGGTTATCTCTCTAACTATGCATTATGCGATAAAAATGCATATAACTAATTTTGTTAAGGAGAAAATTTCCGACAATTTTTGTTTAGATCAATTTTTTAATATATTAATAACAATCGAGTTATAAATATTTAATAATGGCCATGTTGGGGGTGAAATTGTTTTTTTCGATTTTTTTTCAATTATTCATCGGAGGATAAAAGTGGTTATGAGTGAACATGTAGCTCTTGAAATTCTCTATACATTATGAATTTTTATAAGTATTTTGTTACGGTTACAGTGGGCGCTGAAAGGCGAGTTGCGCCCTCTATAACCGTACCAAAGTACCTATGAAAATTTATAATATATGAAACTTATAGAGAATTTCAGGAGCTACAAGTTTGATCTTAACCACTTTTATCGTCCGATGAATAATTTGGCTAAAAAATGGAAAAAAACACTTTCACCTACACACGGAAAGAAATTAGTGGGCTCTGCGCTATACATTATAAGATATTTGGTAACAGTGGCAAATTATAGTGATTTAAGCTATAGATTATAAGGGACACAATAACTAATAATGTTAAAAATAAATTGGAAACGATTATATATATTACAGACACGATTATATTTATTACAGGCACTATTATAAATTTACAGAAATTTTATTATATTATAAAAATTATTAGCACGGACAATAATTAAATCTATTTAAGCTATAAATGCCATACTATTTGTTATATTTTATTATTCACTAAACAATTAAAGTATTTCATATAAATTTTTACACTGACTGCCATAATTGTAAGAGAAAGCCTTGTATTTATATAATAAGCGATTATAATTTGCTTGGTATGTGTGTTATAGCGCTCCTAGCTATAATTTTTTTTTTCCGTGCAACATGGCTATTTTTAAATTAACTCGATTGTTATTACTATATTAAAAAAAATTATCTAAACAAAAATTGTTGGAAATTTTCTCCTTAACAAAACTGGTTATATGCATTTTTATCGTAAGATGCATATTAAGCAACTCACGCCTAAAACTCAATATAGCGGACACCTCTTATGCAAATCACCCGGTGAAAACTAACAGGAGTGTTCTGATACCATCTACTACTACCCTTTAAAATTATTTAAAAATTTACATTTATTATTAGACTGGACTAATAATACTCCTCTGCTGTGAAGCTGCGAAGAGTTTAATAATGGGAGACTTATTGAGATTAAATTTAAAATTTTATTTATTTATTTTTTTGTTGGTGCATTGATTATTTTTTTACTAATATATTTATAAATATATAGTTCATTAGCATTTAAACTTATGTGTACGCTAACGTATCCGTACGATCGTAAATTAAACTTTTCTGTAGTGAAATGAAGTAAATATTTACGTTGACAGTTTACTATACAATGCAGTAGCAATATACATTCATGTGTCTTAGTTCTTATAAATTGGTTTATGATAAGTAGGTGTTGACAAGAAAAAATATCAGCAATAAATTTAAAAATTAGTCATTTAGATTAAGATCCATTTATATGACACGGTTCACCTGGGCGATTTTAAATGAAAATGTCGTGGACCCCTACATTTTTTGGACTAAGGGCATATCCACACGCTCGCATAACAACAAAGTACATAACAACGAACTAACAACTCTTCTTTCTAGAATAGGCATACCGTTAATATGAAGTATCGCCAACATCTCGGTTTGTTTGTAAGCAAATAGTAGGTATATTCAGGCCTGAACAATAACAATTACCAGTAACTGTTATTTTTATCATTCTTAGAACAAAGCTGTGCGAGTAAGAGACAAATGTATATGTTGGCTACGTTTTTGTCAGTTTTTACAAATGAAATGCCTATTCTAGAGAGAAGTGTTATTAGTTCGTTGGTACATAAGAATGCGATGTCGTGATTGGCTTGATGTATCGCATTATGTTTTATGTTCTTATGCAAGCTTCTGGATAGGCCTTAAAACATACCTGATGAATAGGTTGTGTCAAAAAATCCCGAATTTCGAAATCGAAAACGCTCTCTGGCTCAAAAGTTGCTCCTTAGTAAAAAACGGTGGCCACTCAAAAATGAGCCAAAGGAATAATGTTTAGAGGTAGCTCAAAGCAGTCTAACTTTGAAAAAAATCGGTACCTGTTTTTCGGATAAAAAGTGATTGTATATAAAATTGAGGAAACTTTGGAGGGGTTTTTTTTGGTAATATTTAAAAACAATACTAATTGTGAGAAACTAAAAAAAAAGTATCCCCCCTTCCCTTAAGTTAGAACATAAAAAAACGCCAATTATTTGAAGATTCGCAAAAATTTCATTTTTGAAAGTTTTAAAAGGTGCATGAAATATAGTTTTAAACATAAAATCTGGAAACTTATATATTAGTATATAAGCATATATACATGTTAACCTACCTGACTATACAGCTGTGTCTAAAACACTCCTAAAGGTAGTTTTTACCATATTGTGGGGATGGGGGTTGAAATATTTTTTATTGAGTAAATCAGGGTGAAATATATAACTACCCATTTTCAAGTTTCTCGGATTCTTCTAAAGGCCCAGTCAGTAGAAAAAACCAAAAAATACGGTAAAAACTACCCTTAGAAGTGAGGATGGGGGGTTGAAATATTTTGTATTGAGTAAAGCAGGGTGAAATATATAATTGTACCCATTTTCAAGTTTCTCGGATTCTTCTAAATACCCAGTCAGTAGAAAAAACCTCTCAGTCAGCCAGTCAGTGTTTTAGAATCCTCCGTCTATAGACTTTAAAGTCGAGTATATCCCATATCATATTGGCCATATAGGATACTTTTTGCCTAAAATCGGAGTGGGGTAGTGGGTATAAATAATATTAGCTTGGTTAATATGTAATAATTTTTTAATTTAACTTTAATTAAAAGAAAATAAAATATTTTGTTTTTTTTTCTCATTTGTACAATTTTTTCTACATAAAAATTTATACAACTCAAAACTATTTAGACACATTTATTCAGGATAAACCATAATATCTTTCTCAAGTGGATAAGCAAGTTTTAAAATAAACCTTCATAATCATAAAAATAAATATTATATCCTTAGATTTAACTTCAAACCAGTTATTTTAAAATATTTTAAGAGTGTACGTTATAGGGCAATGCACTTGCATAGTAAAAGAAAATTCTATTTTACACAAAAATAAAACAAAATCACTTCGGATCTATAGGCTTAGCAAAATAAAAAGTCGAGCTAAAATTTATCACCTCTTAGTTTATAACGATACTGTTCATCGGGTTCATTTCATGCCAAATATCTGTTTATTTTTAGTATTGACTTAAATAATTAACAGCGTAAGAGCAACCAAGAATAAATATTAAGCTATTAAACCTTATGCGTTTACTTATTTATTTGTGCAGTCTGTATAATACAGGAATCCTTTAACAGGATGTCCCAGAAGCGCCTTTGTCTCGTAAATTTTACTTATTCTAATTTTTATAGTTTTCTAGATATTGATACATTTAAGCACTGACAGGTTTTTGGACAGTATTTTGACATAAACATAAAGGTTTAAAATTTATTTCTGAATCATACAGAGATAAAAATAAAGAGTTAAGCAAAATGGGCGAGGTGGTCAGTCTTGAAACAGCCCAACTACTCATAAAATACAAATATAAACTAACAAAGATGGTGATCCGCCTAAATTTAAAATTTGTGTGCGGAATCAGCAATTAATTTTAATTATATTCCGGGTGAGTTTTATTCATGTCCACTCCTAAAATTAAGATTAATCTCCGTTCACTTCCGGTGTAATTTTTTACATGTTAGAACTCCAATAATTTTATGTATAAAAAACTGATCGTTTTTTTTTTACTTTTTTTTTCGTTTTTTTTTTTTTATCTTATAACAACGAGATACACCTAATTTACCTTCTTTTTACTTACTTAAGCTTAAATATATATAAAACTAATATTAAAATAAAAATTTGATCAGTGACAGCGACAGCTAAAAAAAAAAACGTTTTTTACTAAAACCGGTGAAACCGGAATTGAAACAAAACAAAAATCCGCCATTTTATAGCCAATGTAAAATTATATAAATCACCAAGTTTCCTTTTTATCGAATGAAGATTAATCTTAATTTTAGGGGTGTACATAAATAAAACTCAGCCGGTATCTACATACAAATGTATTGAAAAAAAAATAAAATTTTATTTTTTACAGTCCCATTTCCAGGAAATGGGGCGTCCAGGATTTTTTTTTTTGATTTATATGTTTTTTCCCTAAATGGAGAAATTTTTTGCATAAGAAATTTTTTGAATAATGGCCAATTATTAGACTAATTATAACAAAAATTTCTTAAATTTTAGGATTTCAGGGAGGAGGGAGACCCTTCAGGACCCCCTGGATACGCCCTTGCATTTTTTATACATTTTTAGTAATCCTATTAAAGAATTTATTAAAAATGTATAACCTAGCTAGTAAACCCTGGAAATTGCCTACACCTTCATCTGGGGCCGTAAATCGATATAGCTTATTTACGTTAACCCACCTACAAAAACAAAACAACGATAAAAAGCATTTTTAAAAATAACTGCAGAGGTAATTGTCTACGAGGAAAAAATGACCATCTAGGTACACCAGGGCTCAGTGGGTTAATTTTCTGAGTTTATCCAACACCTTTGTTATTTGCTTAAAATCAGTTTATTTACATCGGCACTTAGTGCTACTAAGAGTGCCGATGTATTGAAATCTTCGCCGAAAAGTCAAAATCTTTGACCACGTTTTTTTCACATTTCTCGACGTTTTAGACCATTCTGAGTCGAAATCAGTAAAAAAAAATTTTGCGTCCGTCTGTCTGTCTGTCTGTCTGTCTGTCTGTCTGTCTGTGTGTCTGGGTGTAAACTCTCTAACTCCATTTCTACATGAGATATCGACTTGCGGTTTTTTGCATATTGTTTCTTATAGTATTCCGAAGAGCTGATTAGATTTTGGGGGTAAACGATTGGGGGTAAGGGGGTAAAAATAGGATAAAACTCCTATTTTTAGCGTTTTTTGTTTATAATTAAGGCAATTATTATTGTATTTGGTTAATTTAGTACTTATATAAAAGATAATTTTAAATTGGTCAAAAAATGTTATAAACAACGTTTTCTTAAAACGCATAGTTTTCGAGATATTGGCGTTTAAAGCAGTAAAAGGTTTTTTTGGCATATCTCACATATTTATAACCCGATTTCAAAAAATTATATTTTAAATAAAAGCTCTTTTTAAGCCCTATAAAAAATGTTATATACAGTTTTTTGCTAGAATATAATGTTTTAAAGATACAGAATTTAAAATCAAACAAAACACCTAGTTTGAAATTTGCAAACTAGATGGCTCTAGTGTACAATAGTGCCGATGTTTTGACAGGGTGCTTGCAACATTTCATCTAGTTTTTTATTAACTTTAAAATTCAAAATAAAACAAACGTATTTTTTTTCTCGAACTAGTTTTGAATTCGCGTCCTTTCAATTAAACGATTAAACCAGCAACTTTAAAAATACAAATTGTAAAACATCATCACTTCGTTATATTGATAATGGTGATGGATTCTAAATTATAGAAGATATGTAGTTACTTAAATAGGATTTATTTATACACTGAAAGAAAGGTTAGGCTTATAAGTGAGTGTCGAGATGTCAACATTTCAAAAATAGAAAATTTTTAGGCAGGCTACCTAAGGTAGCAGCATAGGGGAAAGGGGGGAATAACGGCCTCTAGGGTAATGGCGGCCATCGTAAAAATGATCAACCGCACAGTGGGCCACCAAAAAATAACAAGGGACAACATTCAGAATTTTTGCAAACGACTATTTTTAATACCGCTGATTTCGATTAATGTAACAAAACATTAAAATAAAATCCGCGCCATTAGGGTGGTCCAAAATTTTTTTGTGTTCCGAATTTTTAAATAAATGTGTCAAATGGCTGCTTTTGATTATGTTGATGTAAACCAATGTCCATAACTTAAAAATTCTACACTTTATTTTAAAGAATGAGATTTTTGGCATGGCTTATAGCTGAAAAAAATTATACGTGATGGAAACAAAAAAAAATGCTTGTTTGGCAGTCAGTGGGTATTAACTAAGCTAGAAAATATAAAAACATCACAAAATCCTTGCTGACCTGTGTAATTGTGGAGCAAACATGCAAAAACCGATAAATTCATGTTTCCAATTTTAAGATAATGGCAGAAATTTTGTACAGCGTAATTCCAAAAAAAATTAAGAAATCCTAAAACTGGCGAAAACGGTTCACGGGTCATATAATTATCGGCTTTTGCCTGTATATTATGCGCTTTATGAAGAAAGCGCTACAAAATTAGTAAGAATCGATACTTAGGTCAAAGTATACAAAAAGTGGATTTATCGGTTTTTGCATGCTGGCTCCAAAATTAGTCTTCTAGCATAGTATAGTTTGACGCACGGATCTGTGGCTACGGGAAAAATGTTAGGAATTTGTGTGCAAGTGAGAAGAGCCCGTTGTAGGCACGTACGCCTTATAACGCTCTTGACGGAAAGAAGAGAGCGCGAATGATTCCTTCCCCCTTCGTCGGAGACTTTCTTTCATGCGGAGGGTTTTTTGCTAGTGTATTTTCATTATCTCGATAAAATAGAATATTACAAATAAGTTCAATGTTTCTTCCAATTTTTATTTAATCTAGTCAACAAAGATAAACTTTGACATTTCATGCATGATACATCTAATTAATCAACTAATCTTAATTGTAACAAAATACTGATTACCTTCTCTAAAAAAACAAATTATGCTATATTACAGGATCTACAGGATGATCTTTAAATTTTTACAATCCTTTTAACCCTTTTAATTCTGTCACAGAATTAAATCTTACTTTAATTCTGTGTTACTAAGACAGAGAAAATGATTTTATTCTGTAACATTATCGCAGAAAACTTTTAATTCGGAGTTAGTAACAACGAATTAAATATTTACTCCGAGTTAGTATAACAGAATTAAATCTCATTTAAAAAATTAATTATTATGTCCCTTCTACGTCTTCGTAGGAAACAGAAAAACGCGTATATATTTAGCAGAATTGTTATAAAACGGTATATTTTGAGCAAAAAAGATTACATGAACATGTGTCTAAAAATGCATAGTCTCGGAGATAAGGTCATTCTCTTGTTAAAATGCATGTCACTATGGGCCAATTTATAAGGTATCTGTGAGTGTCCATCTACATATAAACCGGAGGGAAACCTCCCGAGATTAAAGTAATGATAATTTTTCGATTTAATTGGGTTTTTTTATATTTTTTAAAAGAAAAATAAATAAAAAATAAACCAATTTTTTTAGTTTTTGCTCGAGTTTTTGTTTCCTTATAGTTTCAGGAGAGCTGTATTATACTGAATTAAATTTGCATATTGGTTTGCATACATAGAGAGACGATTAAAGTATTTTGGATTAATATTGCCTTAAAGAAAAAATAAAGAAGTAAAGTCACAATTGTGACACACTGGAGGATAAGGGATAAGTAAGTAAATTATAGTCACCGCGGGTTCGAGGAATATCTCACCACGACCCTGTTTTATTAGCGCAACTAAGTATTTTATTTAGTATCAAAATCTACAAATACAAATATATCTGAGTCAAAACAGCCTTTAAAGAGCAAATTTATATTTTCTTCAAATATTATTTCTGTTGGCAAAATGTTGTCAAGAGACAATAAAGTATGGTAGTTTATAGGATCTTTTAACAGTTTCTTAATTTAGCAAAACGAATCTTTGCTTAAAGATCAAAATAGGAAAAAAAAACTTTAACACATTGCATACACAGGGTCTATCACACACTATACTATAAATGTTTTATTTTAAAATATAATAGATAATTGAGGCATGTTTGTTCAAAAGGTGATAAGTCCAAATTTTTTAAAAATTAAATTTTTATACCATTAAATTTACGTTCCGAGGGCTATCAAATAAGGTATTAGTAATATAATTATAACGCATTAATACGTTATAAAGTTTTGTTTTTTAATAATAAAAATCGATGTTTAGAGCAAAAGGTACTCAGTCCTAAACGTTCAAGTATTACGTAACGCTCCTAGGAGGTGGTGGGGGTCATTTTGGAGTGTTAAGCCCATGTTAATGGTATAGGAAAATAGCGTTACAGGGGGGGTGGGGGTCCAAAATTATCAAAATTTGCGTTACGTAATACTTAAACGTTCCCATATCTACAAATTATAAAATTGAAAAAACAATGTAAAACAAAAAAAAATATCGCTAAGTAAAAAACAACAATCCCGCATGAGGGATCCCGCGGGATTGAGGTCAATTCCGTAAAAATCCCGCGGGATTCAAACTCGTGCGGGATTTCAATCCCTAGACAGAGCATTTTCCCGGCTAGTATAGTCATTATTTCTTTTGCTTGACTATTATATTAGCATTTATGAGTCAATCCCCCAGCGTAAAAGTAACATTATTTTATTGTAGTCTCAGACAAAAGAAGGATAAATAGACTAGTAGTGCCTATACTAGTATACAGAGTTTGTTTACGTTTAACATATCTAGTGTGCCATATAAAATTTCCATGAGTGGGAGTGTCGTGAAATACAATAGTATATTAAAGTACTAGTTTCATAACATACGTTTTTAGCGCACGAGTACAAGTTTAGAAAACGAGCCGCTTGCGGCGAGTTTTCTAAAGTACTAGTGCGCTAAAAACGTATTATGAAAGGAGTGCTTTATACTATTTTTTCTATTTTGCTTTAAAATTTAAAAATTTACATTTAAATTGATGACTGATTTAGGAATTTTTGTTTAGTGTTGGCATTACAATTTTCGCCATGTTTAAAATTCTAAGAACAAATTATATTTTGATATATTTTATAGTCATTTCTTCTCTTTTACACTTCAAGTAACCAAGCCACAATTTTATTACGGCAAAAAATAACCTAAACACAAAATTTTGTAGAAAATTAATCTTTAAACGACATTGACATTTGCACGGAAAATGTCAAGCGACAAGGCTTTTGACTGTTGCCAACCCAAAAGAAAAAAAAAGTAGACACCTCTATAAGAACACGCAAAATGCGTGTGATTATGAGCTTATTAGAGTCGCAAAATAGAAAAAATTTATTAAAGTTACTGTTTGAAGTAGAAAGAGAATACCTATCGAGGGGTTTATTTATTTAAAAAAAGTGTACAAGGATTGTGAGAATCAAAGGATTGTGGAAGATTGTCAAAAAGATTGTTAACTCGATTGTGAAAGATTCTACAAAGTTTTAATGAAGATTGTTAAAGATTGTGGGAAGTTTCCAGGTAATTGTGGATGATTGTAGGAGATTGTGGAGGATTTTAGACAACGAACTAATAACTCTTCTTTCTAGAATACGCATACCGTTAAAATAAAGTATCGCCAACATCTCGGTTTGTTTGTAAACAAATAGTATGTATATTCAGGCCTGAACAATAACAGTTACCAGTAACTGGTATTGTTGTCTCTGTTAGAACAAAGATGTGCGAGTAAGACAGACGAATGTTTATGTTGCCGACGTTTTTGTCAGTTTTAACGAATAAAATGCCTATTCTAGAGAGAAGAGTTATTAGTTCGTTGATTTTAGATGACTGTGGAAAAAAAATTGTCAAGTATTGTAGAAGATTGTTGGATAGGTGTACAAGGATTGTCCAATAAATAAACCCCACGATACCTATATTATTTTTGTAAGTTAAATAAAGACAAGTCCTTATTTATGATGAACCGACATATTTCTCTTAGAATGCTAGTCTATTCTTTCTTGTGTCTGAGACTGTAGCAATTCGGATTTTTTCTTTGAATTTTAACCATAATAAATACAG
Organism: Brachypterus glaber; assembly: GCA_958510825.1. NCBI lineage: Eukaryota > Metazoa > Arthropoda > Insecta > Coleoptera > Kateretidae > Brachypterus > Brachypterus glaber. Next base: position 222,632 of record OY294044.1, on the reverse strand, counting down.
GAAATCTAAATGTTGAATTGTGTCGAGGGATATCAGTTTATTGATACTATACTCTTAGATCCCTTGTCAAAACAAAAGGGCCATTGACAAAGGCCACGCGTGGATATTTCGAAAACCGGGGCCAAAAAGGAATTATAGAAAGCAATATTAGAAACAAGCTGTTAAGATATACCGGGTGTTTTTTTTTAACCTAGAACTTTCAAATATCTCGAATACTATGCATTTTAGAAAAAGATGTCGGACATAAGTTGTTTATTTTAATGGGGGAAACAAAATGGCTTATTTATTTTTTAGGGATATTTGCATTTTCAAGGTAATGTCAAAGTCAACCTATTTTTTTTTTTAATAGAAACATATATTTTTTTACTGTTATCAGGGGTGTGCGAAACGGGGAGGCCTTATCAGTTTTTTGTCCAAAACTTTTTTCTGTGTAACTTTTTTGTAATTTTAAAAAAGTAAGATATTTTTTTTTCGTGAATTTATTTCTCTGAAGTTTTCGACCCAAAGTTTTTTTTTGGCAAGTTATGGGTGAACCCTTACCCCCTATATCTAAGCCCTTCATAATGGCCTCTACTACATGGCTCGTTAATATTTTCTGCTTTCATGTATGTGAAAAAGGCAGATGTCACGTGCTTTGGCCAACCCACTTGAGAAAAATTAATAAATTACTCATTGGTTTGGACTTTGTTCATTGAATGGTCGTATTTTCTGTAAATGACAGGTATGGGTATAAATTTTATTGTCAGACAGACTTTCTGAGACAGGCGTTAACTTAAAATTAATAAACTGTCTATAATTAAAGGACATGGCACAAACCTTGTGGGAAATGGCCCTCGGTGAATATGCTTCAAATTTTAGTATGTTATAGAGAATGACCTCATGAAAAAAAGTCTCCATGGGCACAAAAAAATTTATGGTGCCGTTTGGCCGCTACACGGAAAAAAAAAATTATAGCTAGGAGCGCTATAACACACATACCAAGCAAATTATAATCGCTTATTATATAAATACAAGGCTTTCTCTTACAATTATGGCAGTCAGTGTAAAAATTTATATGAAATACTTTAATTGTTTAGTGAATAATAAAATATAACAAATAGTATGGCATTTATAGCTTAAATAGATTTAATTATTGTCCGTGCTAATAATTTTTATAATATAATAAAATTTCTGTAAATTTATAATAGTGCCTGTAATAAATATTATCGTGTCTGTAATATATATAATCGTTTCCAATTTATTTTTAACATTATTAGTTATTGTGTCCCTTATAATCTATAGCTTAAATCACTATAATTTGCCACTGTTACCAAATAACTTATAATGTATAGCGCAGAGCCCACTAATTTCTTTCCGTGTATAGTCATTTAAAGACTTTTTGCGTTGTAGATGAATTATAGGTAATTAAATCGTTGTTTGGACTTTTTGGGCTTTTGGGTTGTTTATAATTTTGCATAATTGGTTAATAGTTAATATTTAATGGTAAGCAAATGATTATGGGTATATTTTATTGCGTATTTGTGGGTGTATATGGGCAGTATCAGTGCACCCGGGCGTGTGTATGCGTATTTATGAGTTTTTGTTAGTTTTAATGGATTTTTTTAGTTTAGTTTAGTTATGGATATGTATGGTTATTTAGGGATTGGCATGGGTTTTTATTTATGGATGTTTATGAGCTTTTATGTATTTGGGTAGTATTTGTGGATGTACAGAGTATGTATGGTTATTTATGGATTTGTATGGTTATTAATGGTCGTTTACAAGTTTTTATCTCGGGTCCTAGAATTTCATAGGGGAAAGTAGATTTGGCTGTAAGTTATATCATAGATAGTATCATTCTCTGAGACAATAAGTCAGGATATAAAAGTTTTTAAATCCTGCTACTTTCAGGAGGTCGCTGCATGAAAATGTTGCTGTTTTCGGCCATCTATATAAACCTTCCTAACTTTTTTGGTTCTTGACCGATTTTAACCGTCAAGGTTTTAATTAAATCTTTAGAAACCCCTCTTTTTTTAAATGTTAACATATTTAATGTTATTTGTTTCTAAGTTCTTTGAAAAGGCCTTTAAAAATACATAAAAATTGATTTTTTGTCTACCGTATTTTTTTCTCCTTTGTTATTTTTTATTTATTTTTTAATTTTTATAAACTATGTATATGTGTGATACTGTTGCACTATAAGTATTATTTAAAAAAATATTCTAATATGAGAAAACTCTAGGACAAATATTAAAAAAGTTGAAAAAAAAATTGAAAAATTGACATTTTCAGTGCCATTTTGCATTGACTTGTGAATAATTTTTTTCTTTTAATTTTGCATAGGCCATAGGCCCATATATTCCTAAAAGCTATATCCAAAAATTGACTTTGTGTTTTTTCTTCGATTTGAAACTACAGCCAAATTGAAAAAATCAATTTTTCGAAAATATGAGAAAATTAAAAATTATGTGGCCCCCCAGCATCCAGTCCGCCACTGTTTTCGAGGGTCCCTCGGGAACCTCTAGGATCGATTGCGAGCAAAAAGCATGAATGAAACTCCCGAGCTGCTCTCGTGCGCAACAGCGCATCGTTGGCAGGTGCGAAAAAATATAGCGTCAGTTCATAACAGACTGGCGTGTGGTGTACACGTCGCTGCGCTCGTTCGGTTCGTAATCTATTTCGCGAGGTTATATTTCGATAAAAAACTGTAAATTTTGTGAACCGAATCATGAAATAAGTGTTGTGGGTAATAATTTAAATGAGGACAAAAACTGACATTAAAATGGCAAGTGAAAAGCTCAAAATCAGCGTGAAAAAAGTAATACTTGATGTCATACTCATACAATGTGGTAAGGTTATGTTTACGTTTTTCAATTGTTCTTTCTTCTTACTTTTTAGGATTTAGTACAGGTCTGTAACCAGAAAAAAAGTTGGCTTGGGCCAAAATATTAATTAAGTTACCATGGATACATTTATAGTTTTTATTATATTTTGCATTTTGAAGATTATTTTGATAAATGTAATTTTTTTTCACTGTTGAAAAGAGTATCCCTCTATAATTATTTATTACATAGGGGGCTGTTCAAGAATGACGTCACCAACATAGGGGGTTGGTCAAAAGGTGACGAAGGGGGGGGGCGGCTATAAGTGACGTCAACCAAAAAGGTATAATATAAATAAATATCATTTAAAAAAAAATAGTGAAATTATTTACAGATTTTTTATAAAAACAACTACGACAAAAGACTACACTATATTTTGCTTTAGGCGTAGTTCAACAAAAAATAGTATTTATTTTTTCCTTATTTCTTAAAATAAGATATTTTTTAACGGCTTTAATGATTTAATTGTCAGAGGTTCTGGGCCTAAATGGCCTGTTCAAAGCTTAGTTGGTTCCCAGCAAACACAGTCACGTCAATAGACGTGATATACACGTCAAATGACGTGTATTTCACGTCTATTGACGTGACTGTATTGACAGGGTTAGGGAACGTTCAAGTATTACGTAACGCAAATTGTACCAAAATTTATACACTTCATACCCCAGTTCTCGCGTTATAATAGATTATAGAGATTTCATATTTTGGCTACCCCCCCTAACATACCCCCTATTAGGTGGGGTAGCCAAAATATGAAATCTCTACAGCCTTGAATAACGCGAGAACTGAGGTATGAAGTGTATGAATTTTGGTACAATTTGCGTTACGTAATACTTGAACGTTCCCTAACCCTGTCAATACAGTCACGTCAATGGACGTGATATACACGTCAAATGACGTCTATTGACGTGACTGTATTGACAGGGTTAGGGAACGTTCAAGTATTACGTAACGCAAATTGTACTAAAATTCATACATTTCATACCCCAGTTCTCGCGTTATAATAGATTATAGAGATTTCATATTTTGGCTACCCCCCCTAACATACCCCCTATTAGGTGGGGTAGCCAAAATATGAAATCTCTACAGCCTTGAATAACGCGAGAACCGAGGTATGAAGTGTATGAATTTTGGTACAATTTGCGTTACGTAATACTTGAACGTTCCCTAACCCTGTCAATACAGTCACGTCAATGGACATGATATACACGTCAAATGACGTCTATTGACGTGACTGTATTGACAGGGTTAGGGAACGTTCAAGTATTACGTAACGCAAATTGTACCAAAATTCATACATTTCATACCCCAGTTCTCGCGTTATAATAGATTATAGAGATTTCATATTTTGGCTACCCCCCATAACATACCCCCTATTAGGTGGGGTAGCCAAAATATGAAATCTCTACAGCCTTGAATAACGCGAGAACCGAGGTATGAAGTGTATGAATTTTGGTACAATTTGCGTTACGTAATACTTGAACGTTCCCTTACAGACCCTGTAACCAAGTAAGATTTTGTTTATTTGTTGAATTATTAAAATTAATTAATTATTAAAAGTTTATTTTTATATTTTATACCTATACTGCCTTCTAAGCTAGAAAGCAGTAACTCCATTTGTCATTAGCACATAAGGTAATATTTATATTTTATTATTATTATTATTATTATTATCAAACGCAGTAGAAGGCAGAGCCGATAAAACTGCTTCAAATATAAATATAAAGTATCATAACTAAATATAAACTATTAATATATAAATAAATATAAACTAACTAATTACATTAAAATTAATATCACAAAAAAAATAAATAAATAATTTATAAATACTTATGTTAAAAGACATTTTTATAGTTAATTAAACATTGTATTGAAAATTTATTTGAAATGTCCCCCTATACTGCCCTGCTAAGCTAGAACACAGTAACTCCATTTGTCGACTTCGACAGATCACGTTATTTTTTAATAGCCCCTAACCCATTGTAATTAATTAATTATAGATATAAATATCCCTTTCTGTCACAGCGCCATCTATAAATATGTATTTTTTAACATACCAAAAACAAATTCTTATCTAATGTATAATTTAGTACCGTCTAATGAGTATTTATGAAACACCCCGGCCGGGTTAAGGGAACGTTCAAGTATTACGTAACGCAAATTTTGATCATTTTGGATTTTTGGGGTCAACCAAACTGAATCTGATAATAAGAATTTTTTAACTCCATTCCGGGTGTGGGGGTGGTTGGAGAATAAAAAAAGAAGTGTTTAATTAAAATTTCCCATACCAGCTCTACAAGTAAATCGCACTAAGTCGATGTCTTTTTTCAAATTTAGTTGATTTAAACTACTTCAATTTTTCTTTATTTAACTGCAAATGGGACTATATTATGTCCAAACATGTCATTGCGATTTGCAGTAGTTTTTTTTCCAAAAACAATTATTACAAAAAGTAAAAAACACAAATAAAAGTTAAATTTGTTAATATCTCAAAGCCATGTTTTGACTTAGTGCTCTTTACTTGTAAGCCGACGATATAATGTGTTATTGCCTATAACTTTTTAAATAGGAACATTTTTTCGGTAAGTTAAAAAAATTAGATAGGCGCGGTGTGAGAAAAAATATACCCTTTGATAAATTATAATATAATAATATATAATAAAGCTTACTTATGTAATAAACCATTGTAAAGGGCTTAAACTTCTCTTTCCTGCCATGTAATCAAAAACATTTATATATTTTTTTTACTATTTTTTCATTTGCGCAAAATTCTGACGTGATGGATACGAAATCAGCATGCTCAAATTATCCAAAATCAAATATTCTCATCCAGCAGAAAAAAAGTTAAATTTGCACGCCTGTGTAATTATCATGAATGACAAGATTAGGTTGCCATTAAGGTCAAAGTGATTAAATAATACTTGTATATTCAGTTAAATACATATAAGTATATGTTGATAACAATTTTTTTGTTTTTATATATATTATCAATATAGGTAGGTACAACTAATTAAATACCAAATACCAATTTTATTGTAGATATTTTTTTTCAATATGACAAATTAAATTGTTTTTATTACGAGGCGCGGGTTATTATTATTATTATAGGCCCACAAAAAAAAAATTGGAATGTACTTTACATGTGACCAGGCTACCCTTATGGATTTTGAGCCGCTGAATCCGAATCCGACCTCAGAATTTCCCCTAGACCCCACAATTTTCCCCTAGCCTAGGGAAAAAGTGTGAAATCTTGGAAATTTCAGGCTTCGTTAAACTGATATTTATCCACGGTAACGTTAATGAAACAATGTGGTTTCTACGTATTTCGAGTCGCTAAGTTCGAATCCGACATTAGAATTTTTCTACAGTACCTCAGAATTCCCCTAGACTTGAGAAAAAAAAAGTGAAAAACTGAGCAAAACTTGAGGTTTCCCGAAAACTTTATTTTTGTACCTAAAAGCTGATATCTTTCCGAATTTTGAGTTGCCGAGTTTATATCTAATATTAGAAGTTTTATACCTCAGAATTTCCCTAGCCTAGGGGAAAAAATGTATAACCAAGCAAAACTTGAGGTAATGTGGGAAACTTCTAATATCTGATATAAACTTAGCAACTCAAAATACGGAAAGATATCAGCTTTTCGGTACAAAAATAAAGTTTTCGAGAAACCTCAAGTTTTGCTCAGTTTTCCACTTTTTTTCCCAAGGCTAGGGAATTCCTGAGGTACTTCAGAAAAATTCTAATGTCGGATTCGAACTTAGCGACTCGAAATACGTAGAAACCACATTGTTTCATTAACGTTACCGTGGATAAATATTACTTTAACGGAGCCTGAAATTTCCAAGAATTCGCAGTTTACTCATAGGCTAGGGGAAAATTGTGCGGTCTAGGGGAAATTCTGAGGCCGGATTCGGATTCAGCTGCTCCAAATCCATAAGGGTAGCCTAGTCACAAAATATCCAGCATATTTGAAATTTGCCAACTAATTTGCTGAAAATGCCGACCTACAATTTCGACGTGACATTTATTAAAATGTCTAAACGTTAGCTGTGGAGCTATATTTTTAAGGGGACGGGTCACAAGTTAACCCCAATCTAGTTTTGTTTAAGACCATGTAATGTATAGGTACATAAGCAGTGCTGATTCGGCACCTGAGATGTCATATCGGCCGATACATCGTATCGGCACCTCAAATATCGTATCGCTTATACATAGCGACTTGGCAAACAGGGACACAGCGAGAGATCTGCATTTTTTTTAAATATTAATAAATAAAAATTTCCGGTACTGTACTATTTTAATTAATAATTTACAGTTTGTAAATGTAATCTCTTTGTTTTTATTGAACTGTTTGGCATTTAAGTCTTTTTATTTTTTTTGTCGTTTAGGCCACATGGCCATGCATGGCGCGGCTGTATCATATGTGGATTAAATTAAAAGAATGTTTTGACTATTACAACTGTCGACACACAAATTGGATGTTTTCTGTAGAAAATATTATACAGTGTGGAATTTATAAAATGAATAAAGATATTTCAGAAAATATTATTTTCAAAAAAATCTTTTGGTCAATCGAAGTATCACGCATACCATGGGAATATTAAAAAAAAACACTGACTGGATTTATGGCCAGCCCCTAAGCTTTGCAAGGGTAATGTTGCAACACGTTGAAATTATTTTAATTATAGGGAACGACTATGCGTGTGTATAAATTCATATACAATGTCATTTTAATGTATTTAAGGTATGTTTTCGTAATGTATTTCGTGATGCAATAGCATCATAAACACCAAACCTGGCAGGCATGCGAAAAATCCGACGTAAACCAAAGATTAAAAAAAAGTTAGGTTATGTTTATATACATATACATACATGTATAAATGACTACATTTACACGTAGCGCTAACTACCGGTATTTATAAATTCTGATAGTTGTCTGTCTCTTTCTGTCAAGTTGTTTTAGAGAAAGAGAGAATGTTAGAGAAGTTATAAATACCGGTAGTTAGCGCTATGTGTAAACGTAGTCAATATACAACAATGGATTAATGCCAAATTGTTGTACGGTTAATTAATTATTCATAGGTTTAAAAAATATGAAAAAAAGTTCCTTTAAAGGTTGGTCCGGAAATGAGTCCTAAGGGAACTACGGCTCTTTAAAATCGTAATAAAAATAAAGTTTTTAATTAATACACTTTAATCTAGAGCGACGAGCTTTTGCATATATACTAGTATTAATAAGGGCAATAAGTTTATGTTAAGTTTTTTTTTTAATTTATCCAGAGGCGTGCGTAGACGGACAAAATATGTGAGGCTTAACACATTTTTGCCCCAAACTTTTTTTGAATGTTTTAGGTACATTTATTTAAATACATCCTTATTTAACAATGTAGCCAAGTTTTATTATTGTTGGATTAAATTTAAGGATGTAATTTTACAGATTCCTACAAATGGACTTTTTTTTGAAAAAAAATAATACATATTTCGTAAACAATTAGTTTTTGACCCATCTAAATGGTATCAAAACTAAACAATTGTTATGTCAAATAATAAAATACGGGTCATTCCATTAAGAAAAAAGTTTATGCTGCCAGTCTCCACAAAACACCCTGTATACATGAAAATATTATTAGATTCTTCCTTTCGTCAAATCATAAAACACGTGACTATTTATTTTTTTAAATTCTTACAATTTCCGAGAAAACTTTGTGAGGATATAAGTCTGGACACCCTGTATACAGTTGCCATGACAGCAAGCGGAAAAAATAAGATTAGCTTGTTAGGTTTTGTTTACCTTAAAAACAATCGCAAAATAGAGTCAGTTAAATGGATCTTAGTAAAACAGTAGTTTTCGTACTGTATCAAGGCATATCCACAAGCTCGCATAACAAGCATGGTACATAAGAATGCGGTACCGTGATTGGCTTACAAGATACATGGCGGCACATCAAGCCAATCACGGCTTCGCATTCTTATGTACTATGTTGTTATGCGAGCCTGTGGATATGCCTTCATAAACAACTATTTTGGAAAATTAATTAAACCTAGGCACCTAGCTCGGTACCTAGTAAGTATAATAAAAATTAATTGAATTTGACTAATAATACTAATAGTATTCTTAGAATACTATAAAACCACACTGGGAGTTCCAAGAAAGTCTTAATTTAATTAAGCTTCGGTTTCCTCCAAAAGTCGCAGTCGTCAGCGACCGGATAGCCGCGACCGAGTCGTTGAGACATCTCCAATATTTAAAAATATTTACCCCCTCACCCCCTCGGGAGTGGAGTTAGAAAAATTTTATTATCAGATTCAATTTTAGCAACCTTAAAAACCCCTATATGGCAATTTTCAAAATTTTGTAAAAAAAAAATTATTTTCCCCCTTGCTGGGGTGCGAGTTTTTACCAAAAACAGTCCCGAGTGAGAACATTTTTGTTTGCTCAAATTTTATTTATATCGACATAAAACGCCGCAAAATACGCAAAAATAATTTTTGAAAAATTTTGCACAAATACAAGGCTTCCCTATTTTTTGAAAATCTTCGAAATGGGCAATTAAGCATCTTTCTAAAACTTATTAAAAGTGTTTTAATATATACTAGTAACCATTCCGAACTAAAGTAGTCAGGTTTTTACCCAATAAGTCACCCCTATGAATTGATTCTAACTTTTAAGGCTCCCTGCCCCACTGTGTGTCGTTATGGTTACGCCTTGTTTTTTATTGGTCGGTTTCATTATGATGTTGAAAAAAATAGTCTCTTTTAGTTTTTTTTTTCGAATAAAAACTTTTCGCAAAAAAAATGAACCGACTTCTACGTCTCTAAAAAGAAAAAAATAAAAAATACTTAAATATGTGCCAATTATTTTATTATTGTTTGCTGTAAAATTGGCACCGACTTAAGTATTTTTTATTTTTTACTTTTTAGAGACACAGAACTTATAGATTTGTAAGATAAATTATAGTTGTCCTTCCATCTCGTCAAGTTGATGACGTCACCACGCACTGTCAGGGCGTTGTGACGTCATTATCTTAAAGATAAATTTTTAAAAAATAAAGGTAATATTTTTATTTCAGCGCCGAAGAGTCCAACCAACCTTATTTTAAACAAAATACTAAAGAAAATCTGGTTAAACTTTAAGCGTTAAGTAATAATCAAATAACGCCTTATGGCAAAATCACAAAAATTTTCATTTTATTTTGGTATTGTAATATTACAGGTCCAGAGAATCAAGTGTAGCGGCATTTTAAAGATTTTCAGTGTGCCGTAATACTTGAGTGACCCCTTAATCAAATTATCCGGCTTATCCTAGTTATCCTATATTTCTCTAAAAATTTGGTTGGTAGTAGAACCATAGACAAGGAAAGACCTCCAAAGCCGTTGCGGAATACTGTGATAAATGTGCCTAGCGCATCTGAGATAAACTTGCACATGCGCACTACTATTGTTGTTTTTGACGAGTATTTTTAACCTTAGTTTTGAGTGTCAAATAAAAATTGTAAAAAAATTCAACAAAAAACAATAAATATCTACATCGAAATAGTTTTTTAAAATTATTTTATAAGAATTTTTCGAGGTGTGTTTGAGTTTCGGGATTTTGTACACCTACTTTGAGTACACCAGGGATTGACCTTTGCTCTTCATAAAGCAACAATACAGGTTAGGTTTAAAGTTATAAACAAATGCAGCAAAAAAACAATTAAAACACAGTAGAAGTCGAAAAATGAACAGAAACAAACGACGATCAGACAGTACTGACAGTATAAACAAACTACTAATAATTCGTCACCCCAGTATTCGTTTGCCATATCTCTATTTTTTATACATTTTAAGATTTTTACTGGGGGATTTTTGGAGATAAGACAAATGAATACTGGGGTGATGAATTGTTAAACGACCGACAGCATTTCACAGCTGACAGAGATGCGTACTGCGCAAGGTCAGATATATTGCGTTACGTCATTTCGCTGCCCCGTTCTGTCACAAAATAATCTTGCGCAGGCTGGACTAATGGTTCTCTTTCCTTCTCTATGAGTAGAACCAAATTAAGCCGTTTTTAAGTGAAATTGCGTTACAATTATTAGATTTATCTTAATTATCCGGCTTACCCGGCATTATACGAGCGTCAAATTGAAACGAGACCACCTCATGAATGCCCTCTTTAAATTGCAAAAAGTTTCATGAAATTCCGTTCATTCGTTCCAAAGTTATGCGGGAAAAAACATAAAAAAACAAAGTCACACGTCGAATTGATAACCCCCTCCTTTTTGGAAGTGGGTTAAAAAAACTATTGACTATAGATAGAATATAGTATATTTTACTACAATGTTCTGGGCGAGGCTGCAGATAAATTATACCAGATAACGCACTTATGAGTACCATAATTACATCGGCACTTAGTGCATGTGCAGAGTGCCGATGTATTGAAAACTTCGCCGAAAAGTCAAAATCTTTGACCATGTTTTTTTTTCACATTTCTCGACGTTTTAGACCTTTCTGAGTCTGTCTGTCTCCGTCTGTCGGTCTGTCTGTCTGTCTGTTAACTCGATAAGTCCATTTCTAAATAAGATATCGAAAAGCGGTTTTTTGCATATTGTTTCTTGTCGTATTATCGAAAAGCTGATTAGATTTTGAGGGTAAACGATTGGGGGTAAGAATGGTTTAACTCCTATTTTTAGCGTTTTTTGGTTATAATTAAGGCAATTGTTATTGTATTTTATTGATTTGAAAGATAATTTTAAATTGGTCTAAAAATGTTACAAACTTTTTTTTCCTAAAATACATTGTTTTCGAGATATTGGCGTTTAAAGCAGTAAAACGTTTTTTAGAATATCTCGCTTATTTATAACCCGATTTCAAAAAATTATATTTTAAATGAAAGCTTTTTTTAAGCCCTATAAAAAATGTTATATACAGTTTTTTGCTAGAATAAAAAGTTTTGGAGATACACTTTTAAACTTTAATAAATTATGCAGGTGTATTAATGGTTGCCTGTTCACGTGATCACACAACTTTCCTATTTTATAACGTTTTAAATTAGTGCCTAGTGACGATGTTTGGGCAAGGTGCTTGCAACTGTTCAGCTGGTTTTGGTTATTGGATTCTTAATCTGACAGAAAAACCTGATTGTAAGGAATTTAAATTTTAAATTGACGTCCATCAAATTATGGATTATAGGATCCTATAGGTACCACTTTATAAAGATTTTAGAAAATTTTTTATATGTATGTAGCATGTGCTAGAAGTGTATACTGCCCTACTACGCTAGAAAGCAGTAAATATATGATGTCACGAATTATCTGATCGACTCAGTTTCGGACTCGACAGGTGAGATAGTGAGAAAAATCTCACCGGGCCCCCTACTTTTGTGAGTCCCCTATTACTTTGCTCCTGCGGTGGTGCACCGCCCTTAATACGCATATACAACGTATAGAATTAATTGTATCCAACTTAATAAATAAAGTTAGTAACTAAAATCTAGAACTTTCTGGCCTAATAATTAATTTTTAATTATTTTTATGTTTTGTTGCAGTCGGCTGGCCGATATTCTTTTTATGGTTATGGGGTGTTCCATACCACAGGGGATTTTTCTGTGATGATGAGGATTTGAACCATCCTTACAAACCCTCGACTGTGCCCAGTTGGTCCCTCTATATCGTGGGACTGGGCCTAAATATTTTTGTGGTAAGTAGTAATTACTAAAACCATTATCCCAGGGCCACAATTGTGACTTCTTTATTTTTTCTTTAAGACAATATTAATCCAAAATACTTTTATCTCGACTTTTATAGACTTCCTATGTATGCAAACAAATATGCAAATTTAATTTAGTATAATACAGCTGTCCTGAAACTCCTGGAACAAAAATTCGGGCAAAAACTAAAAAAAAATCTGTTTATTTTTTATTATTTTTTTCTTCTTTTTAGGCATAGCAAATATTAAAAAAACACACAATTAAATCGAAAAATTATTATTAGTTTAGGGTTATATCAATCGTTGGTAAAATTTTAGTTAAGGAACCAACACTTTATAATTTACTATTACAACCATTACTTTAACACGGAAAGAAATTAGTGGGCTCTGCGCTATACATTATAAGATATTTGGTAACAGTGGCAAACTATAGTGATTTAAGCTATAGATTATAAGGGACACAATAACTAATTATGTTAAAAATAAATTGGAAACGATTATATATATTACAGACACGATTATATTTATTACAGGCACTATTATAAATTTACAGAAATTTTATTATATTATAAAAATTATTAGCACGGACAATAATTAAATCTATTTAAGCTATAAATGCCATACTATTTGTTATATTTTATTATTCACTAAACAATTAAAGTATTTCATATAAATTTTTACACTGACTGCCATAATTGTAAGAGAAAGCCTTGTATTTATATAATAAGCGATTATAATTTGCTTGGTATGTGTGTTATAGCGCTCCTAGCTATAATTTTTTTTTCCGTGAATCGTTGGTTTGGACTTTTTGGTTAAGTAACCAATGCGTAATATAATTATTCTTCAGTTTTTTTTATATACTTGTTTGTTTTAATAAATAAATTTTAAACTGTATTTAATATGGTATGGTATAAACAAACAAGTAAGTCAGTATAAGCCGGTGGTTCCCTCTACTACTAGCGCACACAAGTCCTGGACTTAGGGGATGCTTAATTAAGTAGAATAGTACGAGGTTAAACAAACAAATAAACAAACAAACAAGACAATTTGCATTTAAATGCAAAAATACAGGATGGCACTCGCATCAAGTATGGAAATATAGTTGAAAGTGTTTTTTTCTTTATAATAATTAATAATTAATGTTTACAAATATGTTTTATTACATAATATGTAATATATTTGAGAAAAGTACTAACTCTGAGAATTAAACAAAGATTTTTTATCAAATAATAATTTAACAACACTGTTTTATTTTATTCGTTGCCTGTTTGCACTCAAAAAAGTATGAAAAATTAAAGAAAAAAATTGAACATCGCGAGCCGATGTGTATAAAAAAATTACATGCGACGTACAGGGCACCCAAGTACCCTGCTACAATATCATAAAGATTCTGATAGGAGTTTCAATCGGAATCTGTATTATTCTTTATGTATCTATATGTCCTTTTGCCATATAGAATACTATAGAAAACGATAGAGTTCGTAATTTGGATAACACGAGAGGTTATAAGGATTTAATCGTTTTTTGCATTATGAAAAACTATATATCTACAGCACACTCAAGTATACTTTATATATAAACAATTACGTAATATTTAAAAAGCCACTTATATTTCATACTAAATTTTAAAAATTAAAGTTAGTTTATATAGTTTATAAAGATAAAATCATAATTCACATTATTAATAATATATTAGATAAGATTTTGATAAGACTGTAAAAGTATAGAAGTTGTTTTATAAAAATTTACTGTATACTTGTTGCAAAGATAATTAATTTAACAGAATATACTAAAATGCCAATAATTTTAAACCCGGTACTGGTATAAACAACCAATGTCATATTTATTCCGGGGCCTGAGTATAAAATAACTTTGTAACAGGATCCCAGGACAAGAATAAATATCAAAAATAGAAAATACTTTTGTGGTATAAACCAATAAATAAATAAATCAACCAACGGTTAAAATAAAGCAGCGACTGCTACCCCGGGCGCACGGAACCATAGTTAACTGACACGCGCTCCGTGCGCACGGAACGATAGGTATGTGGCTCGCGCTCCGTGCTTGTCAACAAAAATTAATGAAAAAAAAAAACAGTACTGTATTTTTTTTTCTTATTTATAAGCATGTTAAAACTTATATGGGAATAAGTAAATGTATTTTTCAGTAAACAGTCTTTTGGCAAAAACTCAAAAAAATAAATTGTGTTTAATAAATATTTCAGGAAAATCCTTTAATAAGTTATGTTGGATTCCAATGTGAATTGAAATCTGTTTTATTCATTTTGGGCTTTTTAATAACAAGTTAAAGAATTTTCTCATACGATGATTATCCATTCCACATGTGACATATTGTACATCCATAATATATTTTACTTATATTATAAGCTGATTCTCTGTTCGTCGTTGAAATTAAAAAAATAATACAGGGTTACCACAGAACAGAGAAATCGCTGAAATCGAGAAAAAGTCAGGTCATCTAGAAGACCTGGAATTTTGCGGGCGTGAATAATTTCAATATTTTCGTCAAAATTAGTGTATAGGGGTTTTTGGGGGTCGAAGAATCTGAATCTGATAATATTTTTTTTAATTTCGCTCCCTAAGGGATGGGGGTAGTTTTCGTGAAAATTGGATATTGGGGTTTTTGAGCTGGTTGAAAGTGTATCTGATAATAAAAAAATTCTAACTTCACGCCAAGAGGGCGGGGATAGTTTTTCGTGAAAACTGTTATATTGGGGTTTTTGAGGATGCTGAAAATGAATCTGATAATAAAAAAATGGGCGGTAAAACTGAATCTTAAAATAATTTTTTTCTAAATCCACCCCTAGTTTTCGTGAAAATTGGTATATTGGGGTTTTTGACGTTGAATCTAATAATAAAAAAATTCTAACTCCACCCCCTGGGGGGCGGGGGCTAGTTTTCTTGAAAATTGACATATTGGGGTTTTTGAGGTCGCTAAACCTAAATCTTAAAATAATATTTTTCTAAATCCACCCCCGTAGTTTTCGTGAACATTGGGGTTTTTAGGGTTGCTGAAAATGAATCTGATAATAAAAAACCAATTCCACGCGAGGTGAAAGCTCTTTTATTGGGAAGTGTATTTTTGTTAAAAATATTTCAGCAAATATTTTTTTTCATTTAAATATTTCTGACATTTGGTTATTTTATCTATTGATTTCAGTCAGAGCTTTTCATTTCATTCCGGAAAACTGGATTTTAATTTCCGTTTTCTATGAAAGGTCGCCAAATGGCAATTTTTACGCTATGCTGCACCATATTTATAACTACACAGAAAAAATGTATTTTTCTTTTTTGAACAAAAATTATAGGAAAAATCTACTTTTCTTGGATGTAGTATTACTTACAGCCAGGCGATCATAGCATTAAGCACTAGATTAAAAATTTAAATATATTTATAATTTTGTTTAAAATTAAAAATTTCTGTTCCTTAAAAAATACATACATCTTAATAATGCATGGAGCACAAAACCTGTTATCGCATCAGTACTGGACCACTCTATGCAGGCAAATAAAACAGATTATTTTTTTACCTGCTTGCTTATATGCCAACTTTTAACTTTATAAAAATATACGTGTAACATCCAAGGGCCTTTCTCAGTCATTTTATTAAACTTTAAACAGTTTATTTTCAGGTAATAATACTTTAATCCGTTTATTTAAAGTTGGTTTTGCTATTTTTGTCTTACTAGATTTGAAAAATTCCCCACCGTTCGTCCTAAGTATCTATAAACAAAATTTGTCGCAATTTTGTCCACTTTTAAGTGGACACAGAAGTGTATCTAGATCCTGGACCATAAAGTATTACTTAAAGTAATAATAAAAAATTTAATTGCAAAAGTTTTTCTAGTGTATGAGAAATGTTTACGCAAAACAAAAAAAAATCATTTAAAATGTTTTCCAGACCCATTGTATTTCCATTCCATTCAGTTTAGCTCGAATTCCAGGCTCCGGAATAATCGGGAATGAGAAATGTAGAGCATTAAAGGAAAAATTAATTAAACTTTTTTTATCTTTTTTCCGCGAAACAACACTTACACGTTTCATCTAAAATGTAATATTCAAAATGTTACATTTCTGTTGTTGTTAGAGTATAATTTGGCTTTAGGCATTTTCCTTTTTAATTTGTTTTTTTTTTTCATTTGTCCGGAGAGAGTTTTTAACTAATTAAAAATAGTTGCGATTGATGCGATTTTTGTTAAAATGTCAAACCAATTACATTTGTTACAGTTTTACGTAATTTTTCACTAGACTAAGGCCCGGTTTATCAATGTGCAGTTAAAATTTTATCTTACATTTACATACATTTTGTTTAACCTCGTACTATTCTACTTAATTAAACATCCCCTAAGTCCAGGACTTGTGTGGGCTAGTAGTAGAGGGAACCACCGGCTTTAATTGACTTTCGAACCAATTTATAGGGAGTGTCCGCTTCACTTACGCCTTCGCCAAATTTCAATTATTAATTAACTGAAAAAGGCAAATCGGCGCGCCGCGGCGCACCGGTGAGAATCGAACTCACTCTATTTGTGTAGTAAACTCGGCAAGTACGACGCGGTAATCCACTACACCAATCCTCCCTTCTAAAAGTTAATGTCTCAGTTAAGGACAAATTCTGAATTTTAATTGGAGTTGCCATGGCAATTATGTATCAGTTAAATTTAGCTGCACATTGATAAACCCAGCCTAAGGCCCAGTGTACAGTTAAAACCTTATCTAAAAGATAAAGTCTCAGTTAAGAGCAAATTCTGGATTTTGGTTGGAGTTGCTATGAATAGAATAGAATAGAATTTTATTTTCTCCTTATGTACATATTACAGTTGAAAAAAAAAAATAACAAAAATTGGTTTATGCACAAAACCTAGTTAAGGTATTGAGAAAAATGTCTATAGAATAATTTTGTAAAAGATTAGAAAAACATATATAAAAAATTATAAAGGATAGTAATTATATAAGTTATACAATATAATGCAGTTCAATTTAAAAAAACATATATAAAAACTAAAATAAAAATAACAAAATCTAAAAAAATCTAAAAAAATGACTCTAGAATTGTTTATTTAGAAATTCGTTTTTTAAATCATAAAAAACATTTGCCTGAAGAAAAGTTCTTAGTTTGGACTTAAATATATTTATTGAAGATGCCTTTTGAATTAAATTAGGTAAGTGATTGAAGTACTTGATACCAGAATATAAAGGCCCTTGTCGGGATTTTTCAGATCTATAATTAGGTAATAGCAGACAGTTATTTGTTCTAGTAGGGTAGTTATGCCTAACGGATGACGTTGATATATTTTCACGGTGTTTGTATACTAATATGCAAATCTTGTAAAGGTATAGATCATAGATCGTAAATATCTTCAGTCTTGAAAACTGATCTCTGCACGTTTGCCTACGTTTGAGATTACACATTACCCTTATTGCCCTTTTTTGTGTCTTGAATATTACTTCGGTATTCGGCGAGGAGCCCCAAAATTCTATTCTATATTGAGCTAAACTGTGAAAATAGGCATAATATGCATTTTTAGCAGAGCATAGATCCAGTTCTCTTCCAACCTTATCAATAGCAAAAATTGCTTTACTTAATTTTGAGTTTAGTTCGTTGATGTGCGATTCCCATTTTAGGTACTTGTCTATTTTTAGACCCAGGAACTTAGTATTATCTGTTGAATTTATAATACCTAGATCAGTATTTAAATTTACATTTTGTACGGGCACGTAGGACATTTGAAAAGAAATACTATTAGTTTTACTAGTGTTTACTAAGAGTTTATTGGCACTAAACCAATCAATAATTCGATTCATAATGTCCTCTGACTGCAGAATTAAATTATTAAAAACTTTATTGCTACATATAATACTAGTATCATCAGCGAATAATGAGAACCACACATCAGGAAAATTGGCCACCAGATCGTTTGGATCGTATGGTTATTACGTGTCAGCTAAATTTAACTGCACTTTGATAAACCCAGCCTAAGGCTTTAGGCTGGGCCTAAGAGTTAAAAAGAGACTGTAAAAACTTTATCTGACATATGTCAACACTAAAAACTCTCTTTAATTTTCATTTAATCAAAGCGTCATTTTATAAATTCTCATTTCTTTAAAAAATTAAGTATCACATATTTTAAAGGCACTTTTTAGAGACTGTTCTCACCCCTTGGCCCCAGAATTATTGTGTATAACTATGAAAATTGCTTAATTTGAATGCACTTTAAGACATATATAAAATACAGCTGGGAGCAAATAATGAAATAAAAATGGTCACCAGCTCTCCGACTATTATGTAGACATTAAATTAAATCTTAAATACAACTAGATAAAACGTTGCAAGCACCCTGTCAAAATATCGGCACTATTGTACACTAGAGCCATCTAGTTTGCAAATTTCAAACTAGGTGTTTTGTTTGATTTCAAATTCTGTATCTTTAAGACATTATATTCTAGCAAAAACTGTATATAACATTTTTTATAGGGCTTAAAAAGAGCTTTTATTTAAAATATAATTTTTTCAGAACGGCTTATTAATATGTGAGATATGCTAAAAAAAACTATTTACTCCTTTAAACGCCAATATCTCGAAAACAATGCGTTTTAGGAAAACGTTGTTTTTAACATTTTTTCACCAATTTAAAATTATCTTTTATATAAGTGCTAAATTAACCAAATACAATAATAACACGCTAAAAATAGGAGTTTTACCCTATTTTTACCCCCTTACCCCCAATCGTTTACCCCCAAAATCTAATCAGCTCTTCGGAATACGATAAGAAACAATATGCAAAAAATCGCAAGTCGATATCTCATGTAGAAATGGAGTTAGTTTACACCCAGACAGACAGACGGACGCAAATTTTTTTTTTACTGATTTCGACTCAGAATGGTCTAAAACGTCGAGAAATGTGAAAAAAACGTGGTCAAAGATTTTGACCTTTCGGCGAAGATTTCAATACATCGGCACTCTTAGTAGCACTAAGTGCCGATGTAAAATGTTAAATATTTAATTTTCGGCACTATCTAAAATTGAAATCCAAATAAAAAGTATCTTTTACTCATTAAGTTATGACAGTTTTATATTCACTATATGTTTAGTTCATTACTTTTGAATGAACATACTCATTATCTAGGACAAGATTAAACATTAACATCTTCTTCATGGGTTTACGGATGTTTTAGCTAACATCCGGTATAATTATTTTTCTTTGGACAGAATCATTACGTCCTGAATCACAAATACATACTTTAGTGCCCAGTAGGGTGCCCAGGACCTACGGAATTGTTTGGGTCCCACCCCTCAAAATTGTTCCTGTAGGTGAAAAAACAACTCTGATTTTTTTTCCATTTGAAAAAATCATCTTGACCTTCAAATTATCTTGAAAATTGATCTCAAGGTCAAAATTAATAGTACCGTTAAAGGACCCCCTATGTTCTGTCCAATTATTGTCTGAACGATTTTTTATAGATAAACTATTTTAGGAGATATTTTGATCCATAGATTAAAATGGCTCACCCTGTATAGTGGATAAGTTTGGAATAGGTATGGTGGTGTTTTGAATTTTTGGTCTACTAAACCGATGTCATAGACAACGGGTGGGAAATAGGCACTTACTAGGTGGTAGGAAAAATATATTTCATTTAATTTGATCGATTCAGATTAATTTTAAAAAATGGAGCCCAATGTTTCTGACCTCACGAATTACAAAGTAGTCTCTAGTTGGCTATTTCGTCGCTATTATTTTAACGGGAAGTGCACCCTCTGGGTCCCAAGATTATCGCTATCAAACAAAGGGGCGTCAGAAAATTTATGTGGCAATTTGGGCTCTATTTGGATAAGTTGTAATGGTCCGTGATATACTGTAAAGTGAATTCACCCATTAAAAGTAAATTGAACAAGAAAGTTAAATTATCTGACAAGGTCTACACAGATCAAAATAATCAATATTACATCGGCAGTGCTACTAAGAGTGCCGATGTATTGAAATCCTCGCCGAAAAGTCAAAATCTTTGACCACGTTTTTTTCACATTTCTCGACGTTTTAGACCATTCTGAGTCGAAATCAGTAAAAAAAAATTTTGCGTCCGTCTGTCTGTCTGGGTGTAAACTCTCTA
This sequence comes from Brachypterus glaber, assembly GCA_958510825.1. NCBI lineage: Eukaryota > Metazoa > Arthropoda > Insecta > Coleoptera > Kateretidae > Brachypterus > Brachypterus glaber. The sequence goes on along the minus strand of OY294044.1, from coordinate 201,961 downwards.
ACTCCATTTCTACATGAGATATCGACTTGCGGTTTTTTGCATATTGTTTCTTATCGTATTCCGAAGAGCTGATTAGATTTTGGGGGTAAACGATTGGGGGTAAGGGGGTAAAAATAGGGTAAAACTCCTATTTTTAGCGTTTTTTGTTTATAATTAAGGCAATTATTATTGTATTTGGTTAATTTAGCACTTATATAAAAGATAATTTTAAATTGGTCAAAAAATGTTATAAACAACGTTTTCCTAAAACGCATTGTTTTTGAGATATTGGCGTTTAAAGCAGTAAAAGGTTTTTTTACCATATCTCACATATTTATAACCCGATTTCAAAAAATTGTATTTTAAATAAAAGCTCTTTTTAAGCCATATAAAAAATATTATATACAGTTTTTTTCTAGAATATAATGTTTTAAAGATACAGAATTTGAAATCAAACAAAACACCTAGTTTGAAATTTGCAAACTAGATGGCTCTAGTGTACAATAGTGCCGATGGTTTGACAGGGTGCTTGCAACGTTTCATCTAGTTTGTGTCTAAAAGCATATACATTATGTAGGTACTTTTGGGCTACATAGGTACTTTACCTAAATTAATTTTCTAAACATACGTTACTATGACATGTATTCTTATTATACATTGTATGTATTATATTTATTAAGTATTAATATATTTTATTTTTAATATACTACAAAGTCATGGAGAGCCCCAAATAAGCTTATTACCCACATTATAGAATATGTTTCTAATTTTTTTAGAAGATTGCGGTTTTTGATATAGTGACCATGATATAACCATTTTGTTAATTTAATATCAGTACTCGATAAAATATTAAAAAAAATATTTTTCAAAAACTTTTTAAGTTTTGAAAGAAAATAATTTTGAAATCAAAAGAGAAATACGAAATTTTCACGTAGTTTAAGATCCCCTGTGTTTGGTTGCTAGAAGTTAAAAATGTTATAGAGTTGAGTGATTCTTTTGTCATTAATTTTTAAATCAATAATTAATTTTTTAATAATTGAATAATAATAAAATCAATAGCTTGTTGGCTAATAACCTTTTTACCTAAAATAGTATTTAATATAATTATATCAATTAATATTATTATACCATTTACAGCGCGTAGCGCTAGAATAGTATTATACAGTAGATTAGAATTTTCCAAAATCGTCAAAAACCGTCCTAGACAAAAATTCTTGGATACAAATATGTTTCATGAAAAAAATAAGAAACTCCGTCTGTCCGATGTCACGTTTTTTGTAGACAAGAAAACTCAAGAACTAACAATCCGATCGATTCCAAATTTTCAGGAAACATCAAGTTCTATAAGGGGAAGATCCCTATTGTTTTTCAAAGTAATTCCTCACAAAACAAAAAAGTTATGGGGGGTTAAACTTTTTTAAAAAAGAAAAAAACTATGTATAGTTTTCAAAAAAATTTCATTTTTCGTTTGGACTTTTTATAAAAAAAAATATTTAAAATTTTTTTTTGAAAAAAGTTTTTTTTAATTTTTTTTTTTTTCGTTTTTTGCAAAAAAAAATGAAAAATTATTTTTATTATTATTTGGGAAATATTTATTTGCGCTTCTAGTAGAGGTAAGTAATTTTTTTTGTGTGAGGTCGTATTTTGCGGACCGAAGCGGAGCTGAGGTCCATAAACACGACCGAAGACATCATTTTGAACCCCCACCCCTGTAACGCTATTTTCCTATACCATTAACATGGGCGTAACACTCAAAAATGACTACCCCCCCCCTAGGAGCGTTACGTAATACTTGAACGTTCCCTACCCTAACGTATACGTAACGGTCTTTATTATTTTAAAAGAAATAAAAAACGGTTTGTTTTTTACCCAAACATTTTTTTATTATATGGGGGTCTTGGCTGCTAGCGTAAACGTTACGTGACTTACGTATTTATAGAGAGGGATAAGTCTTAGCGAAGCGTTACTTGGGGGGAGGAAGGGGTTTAAAATTTTCTGCTACGTATTTAAAGTATTACCCTATAAATATTTCTTTTAATTATTTTTATGTTTCATCTGGCTTTTTCTTTTATTTTTTTTTTTCGCCCTCTCTATTTAAGTTTTTTATTTTTTACGGTTTTTTTTTTAATAATCAGATCCTTTCATGAAAATTTCATATCGATCGGATATTCCGTTCTTGAGTTATCGTGTGCACAAAAAACCTGCCATACATACTTTTTGCAGGCTACGCGTAGCTACGCCCAGGCCAAATAGAATCTCTTGAGTTGTAAATGTTTAATTTTCTTATTAGGTTATAAATATACTATTTTGGTAGCCTATTTGCACAGACTTTGTAATTTCTAGCACCCAACGGAACCGAATCCGGAGCCTAGCAATTTGGAAATAGCTTAATTTGAATGTACTTTAAGACATATATAAAATACAGCCGGGAGAATAAAAATGGTCCGACTATAATACTTTTTATAATATTATATTTTTTTAAATATTTTTTAATGTTACCTTTTTTTAGTTTACCAAATAACTTTGACCATATATAATCCCTAATAATAGCTCTTGGTATAATAATCCCAAATTGGTTTTCGTGAAATCTAACACTTCAAACAGAAAAAAAGAAATATGTACCTACCTACCTATTTAAAGGAATTCAGAAGCGGTTTTTTATGGGGGTATAATCTTCTTATGTTTGAAACAGGTTTAAGTATATGACAATGAAACTTTATATAAAGAAATGAATTATTTGATAATGTTAATGTCCGTGAAAGGTACATCCTCGTAATTTAAGAATTAAAATTTCAGAATATTACCTAACTATATTCTCTAGATCTAGTATGAAATAGACTATATTCCGCGCAAGCAGAAAGCTTGAAATACGAGCCGCAGGCGAGTATGGCGGTTTCGCAGGCTTGGTATAACTATTTCTTACGTGTAGACTAAATTTCTTCTTCGACAGCAAAAATTTGTCTGTTTAATAGGCATTTGATGGTTTTAAACTGCTTTAGAGTATATTGGACGAGCCAGCTTAAAATCTTCAAAATTCTCAGCACCTAAATTACTGAATTTTGTGATTTGTGCCCGAACACAATTTTGATCAAAAAGTCGAGAAGTATAATAATATCAATCAGTGCTGCCAAACCAAAAAGGTCAAAATCTCCGAATTTTTAGTTTAAATCTCCAAAATCTCCACAACATATCCGAAAAATCTTCGCAAAATCTCCGATTCTGTATGTGCTATTATAAATTAACTAAAAGCATAAAAAGGTATATAGAATGTATACATTGTTTTTCTATAAAAAAAAGAAAGGTTTACCCCTGCAAAAATTTTGATGACTAAAACAAATTCTAAAACGCACTATAGTACCTACTATAATCTAAAACGCTTTGTCCCTGGAAAAAATTATTTTGATGACTATCTTGTCTATGAAAAAGAAAAGCTTTACCCCTGCAAAAATTTTGATGACTATTGTGTCCATGAAAAAAAAAAGCTTTACCCCTGCAAAAATCTTGGATGACTAAAAAAATATATATAAAGAGCTTTGCTTTCCTTTTTTATGTGGAAATTCTTAAACGTCATAAAATCTTATTTAGATTGACGAAATCTCATGTAAATGGATGAGAAAATTCATATAAAACTTTATCACGAATTACTTTTTACCTAATATTATGCAAATTACCTAATATTATGCAATTTCGCTATATACCTGATATCTCCGCAAAATCTCCACAATTCTTAAATCTCCACAAAATCTCCGCAGTTTGAAGAAATCTCCACAGTTTGGCAGCCCTGTTAATATAATTTCAGCCAAATCCAACGAACTAATAACTCTTCCCTCTAGAATAGACATTTCATTTGTAAAAACTGACAAAAACGTTGCCAGCATATACATTTGTCTGTCTTACTCGCACAGCTTTGTTCTAACAGAGACACCAATAACAGTTACTGGTAATTGTTATTGTTCAGGCCTGAATATACCTACTATTTGTTTACAAACAAACCGAGATGTTGGCGATACTTTATATTAATGGTATGCGTATTCTAGAGAGAAGAGTTGTTAGTTCGTTGGCCAAATCTGACCGAAACCAATTTTTCGTCCAGCCGGTGCTAAATAAGAATGAGTTTTAAAATAGTTTTTTAACGTGTAAGTATAATATGTATTTTATTTTTATTTGCATAAAAGCGTCATGGATAGTCGTGACACGTAAGCATATATGCGTCATGGACAGCGAAGGGGATATTTGAGAAAATAGTTAATTGAAAATGATTCCACTTTAAAAACCAATGAATCTTGGGGTAACCCACGTGGTAGACAGTTGTAAATAACAAGTGGAGTAATAAAAGTCGACGTTAACAAATGACAAACTTGTGGTGTAGAAAATAGTCTGGAACACGGTATTAATGTCTTTTATATTCGCGTGTATCGAAAATTAATGCAACCGAAAGCGGTTAGAACAAAATATCGTCGGCTTACAAGTAAAAGGCACTAAGTCACTTTTTTGCAAAAATGAGATTTTAATGGCACTGTAATTAATATTTGATGATCTATGTATAGGTAAACCGAACTAACTTATAGGTGGACTGCCAAGGGAGTTACCTACTATACAAAACGCACCAATTTGATTTTGATTAAAATTTTATCTGGTAATAAGCACTAAGTCACTTAGTGCACTTAGTGCGTTTTACTTGTAGATTATTTCAAATGTTTCTGCACTAAGCAACTTTCTAAAAAGAGTTAATTTATAAAAATATGATTGCTTGAATTATTTGTATGATACAATATCGCGTTATTTATTGTACTGACAAACGCATTCAAATTTTGCTATGTTAAAGTTGATGGAATAGAGACAGAACAGAAATAACAAGAATATAAAAAAAACTAAAGTTCGCGGCAAGTTCGGAAAACAGCCCTTAGAAATGCACCGTGAAGTGGATTATCATTAATAATGATTCATTATAATTATTGACTTTAGGAGATGCTTCTTTGCCGGCACAGCCGATGGCCTCTGAAAACTGTCTTAGTTCTGGCATAGTAAGCAGTTTTATATAATTAATACTAATTAATTATTATTGTTAATTTTGGAAACGTTCTTTAAACAATCAAAAAGTCCAAACCATTCTTTTAAAAATCTAGTTTTTGAAAATGTATGTAAATATCTTGTTTTCTACTTTATAGTTATACATTACGTTTAATTAATAGAAGAGTTTTAATTTTAAATAGTTGTTTTTTATAATATTTTATTGACTTAGTGCTCTTTACTTGTAAGTCGACGTCGTGGGCCTACAAGTAAAAGGCACTAAGTCCATGTCTTTGTTCAAATTTAGTTGAATTAAACTACTTCAATTTTTCTTTATTTAACTGCAAATGGGACATTATTATGTCCAAATATGTCATTGCAATTTGCGGTAGTTTTTTCCCAAAAACAATTATTACAAAAATTAAAAAACAACAATGAAAGTTAAATTTGTCAATATCTCAAAACCATGTTTTTGGACTTAGTGCTCTTTACTTGTAAGCCGATGATATATTTTTTATTTTTTATAACAATAAAATATCTTATAATAAGATCTTTTTTATTGCCATAAAAAAAAATATATATTAAGAATTAACTTTTTCTTCGACTTCTTTTCTCTTTTTATCGTGGACCAAAAAAGTTAGTTTCCTGAGATTTTAAACTCTATTTTTTAAGTATATAAAGCAAATAAATATTTATTAGCGTTTTTTGGCCTTACACTTATACAAAAATGAATACAGGGTTATTCAGAAAGAGGGTAATTAATTTAAGGGGTAATTCTACAAAGGAAAATATGAAAAAAAGTTGTCCAAAAATGCGTCGTAAGGGTCCTAAGCCCCTTTGAAAGTGGCTAAAAATTTTGGTTTTTATTTAATAACTCAGGAACACTTTCAGATATAGCAACGATGTTTTTCACGTAAACTAATCTTAATAAGGCCCATCTTCGTATGTTATTCTCATGTACTTATATTACCCATGGGTGTGCGAAATGGGGGATCAGTGTTTTGTCCCAAACTTTCTTCTGTGTGACTTTTTTGTGATTTTATTTTCGTAATATGAATCCTCAGATCAAAATACATAAAAAAGGTACTCTTGTTGTAATACTGTATGATTAACCGTTTCCGAGAAAAATTGATTTAAAGGTGAAATTTCACGGTTCGAGGGCCAAAAATTAAATAATAAAACAAGAAAGTTATCTATCTGTCGTTAAAATCAAATGGACAGGAAACAGTGAATAGTACCATTTCATCCTTTTTGGGAATCATCAGCACTGTGTATCCTGTATATTCAAATAAAACAGATTTAAAAGCGTGGTGCCATCTATTGATGTGGTCACTGTTATCTGTTCACTTGTTCCCAAAAGGCAAATCGCCACAATTTAGGGTGTACACCCTGTACTTTTTTTTGATAATGCCTCTACATATGTAAACAAATCTTAACAATACGGTACAATATAAGTCGGTTTTAAATTATGAACGGAACAAAGGGAATCGATATATGTATGCTTTTAGTATTGAATATAAAATATATATTATATTGTATATCTTATTTTACACCTACTTTAAAGGATATATATGTATACATAAATCCCTATAGAAAATAAAAAATCCTGCTTATATGCATTGAATATTTAGGAGAGACTGGGGCTGGTCTGCATTATGGTTTTAAATGCGCGCCTTAAAATTATTTAAAAACAAGCCGTGAAGATATGTAATGCTACGCATTCCATTATATGGGTATCTCTACAGTAATGGAAAAAAACAAATTGATTTTTGTCCGGTAACTTTTTTATCAAAAATAAAAGAAAATGTCCAAAATGATCAAAATTTGCGTCACGTATTATTTGAACGTTCCCAAAGTGCCAGATAGATTTTTTTTAATTTTCACCCAAAATGTTCTAAGGGGCATGCCTAACCGACGATAAAGAATAATTTTGGTTTTTCGAAAAAAAAAATTAAAAATCTAAAAACGTATAGTGTAACGTTTAAGAGATATTTTAAAAATCCGTTTTTTGTGAAAAATACGTTAAAAAATAACAGTTCCAAATCGAGTTCAACGTCGCAAAATTGTTTTTTTATTTGCGGCCATTAACCCTACCCAATAAACCGAAAATCAAAACTCCCTGAATTATTTCCAGCTAAAGGCTCTTTTATTGACCTGAAGACTGGACTACAACTGGAAATATGCCGGGTACTGCTTATAAATTATGTAAATTGTACGTGAAATAATTTAGATGCAAAATTCTTCCAACTCTATAGAATTTTCAGCCGGTAAACAAATTACTTCTTGAACATACTTCACCTTGTAATTTAAAGCATGCCTTATCTCTATATCCTCTAGTTTACAGGCAGGTTTCAAGTATGTTGAATTAAAATTCCGAGGCAAAATTCTAACTGAGAATTTCTTAGACAAAAGGTACTTTAGCCAAACTTAGAGCTGAATACATAATGACAGTATTATTAAATTTTGCATACGTTATGGCATATCCCCAGGCTCGCATAACAACATAGTACATAAGAATGCGATGCCGTGATAGGCTTGATGTGCCGCCATGTATCTTGTAAGCCAATCACGGTACCGCATTCTTATGTAATATGTTCTTATGCAAGCTTCTGGATAGGCCTTTATATATCATTCAACATTTTCAATATGGAATACCTTCTTTTAAGCCATTAATAGTATATTACGCACCGAGTACGCCACGAATTAGTATATAATCCCAGCAAGCTATATTATTCAAATTAATTTATGTTGGTCAGTGTATTACCAAATCAAACAGTTATCTAATTGCAAAATATGCATATATTTATATACATAATTAATGATTCATTGAATCATTATAAAATCGCTTAAATTTAAATTGTGTTAATTGATTGACAATAAAAGACTAAACAAAAATATGCATCTTAAGATATGCCGACATTTGATATCAGTTTATATTTAATAATGATTTATTTTGACAAATAAATAAAACAAAAAAGGATTTTAACCGCTGGGGTGTTTTATCAAAGGACCTTTGTGACGTGAGACGTGTTCCAGGTGTCTTCTTGTACTTGGGCCCAAGCTGATGTTTCCTCGGAGAAATACCAATTCTTTCATGTAAAGATAGGACTACCACATGATACCTACCCCTTTTAACATTAAGGGATCATTCTGGTTTAGATGCTCCAAAAAAGGGCTATTTTTGTTAATTTTTAAGGAACGTATTATTATAGATATTGATATAAAATTTGTTGAGCTTAATAAATAAACTAGAAATATATAAAAGATTTTTTTTAACTTTATTTTAAGCACTTTTTATACACAAAAATAACAGGCAAACGTAACTCCTCGAAAAGTAGATATATCGCTGGTGGCGTTGATATCTCGATAACGGCTCATCTAAAACGAAAAAATCAAAAATATTTAGATACAGTATGACTGGCTTTCGCTCGCGTATTCAGGGGCGGATTTATTTCACTTTAAGGGGGAGGGGCATCCATTAGGAAAAAATTTGCGTTTTCGCTAAAAATATAATTTTGAAGGTATTTCTATGCTAATATATCTCGCTGGGGGGGGGCATGACCCCCTAAATCCGCTCATGCGCGTATTCTACGGATAATAATATTTATTAATAAACAATAAAATGGCGGAGATTAAAAAACAAAAAATGATGTTTTTTTGTCACCGTTTTTGGCAAAAAAAAATAGTAAAAATTAAAATTTGAATACGGTTATAGAATGTACTGAAGCTATTCATGTATAGAATATATGGTTAAAATTATATACCGAAAAAACGTTTTTTTTTAATGAACAATATGAAAAAGTCTTACCTTAACTTAATCAGCGATGCCTGCACCATACAAAATGCCTTCTGCCTCTCCGGAAATTTCATTTTCTTGCATTCTAGTAGCCTTCTTCTACTTTGTTCGATTTTTCAAAAATTATAAACCAGAATGATCCCTTAAAATGTTTAGAAAAAGGCATCTATCAAAACGTTCTCTTTGTTTCAGATGACGCTAATCGAGTACTTAAACAGACCCAACGAAAACAAGGAGTACCTTTTCTTAGGCATGACAGTACCGGACTGGGTGAAAAATATCTACTGCACGATCGGAATTTTCGCGTTTGGGGCCTGCTGCTCGCAGTTGGCAACAGATGTCATGAAATACACAATTGGAAGACTGAGGCCTCATTTTTTGCAAGGCTGTATACCTGACGTGTGTCTGCGGGGCCCAACGCCCAATACATTTCAAACAAACTATCAATGCACGAACCCGAAATTTACGTCGGACGCCAGACTCATGAAGGAGTTAAAGTAAGGTTAAGACAAACTAGCATTTTTGTAGCCGCTACCTTACCGTTAGTCTCGCCATTACTTTAAATGTAACGAATAAAGTAAAGGCGACGAGTTACGGGAAAGCTATAATTAGGTACTTAGTAGTTACTCAAATACTCCCAACATAGGAAATATAAGGGTATTCATTACTTTTTTGCCACGTGTCTCTAATTTAGTCAACTTTCTTGTTACGAAACGGTTAGTCAGTAGCTAGATAGCTGGGCTGAATTTATTAGGCACTATCAATCATAGTTCTATATTTTTCTCTGTTATTCTTTTTTAACTATGATAATATATGCATATCCCTTATTGTGATGGGCATCATATGCCGTAAAAACTAAATTAAAATATTTATTATAAATAAATAAATTAATCTAGTTTCCTCCGATATAGTAGACTTATAAATCATAGGGTAATTAAGAAACAGAAACACACCTTAATAATGTGATTTCCATCATTTCGATACCCCAAGCAACAAAGCCGTAACTCATATATTGTCATTTTTCACGACAGCTAAATTTCTAAAATATTTTTTTTTGTTATTTAAGGGTGGGTAAATGATTGAAGTGGAAAAGGAAGTCATGTGATACATCATTTGAAAGCTTATAAAATTCTCAATTTAACTGTTTAAGTATTTATTGTTTATTTACTGTTTGTTTCTGATAATATTCAAGTTTAGAATTTTTTACTTTATTGATTTTAAGTAAACTTTTGCTTAAAGTGGACTGTGGAGAAACCTGAGTAATACCACCATGTGTGTCTTTTTTCAAGGCGTTTACCTATGAGTATAACTCAAAATGGGTCTAACTTGAGTTACATCCTTGTTGCTTGGGAGTGTCGATTTGGAACATACATATTTTTTGTTAACGAAATATTTCTCAAAAACGGCCGCTCCGATTTTTTTTTCCTTTTTCCATGGAAATTCATCTTTCACTTTATTTCGTAATTTATTTTTTGTAACTTATTTTTTAATCACCCTGTATACACTATTTTTAAACTCTACGCAAAAACATTGGGATTGTAATTTATTTAATTTATATATCTGATTCTTAATCTTAAACCAACAATTTTACATACAGGGTGATCAATAACTGCCATGCCAAAATTTAAGAGGTGATTCTACATCCAAAAATATCAAAAAAAGTTCCTATAAAGGTTGGTCCGGAAATGAGCTCTAGGTCTAAGGCCCTTTAAAATTGTAATAAAAAAAGGTTTTTAATTAATAACTCTGGTACCATTTAAGCTAGAGCGGCGAGCTTTTGCATGTATACTAGTATGAGTAAGAGCAATAAGTTTATGTTAATTTATTTTTTTGAATTTATCAAGAGGCGTGCATAGACGGACAAAATATTTGAGTATTAACACATTTTTGCCCCAAACTTTTTTGTGTATTTTTTTGGATTTTTTGTAAAAATATAGATTCCTTGAGTAAAAATACACAAAAAATGTCATATAGTGTAACACTGTAGGAGCAACCGTTTTCAAAAAAAAAAATGCAATTAAGTGGAAGTAACACCTTTTTTGCTCAGTTTTAAATAAAGAATCACCCTACAGCATCACAATTTTTTTGATGCCTTTTTTTTGTTCCCCATTCAATATGTCATCTTCGAAGGGCCGTAGCTCCCTTAGGGCTCATTTCCGGACCAACCTTTATGGAAACTTTTTTTCATGTTTTTGGATAGAGAATCACCTCTTAAATTTTGGCGTGGCAGTTACTGATCACCCTGTATATATATATATTTTTTTCAGATTATCATTCCCTTCGGGACATTCCTCTTTTTCAATGTATACTATGTTATATTTTGCGGTAAGTAAACATTAATTATGTAGGTAAATATAAATTTTCATTGAAAACTACTTTTTTTCACCGGAGATTGCCTTGAATTGTTTTAATTCCAAAAAAGAGAAAATAGGTCGTTTTTAAAAGACCAGCTAATATCAAAAAGCCAAACTAAGACCCATTAATTTTCAATTTGAAACCGCCTTTAAGGCCTTAGAAAGTCCTAATAGTGGTGACCATTTTTACTATTTTCTCCCGGCCAGTGCTGTTCATTTATAAAGTTCAACCAATCTCCATCGACTCATCTCAAAAACGTAACAGCATGTTTAGATTTTTTGCGCATTGTTATAATTGTGTGTATTAAAATCAGGGAAAATTCTAAATTTTAATCAGGAAAATCAGAGAAATAAAAAACAGAGAAATACAGGGGATAAATTAGGGAATCTTAATTTGCAAAACCTGTGCACATGTGGTCACCCTAAACTAAGACTATAATATAGTTGCTTATATTATAAGCAACAAAAAAAGTGAAAAATGTATTATTTCATATTAGTTTCTTATTAATTATTTAAATGGCGTAGTCTGTGAGACGACGCCGGGCCATTTAAGGGTGAAAATCACCATTAATTTGAGAAATACACTTCTTACAGATATATCTGCATAAACGGATGACTTGGGACGGCTCTAAGTTACTGCGACACACGCTGCAGTATTTGGCCGTTTTGACTGCCCTTTTTACTGCCATGACGCGAGTCTCAGACTACAAGCATCATTGGAGCGACGTCCTTTCGGGATTGCTAATTGGCGCCGTTACAGCGGTTATCACGGTAGGTATTAATTTATTATTATTTGAGTAAATTCAATCGTAGTATTTTATAGTATTTTTATTAATAGCTACCCGGGTAGCTAAAATAATTAAAAAACATATTATTTACATATTTATGGTACATATTTATGGTACATCGTCGGCTATCTCACGAAGTAGCCTAACCAACAAATTGCACATTTTGAGATTATTTACCATTTTGACTTAAACGGGAAGTGTCTTACTTTTGCATAAAGTAAAATGTTTATATTTGCACTGATTTTGCCACAAAAGACCAATAGAAAAACCACGTAACCAACAAATGCACGAACAGATCTCACGAACTAACCTTACTGTTAAAAGTTTAACGCTTTTGATATTTTCTATAATGTTTATAAATTTATTCTCCTTACCCCTAAAAATGAGGGTGGTTTAAGTTTTGTATAGTTTTTTAGATCACTGGGCATTTTTTGGTATCAAAATTGGTATCTCAGCATTACCCACTGTTTAACATATTTTATTTAAAATTCAAGCACGCACCCCTAAAAACAAGGGTGGTTTTTAAGACGTGTCAATTTTACTTTCCCAAAAGAAAGTCTTACGTTAGTAAAAATTTATTTTTGTTGTTGGTTTTTTACGAAAAATTAAATTCTTGAAAAAAAAATATTTTCAAAAATAGGGTTCCTACAGATCAGGCAAAACAGGAAAAAGTCAGGGAGTTGAAAGGGGTCATCTGGAAAACCTGGAATTTAGCTACTTTTTGCCTAAATACAGGGAATATATTAAAAAAAAAACAGGGAATTAGCCAAAAAGGTTTAATTACTTATTAAATTTTGTGTTTTGTAATTTGCCAGGTAATTTGTATATTGCTTAAGTTACATGTTTGTTTGTTACATGTTTGTTTAACCTCGTACTATACTACTTAATTAAGTATCCCCTAAGTCCAGGACTTGTGTGGGCTAGTAGTAGAGGGAACCACCGGCTTATACTGACTTTCGAACCAGTTTCTAGGGAGTGTCCGTTTCACTTATCGCCTTCGCCAAATTTCAATTATTAATTAACTGAAAAAGGCAAATCGGCGCCAGTGAGAATCGAACTCACGATAGTAGACTTGCTATGCATACGCGCTAGCCACTACGCTATGCCTCCCATTGTGGACCATAGACCTTTAAATTTATAAAATATTTGGCCTGCGGCGCTAAATCTTTCTTATATTTGGTATAATTTGGAATTGTACAACTGTTTTAAAATAAAAGTTTGTAAAAAAATTTGCCTGTGACACTAGAGATTTACTACGTTTTTTTTGTATTTAAAATTGTAGAACTTAAGCGTGAAATTCGTAAAAATTTTCATATGCGGCGCTGGTCTTTCTTGCATTTTTTGTGAAATTTAGAATAAAACTGTTTAAAAGGTAGACCAAGTTAAAAAAAATCAAAAAAGTTTATTTTTTCTTAAAACGAAAAATAAATAGAAAAAATATGTTTTTTAAAATAATTGTTTTTACCCCCATTTTACCCCCTTACCCAAATACGATTTTTACCAAAAACAATCCCAGCCTATAACTTTGGATAATCAACCTGTGGTCCAAATTTGAAGTCTTTAGTCCGAAGTGTTCTTAAGTTATCGTGGTCACAAATTTCCCGGACACACAGACCGACAGACACAGTTTTTTTTTGTGACGGAAATCATATGTTTTGGATATAAAACGTCCAGAAACATAAACAATAAACTTTTTTCGATTTTTTTTAACTTGGTCTACCTTTTAAACAGTTTAAGACTTTCCTTGGGGAAAGTAATATATAGAAAATCTGCAAGGTTTCTTCACATAAGTGGGATTAAAAATACATAAAATGCTCTCCTGAAAAAAGTTCTAAAAGCAGATATGCTAGTTCGTGAGATCGGCGACGATATGTACATATTTATAAACAGGGCCGGCGGAAGACAAAAATGTTGACCGGGCGAAATAGTTCAGTCGAATGGTTGAATGGGTCTATGCACACTCTCTGTTTTTTTTTGTTATCAAAAGGGGTTCGTTTGGAAAGCTTACTTAAATCCAAGTTTGCACCCCTGTGCGATTTTGTTGCACAATTATGTGCAAAAACGCATTTGTTTTGTTTTTGTTCTGTAACTCGACTTCGGCTCGTCACTCAACAAAAAATGAACATGATATTTGTTCCTTATTGAATTCTTTTTCTGCTGGTTTAAACGAAACAAGTTATTTACATAAATTGTAGAGAATTTAATAACGAACAACCATCTTGCTCATTTTTTGTTAAGCGACGAGCCAAAGCCGAGTTACAGACCAAAAACAAAACAAATCTGTTTTTTCACATAACTGTGCAACAAAACCGCAAATTTGGATTTAAGCTTTTCAAACGAAAGAAAATATCACCGCAAGGTCAAACTACCGTTCGACTGGGCTACAGTTGGCATCCGTCAGCAAACGGTCTCATTACAACCTTTACGGAACTATTTTCGTTTTTTGGATGAAGAATTTCCCCTTTAAATTTAGTACCTCTATTTTGAAACACCCTGTATAGTGTAGGTCGATGTAGCCTACATTATGTAGGTATACTTTACAATGTTTAAATTATAATAATTATAATCAAAAACATGGCAAAAATAATACAAGTGAAATATTTTTATCGTTTTGTTTTTGATTTCTTTTTATTTTCTATTTCAGATACGTGCTTTTAGTAAAGGAGTTAAAACAAATTTGCTCAAGGAAGATTAAAAGCCGTATTTTTATACAAATAATTCACAGCGAGTTAGGACCTACTTTTAAACAGAAATGAATCACTCTTGGTTATTTTCAGAAATTGATATGGGGACATAACCTGATTATTTTAGGTTTTAAGAAAATCGATTTTCATTTGTTTTTATTTTTTTTTTCAGGGTATATTTAATTTCGCTTTCCCATTTTGAAATTTTTCAAAATTTTGGGAAAGTCTTACATTCGTGTAAAAATTTTCATTTTTTTTGTGTATTTTTGCATTTTATGACATTTTATGTCGATATAAATCCATTTCGAGCAAAAAAAAATTATCGGTCGGTCGGTCGGTTGTACTGTCCGGGAAATCTTGTAAGCACGATAACTTAACAACGGTTTAAGCTAGAGACATGAAATTAGGCATACAGGTATGTTACCAAAAGTTCTCGCTCGGGATTGTTTTTGGTGAACATTGGGGTGCGGCAAAAAATTTAATAATACGGAATGATTTTAACACAATCTGCAAATATTTCAATAAAAATGGCTCCATCTTAGTACCAACGCCAACTTAATCTTATTATTTAGATATTATGTTGGTATTGTTAGAGCCATTTTGTTATAATGTTCTAAAATAACATTTGTAGATGGCGTTAAGCTAACTTCAAATTATTTAAAAATTTTTAAATATCTGACAGGCTACAATGGCAGACCTGATTAAAAAATGAGTTTTGTCAATTTTGATATTAAATATCTCAGAAACAAAAGAATTAAACAAAATTGCTTAAACAAATAAACTCTTTCGATATCAGTAATAAAAATTAAACAGACACTGAAAAAAATATAAAAACAAATGAAGATCGATTTTCTTAAAAAGCGCCCCGAGGATTTTTTTTCGTTTTGCTCATAAAATAATCAGAGGATGTCCCGAAATCAATTTCTGAAAAAACCTAAGAGTGATTATATTACTGATTAAAAGTAGGTCTAAGCTCGCCGTGAATTTATTTACAAGTGTTTTCAATTAAGTATTTAAAAAATAAAATATTTTAAAATTCTAACTTCATGTTTTTTCTTAAAATTCTACAAATTGTTTTGCAAAACATTTAAATAACTTGGAAACATTTAAAAATAAAAGTTGTCGCAGTCTGCTAAACTAAACTAAATATGTATATACAGTTGCACGCGTGCACCTTGAAGTAATTTTCATTCTTCAAACCCAACTAGCATTCTTTGTGAATTTTACCTAAATAAGTGCAATCGCTGCCATTCATGAGTTGTTATTAGTAATAACTTAGTAACGTAATAACTTATTAGGTAGATCCGAGCGTAGTTATGGTGTTAAACACAATTATCTATATCTTTATTGGTAACAGAGAAGTATATTTTCCCAAGAATATTACTTTTATCCTTTTTTTTACTCAATAGGAATAATAAAGTTGCCTTAACCACGTAATTGCTGCAAAAACTTTGCTTTGTAATACGCAATTCAACAGGATTCACAGACATATCTTTGTTAAAATTACTTTATACTACGTTTGTGCAGTCTAAATTGGAACCCAGGTTATAGGACACATGCCGATCACTTGGAAGGAATTCAACGGAGGTTCTTAAAGTTTTTAAAGTTTAAGGTAGATGGCGTTTACCCTCCCATTGGGTATCCACACACCGAACTGCTTAATAGATTTGGCTTCGACTCACTTGAAAACAGGAGAAAAAGATTAGGCCTTACATTTTTATTTAAAATTTTGCACTTTGGTATAAACTGCCCAGATATATTAGATAAAATACCAATACATGTACCAAGAGTAGGAGCTCGTGATAATTTAACTTTTTATCTAAGAACTCCTAGGACAAATGTATTGAAATCCTCCCCAATTTATTTTATATGTAGTACCTGCGATTCCCTGCAAGATAGTCTTGACATATTCAGTACTAGCCTAACTGCAATTAAAAGGTTAAATTTAAGTTAGTACTATTCCTGTTCTTTCTTTCATTTTTATTTTTTTCTTGCAGTATTTTAATGTTTAAGTCTTAACTCTAAGTATTATAATGTTTCTGTATTTGTATATATATATATATATATGTGTATATTATATTGTATATATTTCCCACCCTGTAATTGGCCTCGGCTGTTGGGTGGTGTATCTAAATAAATAAATAAATAAATAAATAATATGACCACCAGGGTTATATTACTAAAATGTTCCAAAAGGTACGTCGCTGCAGCCATAAAAAGCTACCATAATCCTTCTTTCAAACAAGCCGTGAAGATATGTAATGCTACGCTTACCATTATATATTATTCACAGTAAATGGTATATTGCATTTTTCCATATACTTAAAAAAAATAAAAAAGCTTTAAAACATTTTTTAACAATTTTTTTTTTAATTTCCTTTCTGCAAAAAACAAATATTTTATGTCATCGTAGTTCATTATTGTTTTTTTAGTTTAGTTTAGTTTAGTTAGTTACCAACTACATAATAGTGTACTTTATGTCCGTGTTGTAGCTCTTGCATCTAAAATGCCATATGATAACAGATTTAGATTCCTTGCAAAAAAGTACCTTAACAAAGTTTCAGTTTTAAACGTCTAGGTTTGTCAAAAAAATAAAAACGAAACTCAGGATTTTTATTTTTTAGCAATAGTTAAAAAAAAAAAAACACAGGTCAAATTTTCTTTCAGATTATTGATGAGCTCGAAAAAGGAGCACCCTGTATATATACCTTTTTAAAAAATTCTTGGATACAAAATTTAATGTTTCGCGCAAAAAATAAGAAAAAATCCGTCTATCCGTCCGATATCACGTTTTTATGGACAATATAACTCAAGAACGAATAATCCAATCTACTTTTTTTAGTAAAAATCAAGTTCTATGTTTTTGAAAGTTTTAAAAGATTCATTTTTTGTTTTTCAAAGAGGATTTTTTCTTGAAAAAAACTTTTTTCGTATTTCAAAAAAAAAATGAACGAATAATCCAATCTACTTTTTTTAGTAAAAATCAAGTTCTATGTTTTTGAAAGTTTTAAAAGATTCATTTTTTGTTTTTCGAAGAGGATTTTTTCTTGAAAAAAACTTTTTTCGTATTTCAAAAAAAAAATGTTGCTATTTTTTTAAATTTTTTAAAAGGGCACAGTTCCGTCAATTTCAAAAAAAAAATTGATTTTTTTTGAGGTTATCCATTTACCATCGCTTTACCGTGTCGTGTTAAAAAGATTTAAAAAAAAATTATTCGGCCTTAATAACAAATAAAAAAGCTTAACATCCTTTTAAAAAATGGCTGTGAGCGACATCTAGATTTTTTTTTAAATTCTGAAAAAATTCAGAGAAACAAATTTAACGGGTGAGACCTCCAAATTTTTCAATTTGAAATTTTAGTGGGTCACCCTAATGTACAGGTAACCAGTAAATAATTTAAGGCTACAAAATATTGATAATATACACAATATGTATATTTATAAATACACAATATGAATATTTATAAATATAAGTATGCATATTAACTGATTTTTGACTATTTTTAGATATTATCGAAGATATTATTCTCAACTCGTGTCAACTTTTTTAACGAGTAATTTCGTCGACCTTTATAACTGTGTTTATTTTCAACCTTGATTCATGTATAGCAACCTACAGATGTAATGTTATCTTGCACTGAGTGGATTAGTTTTACAATTCCATTTAATACGAAACCCAGTATGAGATATCATGATAATTTCGGGGATAATTTCATCTCCGTTTAACAAGATCATTTTTATTTAGCAAAATATGTTGGCGCCAGAAATTCCGGCCCAAAATAATAAATGGCGATTTCTCACGTTATATTAGACAGGGACAAAAGTTCTACCCAAAAAGGATAGAAGACATACATACACTCCCACTTCCACCAAACCAAACAAATTCTGTATTTGTTCTTTGTTGAACAAGTACAATATTTACTTGGCCGGGCGAAAAGTGTAACTATATTATTTTTATTAAAGAAATTACTGGCGCCATCTAAATTTTAGTAGAATTATCTTATTCTACAGATTCACATTAGCTATGTTCGTTCGTGCCGCTCAGTGCTACACTTTCCGGCCAACCAAATAAATACTGTATTTGTTGTATGAAAAACAAATACAGTATTAATTTGGTTGGCTGGAAAGTGTAGCACAAATGAGATAGAGATAGGGTAAACGTCTTTTGTTTCATATTTCTAGTTGTAGAGAGCTCTATTGAAGGACTTACATCTTTATTATATTATTCACAGCTGCAGCGCTAGAATAATATTATACGGTAGCTTCGAATTTTCAAAAAAAATCAAAGATCATCCAAAGACAAAAAATTCTTGGATATAAATTTGTTTCATGAAAAAATATGCAACTTTTTTTTTCAAATTTCCGTCTGTCCTTCCGATGTCACGATTTTTGTGAACACTATAACTCAAGAACGAATAATCCGATCGACTAGAAATTTTCCACGTAAATATTATCAATCGATAATTAGACTTTTTGTCCACTTTTTAACCTGTTTTGTTGCTTGGGCAGTACCTTCCCATTTAAAAAAATTGAGTTTTATTGAAAAATAAATGATTTGCCTGGTTTTAAAAAAGTCCAAATTGGTTAATAATTAAATAAAACGTTGTTAAATGTTTTTCCTAAGAAAATTATAAGCCAAGAATAATTTTGCATATTTGAAAGCTAACTAGACTTTAAATTAAAATCAAATTGAAAAATTACATGTTCTGTCAAAAATTGACAAATTATACATGGTTTGAATCAAAATATGTAAAAATATACACGGTGTTCCATTTAAAAATCAAAAGTTGAGGTAATTTCCGGTAAAACCGGAAGTGACTAAATATTTGTTATAATGTTAAAAATGCAGTTTATTTAATTATTTATATCCTCCAAATTTTATTTTGATAAGTTAATAAACAAAAAAGTTATAGGGGTGTACCAGTATTTTGTCCCACCCGGTACTGTGATTCAATCAATCTATTTTTTCAATTATCGTATCGGGCTACTCGCCCTCCCCAGTTCGCTGATCATCATCAGTAGTTTGTTAGGATCTTTAAGAGACAGACTCAATGCCTATGGCTCATTTGTCTAAAATAGAATTAGTTTGAATGGATAATTGGGGGGTGAGTCTCTGCTCACTGATGCTGGAGTTGCATCTGTGAATTGGCGGTGGAAGAAGTGGGAGGGTGATGGGATAGGGAGGGGAGGGATGTGTGGGAGGAGTGAGACTAGCTCACTGATGCTGGGTATGCATCTGTCCTGAATTGGTGGGTTACGCTGATTGAGGAAACATTTTCAGACTTTATTCACTTCAGAAGTAAAGGCATTAGATTGATGTGTATTTATGCCCCATCTATTTCTAGACATAGATGACTACTTATTCTTCACTAATCTAAGAATGAATGGTAGCAAGTTGAATGTCTCTTCCCCTCGTGAGAGGAAGAGTTCTATGAGCTCATAGAACTTGACTTTTCCTGAAAATTTCAAGTCAATCGGATTATTCGTCCTTGAGTCATCGTGTACACAAAAACGTGACGGACATTTCAAAAAAAAAGTTTCTTATTTTTTTTTCATGAAACAAATTTATATCCAAGACTTTTTTGTCTAGGACGATTTTAGAAAATTTTTGAAAATTTGAAACTACCGTATATTTTTCTAGCGCAGGCGCTGGGAATAATATAATAACTAAAATATCATTTGTTTATTAACAATTCATTATTATTTTCATCAATTTGCATGTGAAAATGTATGTTAGTTTATTAATTTGTTTGTTGTATTTTTACTGTTGCAGGCATGTTGTTTTGCACGGTTTTGGAATAAAAAAGGTGACGATAAATGCACATATACTTCAGTTGAATAATGCTTGCCACTCTCACATAGACATACATATACATAGACTTAAGGTACATACTCATTTCTTAATTTTTTTTTGTTCCGAAGAAATATTTTCAAAAATAAATTTCTGCAACAATAAATAAAAAAATCCCTTTGGTGCTATCGAACATACATATATATACATATAATATATATATATATATATATATATATATATATATATATATATATATATATATATATATATATATATATACACTGCCAGTAGGTGAGATACATAAACGATCTTATATGAGATATCAAAATCTTTAAATTTTTAAGTACCTAATTATATATTTGTAATTTATTATTGAAAATAATTTCTATTAAAATCTAACTCACTTTCATTCAAATACTTTAAGAAAAAATCTCCCGCAAAATATGTACAAATCAATAAAACTTTAAAATAGAAATATTATAAATTTTATTATAATATAAAATATATATAATATAAAATATAATAAATATAAATATATATACAGAGCGGTCCAAAAAGCAAACAAAAGTTAAGGGGAGGGTGACTTTTGGACCACTCTGTATATAACACAAGGCTTCCCGAAATTTTGAAAATTTTCAAAATGGGAAAGCAATAAAAATATAATATAATATATTATTTCTTTCAAGATCTGGAACTATTAAAGAAAAAATCTTTCCGCAATCTAGAGGTTAGTTTATCCAATCATTAACACTAAACTAACTAAAATTAAGGTTAATTTTTCATCATAAATAATATATCGCCTCTACTAATTTTCTTAAATTAAATTAAATCAATAAATTAATACTTATTTATTTAAACTATTTGCGAAATGTATTTTTTTCTCTAAACAATTTTTGAGGGAGAATTTCTTTTGTCGAATACTAACTACCTTGCTTGTCTGCAGTAATTATTTTTTTACGCTTAAATTGTAAATTAGTTGGTTGATTAACGCCTCGGTACTGTTCAACTAATGCTAACGCAAATACAATGCCTTTTTATACCTCCCCCCACCTTCCCCTCCACTGTGTCCTGAAAATAGATTATACCTAAAAGGGCTTTCACTCGTGTTTTTTATGTTCCCTAGAATCTTACATAAATATTTGCCCAACATTAAAAAACAAATTTAAACCGAAAAAAATCAATTAATTTTTTAATATGCTGTCTCTTTAGTTGTATCATATTTTTTAATAATAATTTTTTGGGATTTATTATTAAAGTTTACGTCAATTTTAAGTTAAAAGTGACTGTTTTATTTAATCTGAAATCAAGCTCTCAATTTAAATCTTTGGGGCCCCTGGGTGGGCGCCTTTATGAAATAAGGGAACGTTCAAGTATTACGTAACGCAAAATGTACCAAAATTCATACACTTCATACCTTGGTTCTCGCGTTATTCAAGGCTGTTGAGATTTCATATTTTGTTTGGCTACCCCCCCTAACACACCCCCTATTAGGGGGGGTAGCCAAAATATGAAATCTCTCTAATCTATAATAACGCGAGGGGTATTAAGTGTATGAATTTTGGTACAATTTGCGTTACGTAATACTTGAACGTTCCCTAAGGGGCTATCGACACTCCCTATAAACTGGTTCGAAAGTCAGTTAAAGCCGATGGTTCCCTCTACTACTAGCCCACATAAGTCTTTGACTTAGGGGATACTTAATTAAGTAGAGGTTAGTACGAGGTTAAACAAACATGTAATATATTTATGAGATGCTAGGGTTACAGATGGTTATAAATGAAATGAAATATGAAACCTAGCCCTAAAATATTTTTTCGACCCACCCTTATGTTGTTATAAGTATACATTGTATAGTTTATTTAGTATCTGTTTAAAGCAAACCCCTTTTGTCTTGAATTATAAAAACAATTTGTGTTTACATATAATTTACACAAACACAATACAAATAAATAATTTGGTAGCTCTTTGTTCTAGCGTTTTCATAAGCTATAAAAATTTAAAAAATGTATATAACTGCTGTACTAAAATTGATGTCCATAGAATGTCCGTAATCAAAACATTTGTCCGTATTCTAAACATAAAATAAACGTAAAAATTAAGAATTTAAGCAAATATAGGTAAGCTTAAAAAAAATCGCGCCCTCTAATAATACAAAAAGGTAAAAAATCACCTTGACAATTACTTGAATTACCTCGTCTAGACCTTGACTCTGGATCCACCCCTAACGAAAATGCCTTAACCCTTTACATACGAAAACAGGGCCGTATATAAGGGGAAGCCACCTTCCCCAGAACGAGAAGTATGGAGCGCCATAATGCAGGACATTTTTCAATTAATACCTCGTGTCCGTGGACCTCATACCTTTAAACTAGTCAAAAATTTAGAAAAGCTTAGGGGGGCCCACAAAACGGTCAAAGGGAGCCCGCGAATCGATCTAATTTTTCTATCCTCCAAAAAGTTTCTGAATAAAAAAGTCCTTGCCTATTTTCTTCTGTAATGCGCCAAAAACCAGCAAGCTTTTTTATGCGGGCCCTAGAAAACGTTTAAGTATTACGTAACGCAAATTGTACCAAAATTCATACACTTCATACCCCGTTTCTCGCGTTATTAAAGGCTGTAGAGATTTAATGTTTTGGCTACCCCCCCCCCCCCCAAATAGGGAGAGTTTTAGGGGGGTAGGAAATAATACAACGATGACACTTTTACGATAGTTATAAATTGCCAGCGAGGGGCCCGTAGTAGACATCGTGTGAGGCCCGGGCCGCTACTGCTACAGCGGCCTAGGCCAGTCCGCCGCTAAATATGGTAGTTCCGATTTTTCCAAAGAAACGTCGTAGACAAAAAAAATTCCTGGATACAAATGTGTTTCGTGAAAAAATAAATAACTGAAAATGTCAACCAACCGATTGGTCCAGCGAACCGTGAACACCCTGTAAAGATTCATGTTTTGGAGGTGTCTCTCGGAAAAAGGTTTTGGATTTTTATTTTTCTTTACGTGCAACTTGAACGCTGAAAAAATGGTCGAGATTTACAAAAAAGCTCTTATACAGAGTGCCCAACGTTGGTATGGCGATTAAAATAAGCAATGGTCCTCCAAGAGGACAACCACCCCAAACATCGGAGCAAGTTGTGTAGCCAGAGGAGAGAAGAGGACATCCGACAACATCACGCTGGATTGGCCGTCCCAAACGCCCGACGCAAACCCCATTGAGAATGTGTCGTCATTCATTAAGCACAAGCGGGAAAAAGGTATACACATTAAAGCAGCTATCACACGAGAAATTCGAACAATATGGAGGTCTTTGCCGAATGAATATGCAAAAAAGCTCGTTCAAAGTATGCCCCGCCGATGCCATGCGATCATTGACGCAAATGGAGACTGGACAAGTTACTAAGTTATTTGCATTGATCTATCATTCATTAACTGTAATTAAATGTAAAAAAATAGTATAAATATAAATAAACAATGCGAGACACGCTCTTACCGACTGTACGTTGCAAGGTGTAGCACTTGCGGCCTTTGGGACCCCAAAGTTTGGGTACTGTATAAATATACCTACTTATATAAATTATAGAGCCGGCTCATTTTGTGGTCCAAATCCTGAACAGAACAAAAGTGAACCCAACAGCAAAATCAGTTCAGCTGCTGAATTTCACCGGGTTTTGAACAAACAAATCTATATGTACTCAGACAATAATTCTAAATAGGAGATTTGTTTTTAAAATCAGTGAATAAAAATATAACATAAACACATGGGCGGATTTAAGGGGGGCATGCCCCCCCCCCAGCGAGATATATTAGCATAGAAATACCTTCAAAATTATATTTTGTGTGAATGCGAATTTTTTTTCCTTAAAATGAAATAAATCCGCCCCTGCATACATAAAAAAACTTTTGCATGTAACAATACTAAAAATGTTGGATGAGAATTTTACTAGTAGGTATCTAAATTACATATTCAACACACATATCACGTTACTTCAAGTAATTTTTTAACTTACCCTTAAGATTTAATTTTTATTAGTTAAGTGCTTGAGTGAATTAAAAATATCAAGTATCACTGAAGATAAATAATGCTGTTGAATATACTAACAAGCCGTGAAGATATGTAATGCTACGCATTCCATTATATACTATTCACAGTAAATGGTATATTTCATTTTCCCAAAAAAATAGATATTTTTAATGCATTTTAATAAAAATTGGTGTCTAAAAGTTTTCGGGAATGCTAAAGCTAAATCCATTATTAAAAATTTTAAATTCAAAATGGCGAATCCAATATGGCGTACAAATTTAGTGTATTTTAATAAAAAAATATAAGTGTTTAGGGGTTTTTGAGGATGCTGAAACCAAGTATAGATACACACAAGTCTTGAAATATAAGAATTTTCAAATATTAAGTATGTACCATCCGTGGTACAAAAACCGTTTAAGGGTTAAGGCGTGACAATGTGTAGGTTTTTATTTGAAAAAAATACATTATGGCGGTGGGGGTAGGGGGTAAAATTTTTAAAAAAGAGAAAATTTTCCTAAATAACGCAGGATCAAAAAATAAATTCGACCTGTTCAAGGATTTTGCATAAAACTAACTAAATAAACTCACCCTGTATTTGATATCAAGGACTTCATAACATAGGGTCGTATTTTCAGCGAGATGTACACCCCTATGTTATGAAGCCCTCGATATTTTTAACTCTTAAACTGTGGTCAGCGGGCATAGGGGGTATTTTTTTAATGGGAAGGGGTCGTGTGATGCATCATTTTACAGCAAATAAAATTCTCCATTCGACCATATAGTTTTTAATTATTGATTGATTTTTCAGTTTTTTTGCTAGTAGATGCCATTTTTAACATTTTTTTTTTTTTGAAAATTTTTAATTGCACCTATAATTTAAAATTAAGTTAAAAGTATAATTTACGTTTTTGCATCATAAAATTCATAATTTATCAAAAATGGTTTGACTTTTTAAAGATATTTTGATGAAAATTCCTATTTTCGACCCTATTTCATCCCCTCAGAAAAACGAATAGGGTGGGAAGGGAGGCGCGTTTAAAATTACTTAAAAGTTTGGAGTCCAAACTCGCCTCTAGTGAAAATTATTACTATACTAAACTTTTTTTCTTGATTACAGGCTAGATGTTTTTCACAATTATTTGATGGAGAAAATAAGAACAACGGATCGAGAGAAGCAACAGAATTAAGTAACCTAAATGGACACAATAGCACGAGATTAGTTTAATTTCAGAAATAAAAAAAAGTAACAACTCATTCAAAGTAGTGATAAGACGTTTACGATTGCGATTAATCGTATTATGAGAATTTTATGAGTATTGTAATCCTATGATTACGACACACTTAATTGCAGTTATGTTTTTTTTAATTATACACGATTATACAGGTTAACTCTTAAATAGCTATAGTCATACATTTCTTTTAAGGGGGTAATTCTATATAAAATATAAAAAAGGGCCCATAAACATGTCTCTTAAGGGAGCTACGCCCCTCCAAAAGTAGGTCCAAAAATGCGATTTTATAAGCTATATCAACGAAGTTAACAGGGCCGTGCGAAACAGGGCCTATCATGCTTTTTGTCCCAATTTTTTTCATGCGTAGTAGTAGTAGTAATGGTGGGGACGCTCTAAGCCAAGCAACTAGGCCACTATGGCCCTTTTTGCCAGCCCCATCATCATCAGAAGTTTATTTGGATCTTTGAGAGACAGGCGCAGTGCCTATGGCTCATTTGTCCAAAATAGAATTAGTTTAAAGTGATAATTGGGGGAGTGAGTCTTTGCTCACTGATGCTGGAGTTGCATCTGTCATGAATTGGCGTTGGGAGCGGGGGAAGAAGCGGGAGGGGGATGGCATAGGGAGGGGCGGGATTGCCAGCCCCGAGCCGTCTCAGCCATAATACATATACCCCCACTCCTTGCCTAAACCTATTGGATATAAATATCGCGATGTCTATACAGGCAACGGTTTTCTGCGTAACTTTTTTGTAGTTTTAATATTAGAATAAGATTACTTGGGTAAAAATATCGCCAAAATTCTTGAGCCCCCCTAATTAATTTAAAACGTAAACAAAAATTATTCTATCAAATATGTGGGTTCAATTCTTCATTTTATTGAAATGATTTACCTCACGTAAGGTTATTTTCATGGAATGAGTACATGGCCAGGAATTAAATTTAAAAAATGTTATCAATTAATTTTTATTGAAAAGTCGTCATAAAAAGTAAGAAACCAGTATGTCCTCCTCTGTTCTCAAGTAAAACATTTACGCCGAAAACATTATGCAACCAATCGTGATTCCATTGCGAAACGAAATTGGATATAATTTTATTTTTATGGCCGATAACGCCACTCCACACCGCACAAGAAGGGCTACCAATAAAGCAAGGGAATGTTCAAAGAATGAACTGGCCAGCAAATTCACCTGATCTTATGAGAACGTGTGGGATATGCTAAAAAGGGACATTTTAAATAGTAATAACCCCCTGTTCTCCCTTGATGAGCTAATTATTGCTGAGCAAGAAGAATGGAACAACATATTTTTTTATATATTGCATGAAGCCATTAACAATCTTTTTATTGGCATATTTATTGAAACCTTTGTTTCTTACATTTTGTGACGACTTTGATTATTTTCAATAAACAACACTAGTAGAAATGTAACGTTAGAACAACGTTTTTCTAATGTTAGAAAACAGTATAAAAGTACGTTTGGGATATTTTTTCAAACTTATTATAGAAATAATAAATAATTATCAAACCTATGCACATAGCTGTCTTAAATGAGTATTTTCTACTATATCTTACGTATTAATAATGGAAATTTTAAAAACATTTAAAAGAATAAGGTTAGAATTTAGTTGGGCAACTAACGTTAGATTTATGTATTTTATAACGTTTTTGTCAAACGTTAGTTTTTAAGGTTAAATTTATATATTTTATAACGTTTTTGCATACGGTTTGAGACTAAACATAAAAATGTCACTAATCTAATGTTATGTTAAGTTAGATTTGTGTACTTTTCTACCAGGGAATATTTGATACTTTTAAATTTTATTCCTGATTGTGTAATCATTTCATGAAAATAACCTTACATGTGATAAAGCATTTCAATAAAATGTAAATTTAAACCCACATATTTGTTTAAATAATTTTTGTTTCTTGAAACGCGTAGTTTTGCCCTTAACTGTATATTTCTCAGAAACGATCAATCCTACAGTATTAAAATAACGTACTTTTTTATGTATTTTTATACGAGGAATACTGTTCTTATAATAAAACCACAAAAAAAGTTAAGCAGGAAAAGTTTGGCGCAAAAATGTAATAAGGCCCTCCCATTTCAGACTTATCTATTTAAAATAACATAGGTTCATAGGCCTTATTAATTAAATTAAAAATTAAATGATAGATCACATGCAAAACCTCGTTGGTTGCTATGGCACAAAGAATTCCTGCGTTATTAAATAAAAATCGGATGTTTGGAACCCCTTTTGAAGGGACGTAGATCCGCCGCGCAGTCCTACTCGCATTACCATAACATACAGTGATGCCATGATTGGATTGACGTGGCGTCATGTGTCTTGTGCGCAGTCTTATAACATTATGTTTATGGTTATGCCAGTCTGTGGACGACGGCGCATTACCGTCTCCGCCACCGCAAAAATATTATCAACTCCTAGCAAATCACTCAATTACCACAGTATTAATATTGTGGTTGTGAAATTGTTAAAATTTTGAGTGTGCGGTACGCTAATAGATATACACCACGTTTACACATAGCGCTAACTCCCGGGATTAGTTGAAGCAAAAGCGTTTTTTCTCCTGATTCTCAATTTTTTTTCAGATTTGGGCTATGGCTCCACAGTTTTTATATACAGGAAACATTTTTTTAAATATAGACCTCCATTTGTTTTACAGTGAACAATAAATTTTTTTGCTGTCAAATTTTCAAAAGATGGATTTTTTAAACGTAAGGGGAATTAAAACATTCTGCTTTTTTATCGAAAGGGAGCTGAGGCTCCCACCGGGATCTATATTTGGGTTCCTGGGAGTTCACAACCAAAATTTCCAAACTTTATAAATTATTTCTTCTAAAAGTCTAATTTGCTTTAACTAGATTTATAAATCCAGACAGCAGTCTGTCCTTTTCTGTCAAGTTGTGTTAGAGAAAGAGGGATTGATACAGGAGTTATAAATCTCGCTATGGTCTGTTTTTCAAGCAAGATACTAAATTAAAAATCGCACAGTGAATATTTTCAAAACAGATTCGAATATTGGATGTGCGAATATACTGCGTAGTTTATTTTATAAAACATAACTATATTCTATACACAAACATACTATTCAAACCTGTTGTAAAAATATTTACTGTGTGATTTTTAATTTACTATCCTACTTGAAAAAACACACCATAGTTAGCGCTATGTGTAAACGTGGTGATATATTTTCCCGTTAAAAACGGGTTTTGTGATTTAATTTTATGAATAACTCATACCGTTCAGAATTTTTTAAACATATTGGGATTAATTTGTTTTAAACAGAAAAAATAAATTTTGTTGTCTAACATCGAATTATTAGATTAAAATAGGACGAATAAAAAAGTAAAAAAAAAAGTATATTTAATTTATATTTAATAATTTTTTTCATATAGGACTTTTAAAATAAAAAACTGTATGGTACTCGAAAATTTTTTAAATTTCAAGAATAATTTAAAAAGTTTTTGAAGCCACAAATTTAATTTATTGTAACTGATTTGGTGTAAAATATGGTGTTACTGCTCTAAAAGCTATTTCTTCCTATTTGATGTAACCTAAAAAGCTTTAATGTTAATTATTTCTATTAAGATCGACCATTATTATAAAATAAATGTCCCTTAGAGTCTTGAGAATTTTACATTTAGTGTAAGGAGAACGTTCAAGTATTACGTAACGTAAATTTTACCAAAATTCATACACTTCATACCCCGGTTCTCGCGTTATTATAGATTATAGAGATTTCATATTTTGGCTACCCCCCCTAATAGGGGGTGTGTTAGGGGGAGTAGCCAAAATATGAAACCTCTACAGCCTTGAATAACGCGAGAACCGAGGTATGAACTGTATGAATTTTGGTACATTTTGCGTTACGTAATACTTGAACGTTCCCAAGTGGTATACGCCGCCGTCGTAATTATTATTTTTTTAACATACGTATAAAATTTTTATGGCTCAATTTTCACATAGAAATTTGTTGTATGGAATTGGTTATGCATATGTATATGTATTAGAGTGACCCAACAAAATTTCAAATTGAAAATTTTGGAGGTCTCATCCCTTAAATTTGTTCATTGGGGGGGGGTATCATCCCTGATTTTTTTTAGAATTTTTGAAGAAAGGGGCGAGACCTTCAAAATTTTCAATTTGAAATTTGAAATTTTGGTGGGTCACCCTAATATATATGTATAGACTATGTAACATACTTAGTTAAATTGGTAAAGCGCTGTTGATACCGTGCGTGTCAAAAGTCCGCCCCCCATTTAACTTTTAAACTGCCTAATATAACAACCTGAAATTTGACCATGCAAGTAATGATTTTTTTGATATATTTCATATTTTTATGTGTCACAGGGGGCGAAGTGCGATTTTTTATATGGAAATTGGGGTTGTGTTATGCATAATTTTAAATATTTTTATATTCTCTATTCGGTCATGTATTTTTATTTTTTTTTTAAATATTTTTGAATTTCCAAAATTAGATTTTTTTTTAAATTTTTTATTTATATAATTAGTTTAAAAGTATAATTTACGTTTTTTAACATGAAATTAATTATTCAATAAAAAAAATAAAGACATTTTGGTGAAAAGTCCCATTTTTAACGCTTTTTTGGCCGCCTCAAAATATAAAAAAGGGTGTGGCCTAATGGAGAATTTATTATAATCTTTTTAAATTACGTATCACACGAACCTCTTTTTTGATTAAAAAAAATCTCCTTTTTCCCCTATCTCCATTGTGACCCCAAAAATATTAGTTACATACCAAAAAAATATTCGGGTTATGTTATTTACGTGGACTTAATTTTAAGTTGATGTCTTAAGGAGTTCAAAAGTTAAAGTGGGCGGACTTATGATACGCACTGTATAAAAAATGCCAGGCCACGCCGGCCAAACTAGAGCAAGCTCTGCCTCCAACAAATTTTGGTCGGCACGCACCTCTATTTGTAGATATAATATAGTTTACATTAATTAAAATGTTATGTATGGAAACGAGAAAGATAACACAGCCACACAAAAAGAAAAAAAAGTCCGGAATTTTTTAGGAAACCATTGTACTCATATGTATTTTGAAGCTCTGAATCCGAATTTGGGGTTGAAATAGCACCTCATCCGATTAGTTTTGGAGATAACATAAAAAACAACGACAATAAACAAATAAATAAATAAAATAAAATAAACCTTATTTTCGAGTATGAAAATAAAGTTTTTTTTGTTATCTCCAAAACTAATCGAATAAGGTGCTATTTTGTCCTCAAATTCAGATTCAGAGCCTCAAAATACATAAGAATACAATAGAGAAAATTCTTGACCTTTATTTTTCTTTTTGTTGCCACACATGTAGTCGCACAAAAAAAAGGTCAAGAATTTTTTTAGAGACCATTGTATTTCTATGTATCTTGAGACGCTGAATCCAAATTTGGGGTGAAAATAGCAACTCATTCGATTGGTTTTGGAAATAACCACAAAAAACGTTATTTTAGAGTAAATTAAAGGAAAGTTTTTCGAGTTTATCTCCAAAACTTATCGGAAAGGGGGGAATTTTGACCTAAAATTCTGATTCAGCGCCTAAAATACATGGTCTCGGATAAAATTCCGGATCTTTTTTTCTTTTTGTGTGGCTGTGTAATTTTAATAAAATATTTGCGTTTAGTCTCTTAGAATCTAAAAGCATTAGGTACTCATATGCTATTATTTTAATAATTAAAAATTCAAAGGTGATCAGGGTATAAATTTAAAGATATTAGATACAGTCTATCATACAGAGTGATCAAGAACGGACAACTTTTTTTTCTAAAGCTATGTAGAAACAGGAAAAAAAAATAAGAACAGTTTTGGTTACAATGCTAAAGTGAAATATAATGATTGCCTATAATAGGATTTTATATAATAATTATACAGGGTGTTTACTAAGTACGGTACGTAACTTCAGGGTGTAATTCCTTACCCAAAAATAAGAAAAAAAGTTCCTATATACATATGTCCTAGAACGACTCGTAAGGGAGGTACGCCCCTTCAAATGGGGTTCCAAAAATTCGATTTTTATTTTATTTTTCGTCTTCGAAACGTGAAATTTCACGTTCAAATCATTTTTTCTCGAAAACGGTTAATCATATGGTATTACAATGAGAGTACCTTTTTTATGTATCTTTACCTGTGGAATACTATTCTGATAATAAATCCACAAAAAAAAGTTACACAGAAAAAATTTGGGGCAATAAAGTGATAAAGCCCCCCCCATTTCGGACGTCCCTGGTTAAAGTAACTACATGCAAATACCATTGGCTGATAGGCCTTATTAGAGATAGATCACATGCAATAATGCAATATCTAGTTGCTATAACACGAAGAGTTCCCAAGTTATTAAATAAAAATCGAACTTTTGGAACCCCATTTTAAGGGGCGTAGTTCCCTTACGAATCGTTTTAGGACATATGTATATAGGAACTTTTTTTCTTATTTTTGGGTAAGGAATTACACCCTGAAGTACGTACCGTATTTAGTAAACACCCTGTAGTATACTATCATAAAAACCATGCATAAAGCTAGTCTTACATTATGCAATTTTGACAATACGCAAGAAGAAATTATCCAATCAAATCTTGACTTTTATTGGTCAGTCTTGGTACGGACTTGCATATATTGTACATACTGTACTTTGCTTGTATTGTACTTACTGTACTTTTCTTTTGTATATACTTTTTAAAAAAGCCAATAGCTAAATATATTTATAAATGTTTATCTGTCTACCTATAAATAAAACCTTTTTAACTCACTTTTTACTATTAAAAGTAAATTAATTGAAAGTAAAAATTTAATTATTACAAAATTATAATCAGATTTAACTCGTTTCCATAAATCCATATTGCTGCATAGGGTGGAGCGAAAAAATTTAAGAAATTTTAAATTTTGTTGAATAAACCAATATTAATCGCAATTTGAAAATTGCATTATAGGGGTTTTGAGGTTGCTGAAATCGAATCTGATATTGAAAAAAATCTAACTCCAGCCCCCGGGGGTGAGGGTGGGGCGAAAAATTTTTGTTCCCCTCAATTTCAAAGCCCCCGTGGGGAATCAAACGATTTCAGCAACCTTAAAAACCCCCCGGACAACATCCATAAACTCATATAGGCCTCATGAGAGCATCCTGTTATGATTTCCACGTTTTGTACTCATAGCAACATCATGATGAGCACATCTCATGATTTTGTGATCATGTTGTGAGTTTGTTATGAGTTTGTCATGAGGTGTATACATTTAACGTTAAATCATTAAATGATGTCATAATGATTTCCACGTGAAATAGCAAATGTTGTCCGGGCCCTATAATGCAATTTTTAACAAATTTTTACAATTTACTAAATTTTGATTAATTTCAAAGCCCCTGCGGGAATCAAAACGACATCGAAAAAAATAAAAAAAAATACTCGTTATGTTCTATAGTAAAGGCAACTTTAGGTACATAGTTCTATATGATTGAGCAAAAAAAATTTTCGCTTCACCCTAATACCTATAGCTACCTAGTTGTAGTTGCAATAATTTGAAAGTAATAATAACTTTATTATAATTAATTATATTAAATTTTTTATATACCTACTTAAAGTATGTAATAGGCTTGTTCGAGATTCGAGTTCAGAACTGGTTCTGACCAATGGAGGTTTAATCCTTATTACCATGTGACTTTAAATAACCAATAAACAGTAGTCCAGAACTGATTCTAGCGTATCCCGAACAAAGCTAATATTTATCGTTTTGAGTAGAATTAATTACTCCTTAAAACCATCTAAATTATATGTATATGTATGTATACATATGTAATATGTACCCTATTTGTGTATACTTAATATTAAATGTAAGGACATAAATTTTTAATTTTAAACAAAATTAAAAAAATATTAATTTTTTATTCCATCAATCTATTTTCTAATCATCGTACAGAGGGATATTGGTAGACTTACAGTTTCAGGCTGCTGGCCCTCTTTAGTACCAAGATTTAACTCTGCACGCTGATTAAGAAAACTCTTTTAGACTTTATTCGCAAAAGGAATATAGTCATTAGATTGATGTAGACTTGTGCGCCATCTATTGCTAGATGTAAACAACTACTCATACCTCTCCTAGTCTGCAGACTTTGAATGGTAGCAATAGATGGTGCAC
Organism: Brachypterus glaber; assembly: GCA_958510825.1. Classification (NCBI taxonomy): domain Eukaryota; kingdom Metazoa; phylum Arthropoda; class Insecta; order Coleoptera; family Kateretidae; genus Brachypterus; species Brachypterus glaber. Next base: position 168,140 of record OY294044.1, on the reverse strand, counting down.
AGGTCTACATCAATCTAATGGCTATATTCCTTTTGCAAATAAAGTCTAAAAGAGTTTTCTTAATCAGCGTGCAGAGTTGACTCTTGGTACTGAAGAGGGCCAGCAGCCCAAAACTGTCAGTCTACCAATATTACTCTGCACGATTATTAGAAAATATATTGATGGAATAATAAATTATTATTAAATGTATTATAATTTTTATTTAAAGCTTATTGTTAAGTATTACTATCTACAGATATAAAAATACCTGTAGGTATATTTATTACCTAATTTCAATAATGTTGTACTTATAAAGTATATTAACCCTGTTGAAAAGGACGGGTCTGCGCGGGTATAAATGGTGCATAAACCGGACTTGAGCGGGTGAATTTCATCCGCTCAAGTACGGTTTGTGCACCATTTATACACGCCCAGACCCGTCATTTTCAATAGGAAAAAAGTACAAATTAAAATTGTACTTATATATTTTTGAAGCTAAACTCAAAAGAGTATAAATTTTTATATATTTATTAATTACCTCATTTTTTTGCTTGTGATAAGAAAGTAGTAGCTTATTATATTTTATCATAAGATTTATTAAATAATTTATATTTATTATATAATTAAAATTTATTTGCAGAAAATTCATAATAAAGTCATTTAAGAAATAAACTTTTGTTGTATTTTCTGTTTACCCCTAGGTACCGTAAAACCTTGCACTTAGCCCACCTGCAAGGTGGGCAAATAGCACCAATGATCTAAGAATATTCTCTAATTATTCCATTCTGAATATTCTTAGAATAAACTTTTATATATGCTATGATTTAGAGCACTGGATAGGCAGGTTTCTTAGGGTATAGACTACCTATAGGTAGTCTATAGTAGGTGTATACACACTACACAAAGAACCACTCAAACTATCCACGTACCCTAACAAACCTATCTAGTGCTCTACTATGATTATGCTTAAAACTTGCGCTTAAAATGCGGCGAAAAAAAAATTTTTGCCCCACCCCCGGGGTGGAGTTTGAATTTTTTTTATTATCAGATATCGAATAGATTTCAGCAACCTCAAAAACTCCTCTAATGCAATTTTCAAATTGGGATTAATATTGGTTCATCGGGGCATTCTTTTGGGCGCAGTTTTTTTTTTGTAGGGGCGCCAAGTTTTGGTTCAAACCGTCTGGGATAAAGCTTTTTTTTCTTCTTTTGCTAGGGGCGCCGAAAGGCCGGCCCATAGAAGAAAAACATCTACGCCCTTGGGAGTATAAATAAAAAAATATAAGGAGCGCCTATGTGCAGTTCTTTATGCAGCGTTTTGATAAACTGCGCATGCGCTGACCGTTTTTCAGTATCTTATTTTAAATAAATTCATTTTTTTACAAAAAAAGAACACCAAACAGACGCCAAACCAACGTTAACGTAAACCAAGGACCCCTCACTAAAAAAAAGACCAAAAACCCAAAACAAAATCCTGCATAGAAAGCTGAATTTAGGCGCTTGTACGCATATATATGGTGCTGGCTAATTATCCAAAAGGTAGGCGTCATTTTCAACGAAGAAGAAGAAGAATAAACGTGTGTGACCTTTTAACAGCTGATTGTCAAAAGTGAACCTTTTATTTAAAGTTTTTTTAAATAAATAAAAAATGGCTATAAGTAAACCAATAATGAGTCATTTAAAGGTACTGCTGGGAAATGAAGTAGAATATGATATTGTAAGGTAAATAATAACATTTTCTAAAACATGTAAGCATCTAACATATTGACTCAGTAGGGGTTCCTGGAAACCCCAAGGAGTATTTTAAACTTAACTTAGAAATCGGTACAAGCTTTTAATTAACAGATTCATTATGTAATTAAATGTTTATGCATATCTATGGGCACTCCACTGAACCAAATGAATGTGCGACTTCTGCCACATTGAAATAAAAAAAAACCGAGTTTATTCACTGCTTTAGTCAAATTGTTAATTTCTCAAGTATTATGCACATACCATTATTTCTTTCCATACATTTCTAGTTTTGTAATAAAAACAAAAATTTTGCTGTTTTAGTCCAACTTGTTTTCTTATGTCTTCTCGAGTGTTGTCTACCCATCTTGTTACAATATTCTGTAATTTTTAGCTATATAAGCAGTATGAAACAAGTAGAAGATCTAGAAGAGTTTATGGAAAATGTTGTGGATAGAAATAATACTTTTCATATAAAAGCTTTAAATGCTATAAAAGATATCATGTTTAGTAAAAAACCACCAAACAGTTCTGGTCAAAAAACAAATCAACATAAACCTCTAAATCCATCATCATCATCTACTAATAATAAAAAGGAAAAAAAGAAATTTAGGGATATCAACGATTACCAGCAAGTAAAAAAAGAAAAACAAGGTACTAATAAATTATATATAGTTCTCCACATGAAAGAAAGTCTCTGACGAAAGGGGGAGGAACCATTGGCGCTCTCTTCTTTCCATCAAGAGTGTTATAAGGTGTGCATGCTTACAACGGGCCTCCCACTTGCACACACATTCCAAACATATTTCCTGTAGTCACAGATCCGTGTGTCAAACTATATATTATATTATTTTATAATATACTTATTATATACTTACAATTATGAACAGTTTTACCAGATAATAATTACCCTTTGTATGTTCTGCATAAACAATGTTCAAAAATGTTATACAGGGTGATTCAGAATTGTTGAATCAAACAAAAATGGTTTGGATTCCCCATGTGAAAATAAGACAAAAAGTTTTTATAAAGGTTGGTCTTTAAATGAGCTGTAAGGGAGCTACAACCCTTCTAATGGTACACCTGAAAAGTAGTTTTTATTTAATATCTCTGGAACCCCATGTGCAAAAAATTGTTACTGTAGTTCATAGGGTTCCAGGGGTATTAAGGCACCCTTAGGAGGGTCATAGCTCCCTTAGGGCTCATTTTCGGACCAACCTTTATAGGAACTTCTTGTCCTATTTTCACATAGGAAATCTACCATTTTCATTTGATTCACTAATTCTGACCCTGTATAAACTAATATGAGGAGAAAGTATTTTTTTGTTGATAGAAGTACCTGTTTTAAGATTCTATGCAAAATTAAAAACTTTTAGGAAGGTCTGCTTGTGATTGCATGGGGCAAGAACATGATTTTATGAACAATTGTCCACACTGTGGGAGAATTCATTGTGCTGAAGAGGGTCCTGGTCCTTGTCTGTTTTGTGGTAATCCGATTACCTATAGAGGGCAAGATTTAATGGATACTAAGAGTATCAAACAAAAGAATAAGTAAGTTTCTATATTCCTATAATGAACTCTTGTATGTATACATATAATAATAACCAAGGCCAGTTTAAGGGAAAAATATTCAAAAAAGCTTTGTATTTCCTAATGAGTTGATGAACAAATTTTTTTTGTCATTTCCGGTCTGATTGTCACTTCCGGTCTGTTTGTCACTTCCGGTCTGTTTGTCACTTCCGGTCCGATTGTTACTTCCGGTCTGTTTTTCACTTCCGGCCTGTCACTTCCTGTCTGATTGTCACTTTCGGTCTGATTGTAACTTCCGGTCTGTTTCTTTCACTTCCGGTCTGTTTCTTTCACTTCCGGTCTGTTTGTCACTTCCGGTCTGATTGTCACTTCCAGTCTGATTGTCACTTCCAGTCTGATTGTCACTTCCGGTCTGATTGTCACTTCCGGTTTGTGTTCCCACTTCCGGTCTGTTTTTCATTTCCGGTCTGTTTTTCATTTCCGGTCTGATTGTCAAGTCCGGTCTGATTGTAACTTCCGATCTGTTTGTCACATCCGGTCTGTTTGTCACTTCCAGTCTGATTGTCATTTCCGGTCAGACTGTCACTTCCGGTCTGATTGTCACTTCCGGTCTGATTGTCACTTCCGGTTTGTGATCTCACTTCCAGTCTGTTTTTCACTTCCAGTCTGATTGTCACTTCCGTTCTGATTGTAACTTACGGTCTGTTTGTCACTTCCGGTCTGTTTGTCACTTCCGGTCTGATTGTCACTTCCAGTCTGATTGTCACTTCTGGTCTGATTGTCACTTCCGGTTTGTGTTCTCACTTCCGGTCTGATTGTCACTTCCGGTCTGATTGTAACTTCCAGTCTGTCACATCTGGTCTATTTGTCACTTCCGGTCTGATTGTCATTTCCGGTCTGTTTGTCACTTCCGGTCTAATTCTTTCACTTCAGGTCTGTTTATCACTTCCGGTCTGATTGTTATTTCCGTTTTGATTGTCACTTTCGGTCTGATTGTCACTTCCGGTCTGATAATCACTTCCGGTCTGATAATCACTTCCGGTCTGATAATCACTTCCGGTCTGTTTGGCACTTCCGGTCTGTCACTTCCGGTCTGTTTGTCACTTCCGGTCTGTTTGTCACTTCCGGTCTGTTTGTCACTTCCGGTCTGTTTGTCACTTCCGGTCTGTTTGTCACTTCCGGTCTGTTTGTCACTTCCGGTCTGTTTGTCACTTCCGGTCTGATTCACTTCCGGTCTGATTGTTACTTCCGGTCTGTTTCTTTCACTTCCGGTCTGTTTCTTTCACTTCCGGTCTGTTTCTTTCACTTCCGGTTTGTTTCTTTCACTTCCGGTCTGTTTCTTTCACTTCCGGTCTGTTTCTTTCACTTTCGGTCTGTTTGTCACTTTCGGTCTGTTTGTCACTTCCGGTCCATTTGTCACTTCCGGTCTGATTCTTTCACTTCCGGTCTGATGCTTTCACTTCCGGTCTGTTTTCACTTCCGGTCTGATTGTCACTTCCGTCTGATTGTCACTTCCGGTCTGATTGTCACTTCCGGTCTGTTTGTAACTTCCGGTCTGTTTGTCACTTCCGGTCTGTTTGTCACTTCCGATCTGATTGTCACTTCCGATCTGATTGTCACTTCCGGTCTGATTGTCACTTCCGGTCTGATTATCACTTCCGGTCTGATTGTCACTTCCGGTCTGATTGTCACTTCCGGTCTGTTTGTCACTTCCTGTCTGTCACATCCGGTCTGATTGTCACTTCTGGTCTGATTTTCACTTCCGATCTGATTGTTACTTCTGTTTTGATTGTCACTTCCGGTCTGATTGTCACTTCCGGTCTGATAATCACTTCCGGTCTGATAATCACTTCCGGTCTGATAATCACTTTCCGGTCAGACTGTCACTTCCGGTCTGATTGTCACTTCCGGTCTGATTGTAACTTCCGGTCTGTTTGTCACTTCCGGTCTGTTTGTCACTTCCGGTCTGATCGTCACTTCCAGTCTGATTGTCACTTCTGGTCTAATTGTCACTTCCGGTCTGATTGTCACTTCCGGTTTGTGTTCTCACTTCCGGTCTGTCACTTCCGGTCTGATTGTAACTTCCAGTCTGTCACATCTGGTCTATTTGTCACTTCCGGTCTGATTGTCATTTCCGGTCTGTTTGTCACTTCCGGTCTAATTCTTTCACTTCCGGTCTGTTTATCACTTCCGGTCTGATTGTCACTTCCGATCTGATTGTTATTTCCGTTTTGATTGTCACTTCCGGTCTGATTGTCACTTCCGGTCTGATAATCACTTCCGGTCTGTTTGTCACTTCCGGTCTGATTCACTTCCGGTCTGTTTCTTTCACTTCCGGTCTGTTTCTTTCACTTCCGGTCTGTTTCTTTCACTTCCGGTCTGTTTCTTTCACTTCCGGTCTGTTTCTTTCACTTTCGGTCTGTTTGTCACTTCCGGTCTGTTTTTCACTTCCGGTCTGATTGTCACTTCCGGTCTGATTGTCACTTCCGGTCTGATTGTCACTTCCGGTCTGATTGTCACTTCCGGTCTGATTGTCACTTCCGGTCTGATTGTCACTTCCGGTCTGATTGTCACTTCCGGTCTGATTGTCACTTCCGGTCTGATTGTCACTTCCGGTCTGATTGTCACTTCCGGTCTGATTGTCACTTCCGGTATGTTTGTAACTTCCGGTCTGTTTGTCACTTCCGGTCTGTTTGTCACTTCCGGTCTGTTTGTCACTTCCGGTCTGTTTGTCACTTCCGATCTGATTGTCACTTCCGATCTGATTGTCACTTCCGATCTGATTGTCACTTCCGGTCTGATTGTCACTTCCGGTCTGATTGTCACTTCCGGTCTCATTGTAACTTCCGGTCTGATTGTCACTTCCGGTCTGATTGTCACTTCCGGTCTGATTGTCACTTCTGGTCTGATTTTCACTTCCGATCTGATTGTTACTTGTTTTGATTGTCACTTCCGGTCTGATTGTCACTTCCGGTCTGATTGTCACTTCCGGTCTGATTGTCACTTCCGGTCTGTTTGTAACTTCCGGTCTGTTTGTCACTTCCGGTCTGTTTGTCACTTCCGATCTGATTGTCACTTCCGATCTGATTGTCACTTCCGGTCTGATTGTCACTTCCGGTCTCATTGTCACTTCCGGTCTGATTTTCACTTCCGGTCTGATTGTCACTTCCGGTCTGTTTGTCACTTCTGGTCTGATTTTCACTTCCGATCTGATTGTTACTTGTTTTGATTGTCACTTCCGGTCTGATTGTCACTTCCGGTCTGATAGTCACTTCCGGTCTAAACAAACGTCACATCCGGTCTGATTCTTTCACTTCCGGTCTGATTGTCACTTCCGGTTTGTGTTCTCACTTCCGTGTGTTTCTTTCACTTCCGGTCTGTTTGTCACTTCCAGTCTGATTCTTTCATTGCCGGTCTGATTGTCACTTCCGGTTTGTGTTCTCACTTCCGGTCTGATTGTCACTTCCGGTCTGATTGTCACTTCCGGTCTGATTGTCACTTCCGGTCTGTTTCTTTCACTTCCGGTCTGTTTCTTTCACTTCCGGTCTGTTTGTCACTTCCGGTCTGATTCACTTCCGGTCCGTTTGTCACTTCCGGTCCGTTTGTCACTTCCGGTCTGATTGTCACTTCCGGTCTGATTGTCACTTCCGGTCTGTTTGGACTTTCGGTCTGTTTGTCACTTCCGATTTGATTGTCACTTCCGATCTGATTGTCACTTCCGGTCTGATTGTCACTTCCGGTCTGATTGTCACTTCCGGTCTGATTGTCACGTCCGGTCTGATTGTCATTTCCGGTCTGATTGTCACTTCCAGTCTAATTGTCACTTCTGGTCTGATTGTCACGTCCGGTCTGATTGTCATTTCCGGTCTGATTGTCACTTCCGGTTTTTGTTCTCACTTCCGGTCTGTTTGTCACTTCCGATCTGATGGTCACTTCCGGTCTATTTCTTTCACTTCCGGTCTGTTTGTCAATTCTAGTCTGTTTTTCACTTCCGGTCTGATTGTCAATTCCGGTTTGTGTTCTCACTTCCGGTCTGTTTTTCATTTCCGGTCTGTTTGTCGCTTCCGGTCTGTTTGTCACTTCCGGTCTGTTTGTCACTTCCGGTCTGTTTGTCACTTCCAGTCTGTTTCTTTCACTTCCGGTATGTTTATTTCACTTCCGGTCTGTTTCTTTCACTTCCGGTCTGTTTCTTTCACTTCCGGTCTGTTTCTTTCACTTTCGGTTTGTGTTCTCACTTCCGGTCTTTTTTTCATTTCCGGTCTGTTTGTCACTCCCTGTCTGTCACATCCGGTCTGATTGTCACTTCCGGTCTGATTCACTTCCGGTCTGATTGTCACTTCCGATCTGATTGTTACTTCCGTTTTGATTGTCACTTCCGGTCTGATAATCACTTCCTGTCTGATTGTCACTTCCGATCTGATTTTCACTTCCGATCTGATTGTCACTTCCGGTCTGATTGTCACTTCCGGTCTGTTTGTCACTTTCAATCTGATTGTCACTTCCAATCTGATTGTCACTTCCGGTCTGATTGTCACTTCCAGTCTGTCACTTCTGGTCTGATTGTCACGTCCGGTCTGATTGTCATATCCGGTCTGATTGTCACTTCCGGTTTTGTTCTCAATTCCGGTCTGTTTATCACTTCCGGTCTGTTTGTCACTTCCGGTCTGATTGTCACTTTCGGTCTGTTTGTCAATTGCGGTCTGATTGTCACTTCCGGTCTGTTTCTTTCACTTCCGGTCTGATTGTCACTTCCGGTCTGTTTGTCAATTCTAGTCTGTTTTTCACTTCCGGTCTGATTGTCAATTCCGGTTTGTGTTCTCACTTCCGGTCTGTTTTTCATTTCCGGTCTGTTTGTCACTTCCGGTCTGATTCACTTCCGGTCTGTTTATCACTTCCGGTCTGTTTGTCACTTCCGGTCTGTTTGTCACTTCCGGTCTGTTTGTCACTTCCGGTCTGTTTGACACTTCCGGTATGTTTGTCACTTCCGGTCTGATTCTTTCACTTCCGGTCTGTTTCTTTCACTTCCGGTCTGATTGTCACTTCCAGTCTGTTTCTTTCACTTCCGGTCTGTTTCTTTCACTTCCGGTCTGTTTCTTTCACTTCCGGTTTGTGTTCTCACTTCCGGTCCTTTTTTCATTTCCGGCCTGTTTGTCACTTCTGGTCTGATTGTCACTTTCGGTTTGGAAGTGACGGAAGTGACAATCAGACCGGAGGTGACAAACAGACCGGAAGTGAGAACACAGACCGGAAGTGACAATCAGACCGGAAGTGACAGTCAGACCGGAAGTGACAAACAGACCGTAAGTGACAAACAGACCATAAGTGACAAACAGACCAGAAGTAACAAACAGACCGGAAGTGACAAACAGACCGAAAGTGACAACCAGACCGGAAGTGACAACCAGACCGGAAGTGAGAACACAAACCGGAAGTAACAAACAGACCGGTGGTGACAATCAGACCGGGCTTGACAATCAGACCAGAAGTGACAATTAGACCGGAGTGAAGGAATCAGACCGGAAGTGTCAAACAGACCGGAAGTGACAATCAGACCGGAAGTGACTATCAGACCGGAACTGACAATCAGATCGGAAGTGACAATCAGACTGGAAGGGACAAACAGACCGGAAGTGATAATCAGAACGGAAGTGACAATCAGACCGGAAGTGACAAACAGACCGAATGTGACCATCAGACCAGAAGCGACAAATAGACCGGATGTGACAATCAGACCGGAAGTGACAAACAGACCGGAAGTGACAATTAGACCGGAAGTGTCAATCAGACCGGAAGTGACAAACAGACCGGATGTGACAAACATTATTGGTTAATAACCCATGGTTAAGGTATTAAATCCATCAACAAGGTCTAAACCCGAAAGAAAAATGCAAGATATAAAATTGCAAATCTACTATTAATTACACTAGAATATTGTTAATCAAAAGTTTTTAGTATTTTACTTTATTAATATTTGTAGGCATAAAGAAAATAAAGTTTTTGATGATGATAATGATTATTTTAAAATAAATAGTAAAAAGAATGCACAAGAGGATAAAAGAAAAATGGTTATTGCTTTGGATTTTGCCACAAGAAAAGTTATAGAAGGCACCCAAGAAGATGCAAAAATTAGAGAAAGGCTTCTCAAAGAATCAATGGAACATTTGAAAAAAGTTGAACAGGTTTATCAAAACTTGCAACAAGTTTCTCAGTCTATTTCACACCATAAAGCAAAACGTGTAGTAAGCATAAATTTTGGTATTTCTGAAAGCATAATATATATTTACGGCTTGTTTTAGAACGTGAAAGATGAGTTGGTAGACCTGCTCATTCAAATGAGACATAAGAAACCAGCAGGTGTTGAAGATATAGGAGAGGAGGATAGTACAATGCCGATTTTAGATTATGGAACTAGAGTCTTTGATGAAGATTTAATGGCTACCATGGATCATGGGATGTGCATAAGCTTGCACCAACCCTATGCCAGTTTACTAGTTGCTGGTGTTAAACAGTAAGTATTAACTATGGTTATCACAATCTAGAATTAGCAAAATAATCGAAGTGATTGGAGAAATCGATCATTTTCGGATTCAACAGGTCGAACTTTAAACTTTTTTTGTGGTTTAGTGTAATTATATTTTTTATTTGACCTAATTACACAGCCACATAAAAAAAATCTTGTACTTTTAACGGACACATGTATTTCTATGTATTTTGAGTCGTTGAATCCGAATCTGAGGTCAAAATAGCACCTCATCCGATTAGTTTTTGAAATAACCTCAAAAAACGTTATTTCAAGTATATGAAAGGAACATAATCAGATAAGGTACTATTTTGACCTCAAATCCGGATTCAGCGACTCAAAATACATATAAATACATGTGTCTCGTTAAAAGTACCAGACTTTTTTGTGGCTGTCGATTTTAAGAAAAGACTTTTATTTTTAAAAATTTGTCAAGATACATTTAAATAGACAAATCTTATTTGTTAGACATGAAGGCAGAACTTGGCCAACCAGTCACAGAGGCCGGCTTTGGATAGCAGCAGCAGCAAAAGCTCCTGAAGAAGATGAAATATCGGCGTTAGAGGGATTTTATAGAGAATATTATAAAGGTGGGTATACAAAACATTTACTATTTGATAGGTAGGTCGTTCAAATAAAGTTGTGATAACATACCTGAGAAAAATCAATAAAAACCCTTCATTTTCCTGAGCCAGAAGGTGTTAGTATGAATAAATTTGATTTGATATAACCCCTTAAAAGTAGGCTTATAGGACGTTATTAGCTCTCTCAGGAGTCCTTTTAGGGCTTATACAAGTATATCACTCTGTATGGACAGAAATTTTTAATTTTAAACAAAATTGGTATTGGTAGACTGACTGGCTGGCCCTCTTCAGTACCAAGAGTCAACTCTGCACGCTGATTAAGAAAACTTGTAGTTGTCTACATCTAGCAATAGATGGCGCACAAGTCTACATCAATCTAATGACTATATTCCTTTTGCGAATAAAGTCTAAAAATTTTTCTTAATCAGCGTGTAGAGTTGACTCTTGGTACTGAAGGGGACCAGCAGCCCGAAACTGTCAGTCTACCAATATTACTCGGTACGATAATTAAAAAAATAGATTGATGGAATAATAAATCACTCTGTATGTTTATAAGTACCAATTTTGTTTTATTTTAGATACTACATTAAAATTTCCTAAAGAATATCCCACCAGTTGTTTATTGGGCTGCGTTTTCGTTGAGGATTGTTTGGAGCAAGAGGCTTATAGAAAAAAGTTTCCAAATGGAGAGAGCAATAGTCCTTTTGTTTTAATTTGTAGTAATCCAATTATTTTGCCAATATTTTATGGCATTGTTGGAAAACACAAGATTTGTAAGTAAAAGTCCAAACCCAAATTTGCGCCTTGGGATTTGATAATAAAAATATAACTAAAAGTAATTTTTAAATCACTAATCATAGCTGCCTTCATCCAGTTTGTTACTCAGATGGATTCTGCGTCGAACTTAACTGACTTTCTGTCCAACTCGTCCAGACTGTTTTTATTTTAGTATTTTTTTCTTTCTTTAATTTACGCTTAGCATGTTTTATTAATGAATAAGGTTTAACTTGCTTTTAAGCCACTTTGTTTTATCGTCAATTTTTTTTTAGGGGGCTACATTTTATCTATTACTAGGGCGGTAACTTTAACTAATTTGACCCAGCATCTCAGTTACTTATTTTAAATACCTTTATTCTTTTTAGATCCTTTGGAAAAAGATCTGCACAAATGTGCAAAAATGGCACTTCAACATGCAAAATATGTTATGTAGGATTTAAAATGAAGATTTCGGTTAAGTATTAATTTGGTTAGTAATTTTATATCTTTATTGTCAAATAAAATACAAAATTATACTTATTATAATCATTATATTACAAAAATAGTTACAGTTTTTTTTAAAATAAATACCTTAATAAATATTTTTTTATACTTAAACTTAAAATTAAATAAATAAATAACACCAATAAATAAAGATATTTCTATAAAAGGAAAATATTTAGGTACATTATATTTAGATTAATTTAAATAATTTATTAGAGATTTTAAGGGTTCTTGATATTTTAGTTGGGTAATTATCAGTGATCGGACTTTGGATTTTTTAACAGGTTCGAATTAAGGAAAACAAAATAATTTCATAAAACGCAAAATCATTTAAATTGTATTTAAAGTAACAAAAATACATTATTATTAATTCTTGTTTTGTTTTATTTTAAAGTAAGGAAACGTTTAAGTATTACGTAACGCAAAATGTACCAAAATTCATACACTTCATACCTCGGTTCTCGCGTTATTCAAGGCTGTCGAGGTTTCATATTTTGGCTACCCCCCCTAACACACCCCCTATTAGACGGCCCAGACAGCACAAAGATGACTTAAAGAGATCTTAAAGATGTCGTAGCTCGTCATTCAAGACGTCTTAAAAACGTCGGTTTTCGCCGTATATGCATCTTAAAGACGTCTTAACGACGTCGTATGTTACAAAAGGTAACGTCTTTAAGACATCTTTTTAAAGACGCCTTACTGGCGCCTTGCGCAGGCGACTTTACAACATAATACCCCCTCCCATTTACGTTGCTAGGTACGGTCGTATTGATATAAAAAGCGTAATAAGAATTAGAATGAGAGGTAATTTGTTTGTCTAAAAAAGATCTTAAAAAAATGTATTTTCTTTATTTTTTTTTTTTTTCAGTTTTTTTTTGAAAATTTCTTTTTTGAATTTTTTTAAATTTTTTTCGTTTTTCAAAAAAAGATCTTTAAGAAAATGGTATTTTTTTTAATAGTTGATTGTGGTTAATTTATTTTTAGCGATGAGTATCGAAGTTAAGACGTCTTGTACCGATACTTAAAAGACATCTTATAGACATCATAATCAGATATCTTTTAAACATCCTTAAAAAGAAGTCCATAAGATATCCTTTTTATGTCTTTAGGCGTCCAGACATAATTAAGATCTAAAAAAGACGTCTTTAAGATATCATGTGCTGTCTGGGGGGTAGCCAAAATATGAAACCTCGACAGCCTTGAATAACGCGAGAACCGAGGTATGAAGTGTATGAATTATGGTACATTTTGCGTTACGTAATACTTGAACGTTCCCTAAGAAAATTTATTTAATTTTGCTCTTTTGTTTATTTGTATTATATTAAATATTCCTGTATAATCAAACTAATTTAAAAAACTACACCCAAATAAAATAAAAAGTAAAACAAAAATAGTGTGCATATAAATATGTTTTTTCCTTTTTTTTAAGATAAGCGAACAAATTCCAATATTCGGTGTCGTTCCTAGGTTGTTAAATATAAAATAAAAATTAATCCACTTATTAAAATGTAACCAATATTTAACTGTTTTTTTTTCAATATTACTTTCCTTGTCAGTAAAAAAATTATTGCTTTTTGACGTTTTATATAGAAAAAAAAGATTTCCGTAAAAGAATCTGTCTGTAGGTCTATCTGAACGGGAAATTTGTGACTACGATAACTCGACAACGCTTTGAGATAAGGACTTCAACTTTGGACCATAGGTTCCTTATCCAAAGTTTTAGACTAACATTGTTTTTGATAAAAAGCGGGATGGGGTAAAACTATCAATCATTTTTCTTTCAATTTTTTTCATTTTTTGAATAAATAAATCCCTAAAAACACAATTTTAAAAAACAATATATCGATACCCCCAAGCAACAAAGCCGTAACTCATATATTGTCATTTTTCACGACAGCTAAATTTCTAAAATATTTTTTTTTGTTATTTAAGGGTGGGTAAATGATTGAAGTGGAAAAGGAAGTCATGTGGTACATCATTTGAAAGCTTATAAAATTCTCTATTTAACTGTTTAAGTATTTATTGTTTATTTACTGTTTGTTTCTGATAATATTCAAGTTCAGAATTTCTTACTTTAGTGATTTTAAGTAAACTTTTGCTTAAAGTGGACCTGAGTAGTACCACCATGTGTGTCTTTTTTCAAGGCGTTTACCTATGAGTATAACTCAAAATGGGTCTAACTTGAGTTACAACCTTGTTGCTTGGGAGTGTCGATATTTTGTTTTAATAAACCAATAAAACATGCAGTGACTAATATCTAAAGCGCCACCCAGAGGTTCGCATAACTAGCATAATACATAACATACGTTGCTGTGAGTGGCTTGATGTGCCGTCATGTGTCTTGTACGCAGGCTTTTAACGTTATGTTAGGCTCGCATAGAGCCTGTAGGCGGCTAACTCGATACGAATCAGACCAAAGATACGCGAATCGCACCCGAATTGATATAATCTACGCCTTTTGTCACGCTCTCGCAAATTCTTTTGTCGGCAGCAGTTTCTTTTAATGACAACAGTTTTTTTTGTTATTTTGTATAACGAAAAATCATTAATCGTTTACTAACGGTCCTTGTTAGAGTTATATTTAATTTAAAAGAAGATGCTCTCTCAATAAAACAAATATTACAATACTGGAACAATAGGGAAAAAATTCGATGTAAACTAAACAACATTTTAGAGAGAAATCACGGATTGCAGACATTTATAAAAAAAATTAACAAGAGAAAAAGCCACTTGGGTTGAAAATACACTAATAAATAAACTGCTTCTTTGCACTGCTTACATCGGTAGACATGGAAAGGTAATTTTCTTTACACAAATGGATTTTTAATACAAAAAGAAAACCATTACTTACAAAAAAAATAGAAAAAAATTGATTTACTTTAAAATTAAAATTCTAGAATAATTTCTTACTTTTATTTACTATAGTAATACCAAAAACAATATCTCTATATAATGCAAGTAATGTTGTTAGTAAATACTATAGATCACGTTTTCCTTAATGCGGACCTGTTAAAAAAGACCAAAGTCCGATCACTCGTAATTATACTATTTTATTTTATTACAAAAATAAAAAGTAATATCTTTTTATAAGCCCTAGTTAACACTGACTACCAAATGTCAAAAGAATTATTTTTTTCTTAATCTTTTCCAATTTCCAATTTGTTTTCATTTTCGTCTGTCGTGGCAGCCAAAATGTTAAAATATAATATAAATATATTAAAAAGTCCAAACCATTTATCACAATTTTAAAATTTACATCCCTTGACCTCAACTAATTGCTTAATTTATTAAAAAAAAAACAATCACAATCAGGCAACTAAAAATTGTCAACTTATTACGTTAAAAGTTCCAAGCACAAGTACTTAAGTACAATTAAGTGTGACTGTGCTTGGAGCAAGTAACTTTAAAATTTAATATTTTTATTTACAATTAGATATAAACCTAATTGTAACATTTAATTTATGAGTATTTTATCATATTATTTATTTTTATTAATATTGATATTTTTTGTTTGTTTTCGTTCTGTCTGCTAATTATGAATTTGTTGAAAAATACATCTGCCAAGTTAGACTATTAAAACTGTGCCGTATTTACATCTTTAACTCATTTTTCCTTAAAAAAAGTATTAAAAACATTAAATCGAAACATTTCAACAACCTCCAATTAAGCTGATCAGCGGTGAATAAGTATCGGATATTTTAAGAAACACTATAGTTCATATTTTCACGAGACGATGATTTCTAGTATTTATCTTCATTCCAAACCAGGGTTCCCACCTACCCTACCCTGGAATTTAACATTAAAATAGTATATTCTATAACTAGTATGGAATAGACAATATTCCGCGAGAGTGGAAAGTTTGTCATACGAGCCGGCAGGCGAGTATGACGGTCCAGCGAGCGCGGAATGACTATTCCATACGTGTTGTAGACTATACTTTTTCTTCGACTGCAAATATGAAACACTGTATGGCTTTAAACTGCGGACAATGTTAAAAACAATGTTTTTTTTGGACTCGACATTGCAAATGCAACAAAACACCCCTTTTTAAATAAAGCAATTAATGTTATTTAATAATTTTATCAAATCAGTACTTAAAAAAGATTTTTATTTAATTCTAGCACATATTTACGAATTATAATGCAAAAAGTAAAGTTTATGTCAAATTGTTGTGACAGATATCATGTTTAAATATTTAACAATAGATGGAGCAGTTTTAATTTTTTGAACAAAATTGATAAAAAACTGGTCAAATATTAAGAAAAACTAATAAACTTTATGTAATTTTAACGCAAAACTTTAAATTGCATTAAATTATTCAATATTTCATGGTAAAATATATATATTTTTGCTAATTTTGCTACAGTTTTCTTTACTTTTATAAACAAGAGATGGCACTACATGTGCTCATTCTAACACTTGATACGGAATATTCATACCGTATCTAGAGCTAGAATGGATTCATTCTGTGTTTGAAAAGTGTGTGTATTTGCTTACATTCTAAAGCAGTCGTAGAAAAAACTTTTTTTTACCTGAAATTTTTTAACAGCACCTGGAATTTAACATACGAAATATAATTTGTTCAGGAAAATTTAAATACAACTATGTATAGGTATGTCGTGAAAATCCTGCGAATTTTTTTTTTTAATAAACCTTTTTATTTTTTTTTTTCTTAATATACTACACAGCGTGATCCAAGGAGGGGGTAATAGAGACAATTGACCCCCCCCCCCCCGAGAGTCAAGAACAAATTTTCTGGAAGATAGGTAAAATCGAACAGAAATTGACCTCCAAAAGCAAAATCCTGGATCCGCCCCTGGATACAAATGCGTTTCATGGAAAAATAACTTCGAAAAGATCCGTCCGTCCGTCTGATGTCACTTTTTGTGGATACGATATATCAAGAACAAATTATTCGACCATCTTGAAATTTTCAGAAAAAACGGAGTTCCATGAGAATCGTATTGAAAGTAATCCCCCCAAAAACAAAAAGCTATGGTGGGTTAAACTTAAAAAAGGGGGTGATTTTTTTTTTCATCACAATTCTTTTATAACTTATAAATTATAAGAAAGTAAAAAAGCATGCAAGGAACAATCTTACTGTTTTTGCGTTAAACAATATCCATAGGTTTCTGCACTCTGATGACCATACGTTTCGTGTGAATGTTTGTTCTATACGACAAATAATAATTAAGCACTTATAAAATACCTTTATTCACGTTCATAACAAAATATGATGTTTAAAATACGTCTTAAGTGAGAAAAATGATTACGCGCCTTTTCTTGTTCAGCCATTTTCTCGCGTCGGGTCACGTGATATAACGCATGGTGGACCAAAGCAAAACGCACACTGGGTTCAAGAAATTTCCAAATAAAGGCCATAGGAGCTTTAAAAGCGATTTTTCGACCTTCATGTATACAAACTTTTTTTCTTCATTTTTAATATAGAATAACCCTGGTTTGTGTATAATACTTAATTATAAATTTGTTTATATAATTTTAATATACATACAAAATTACGAATTTCTCAAATAATAAAAATAATATGATTAAAATCTTGTTATTTTATCTAACCTTGCAAGGTTTTCGGAGATACCAATTTTTTTCGGAAGATTTTTTTGGAGATTTTCAGCAAAAAAAATAGGAAGAGAATATGGATTTTTTTTCGGGAAATACAGGGTGTTCTACAACTCGCGTAGAGAAATTTTAGAGTTGATTCTACATATAAAAATATGAAAAAAAGTTCATATAAAGGTTGGTTTGGTTTGGACACATGCATTAACATTTATAAAAGCTATCATTTTATGTAATTTTTATTTGGTAATTTTAACCAGGGACGTGCAAAATGGGGGAGCTATGTCACTTTTCGCCCCAAACTTTTTTATCGGTATTTTTTGACATTTTTTTACCTCCCTGGCCTTGGCTTGAGCCCCCTACCTTTGGGCGACAATTTTTTTTGCAGGGTAGAAACCGTCAGGGACAAAGCTGTTTTTCTTGAAGGTAATTTTTTGGGGGGGGCTCCATTTTTTGCAGGGGCGCCAAGTTTGGTAGAAACCGTCAGGTACAAAGCTTTTTTTCTTGAAGGTAATTTTTGAAGCGCCATTTTTTTTTTTTCAGGGGCGGCAAGTTGGGTAGAAACCGTCAGTGAGTTGGGTAGAAACCGTCAGGGACAAAGCCTTTTTTCATGAGGGTATTTTTTGGGCGACAATAATTTTTTTTGTAGGAGTTGAAACCGTCAGGAACAAAGCTTTTATTTTTGAGGGTGCCACCCTGGGGGCTGAGCATCCCTAGATTTTTTCTGGTTACGGCCCTGGTTTTGTATCACCAAATTAACAACTGTTTGAAAATAAATTTCCCACAAAAGTTACTCTCGGTTAAACGTTTTGTACATTATAGGTACTTATGTACTTTGAAAATAGTATTAAACTCTGTCAGATCTTTCCTTAATATTCGGGAAAAACGCTTCAATGGGCAGTATGGGATCATCAGTTGAAATTGTGAAGTAGTTCGGAATCCTCCTACTTGTAGGCGAAACATTTTTGAATAATCCAGGTGTATCATATTGATTTTTAAATGACGAAGTCAAATCAGAAACTCGCTGGGAGTAGAGTATAGATTCATTCTTTAATATGTCTAAGGTAGTTGTTTCTGGAGTATCTGTGGTAATTTCTGGTTCCAAAAATTCAGTGGTAGTTTTCATTTTCTTATACGGGTGCTCTGTAGTACTTTCTGGAGTACTTAGTTCGTAGGAAACCGTCGTTTGGGAGATCTGTTCTGTTTCATTTTCAAGGTCAGGCAAAACTGTGGTAGTTTCCAGAGTTTTATTTAGTTTTTGCTGAATTCTAGCTTTTAAGGATAACAGAGGAGGTCTGCGCCTGTTTGCGAAAAGATTTGGCTTAATAGAAATTTTTGGTGACGGCGTAGTTGCTTCCGTCGTCGATCTAAACCTACCAAAAGGTCTTAGTCTTGTATTTACAGACTTTATATCTTTTTGGACGATTATGTTATCATTACTATCGCTTGAACCTCCATGTCTTGGATCTTTTGGTTTGAATTTATTGCGAATGGGTTCAGTGGAATCTTCTTCAACGGTTATACTTGGCACCGTCGTGGAAGAAATAAATGGTTTTCTGTTTCTATTTGGGAATCTAATCCTTAAGCTTTCTGATGTTGATCTCGGATAACTTTCAGTGGTAGTGCTAGTTGAAGTATACTGGTTTAATCTTTGTCTGTATTCTTTAACACTAAACCTAGGCCTGTTCGATGAATCATATTTAATAGGTCGTCCCCTAATTCTGTGTGATTTTGTTGTTGGCTCTTCTGTTGTAGTCGTAGCAATTGTTGTAGCTAATGTAGCATGTTGTTGTTCTATTTCTTCAGTTGTAGCGGGTGTAGCAATCGGAGTTGCCGTGGAGTAATCAATTTCGTTTTCGGGAATATGAATGTTGGTAGTTGGCAACATTTCAGTAGTATGTAACTTAACTGATTCTTCCGTTGGGGCTATAGTCTCTTCAACTTCAGCAGGTTTTTGTTGTTGGATCACCAAATCATTATTCGCAACGGTGGTGTCATGATCGGATGTATATCTGTTTAGCTCATATTCGTGCCTATTTGGATTCATCTGCATATCTTCTTCTGTGGACTGTATCTGCGCAGATTCCTGGTACTGAGATTCATATAAACCTTGAGTTTCTCCCGTGGATGTTGGATAGTTGGGTTCGTAGGACATATCTTCAGTGCTTGGTTTGTTTTCATTTGAATCCACATCAATTTTTGTTTCCTTGTGATTAGAAGGTATATCTGAAGGTCTAAGTTTTATCCTGGAACTGCCGGTTCTTAACGATTCGTAGGTGGTAGGTCTTTGACGATATCTATTCCTACCTCTAGTGGATTTGGAAGTAGGCTCTTCTATTACTGCTGATTCAGTAGTGCTCATTCTGTAACGAACTGGTTTTCTTCTAATAGGTTTTTCAGTTTCAGTAGACGCTTCTGTTTCATTTTCTTGCGTTTTTTGTGGCTCGTAGATTTCAGTTTTCGTGGGTTCTTCTGTAGTAGTTGTAGTAGTTGTTCTAGTTCGATTTACAGGTCTACGCCTTCTATGTGTTGCTCTAGTTCGTTGAGGAGTAGCTTCAGTTGTGGTAGTAGGAGGAAGAGTAGTGTCTTCATTTATTTGAATTTCTGCCAACGGCGCCCGTCTAGTGGTTATTTCATTTGATATTTCTGGTTCCTGATACTTATTTAGTTCAGTTTGTATTTCTGGAACCACTTCAGGCCTGCCTAATATCGGATAATGAGTAGAAACCTCCTTAACGTCGAAGAAATATGCATTTTGTGGTGGATATACATGAGTTTTAACTTTCGTAGACAATTCATTAAATATTGTCGATACGTCTTCTTGAGTTGGCGAAGTTGGTACTACACCTTCAGGTTTATAAGGTGTGGGTAAAAATGGTGGTAGATTCAGTTCTATAATAGGTCTGTTTAGATCAATTGGAGCTGAAGGGCGTCTGGTAGTTGTAGGTTTCTTATGTCTGTGAGGAATGTGAGGTTGGGCTTCAGGAAATCTATAATGAAATGAAACTTGTGGTACTTGAGGGGTTTCTTGCCAAGGTTTGCCTTCGGTTACTTCGTATGTGGGTACTTTGGGCAAATCAGTGGGTCGTTTTATGGAATGAAAATCGTAGTCGATATAATCTGGAGCGAGAGGATTATAGTTGCTCGGTATACTGTTATGGAAAACCTTTAATTTTTGTTTACTTATTTCAACCTCAACACCTTGGTTTTTATCGGCGTATTTGATTTGTTCAAAGGGAGATGGAACTTGGAAACCTTCATGTCTTAAATATTGAGGAATTTGATTAGTGGGTTCAGTAGTAGCTTTAACCTTGTGCGCCTTGTTTTTAATTATTTCTTTTGTATATTGTGGTTGTGGAGGAGGAACCAAATTCCTTGTGTACTCATCATTTTGGTTCTTAAATGTGTAGTGAACTTCGTTGGTTTGAGGATTTTTATAGATAAAATTTTGAAGGGGATTGCCCTGGAATTGCTGAAACACTACTGGATGATGAGGAGGTAGTGGGAAACGGTTGGTAAACTCCATGTGAGAGTTTGGCTGATTTATGGGAAAATGATTTGATCCTAGAAGTGTTTCTCGGGTTTTAATTATGTTTTGACCTTGAGGATTGTAGGAAAATGTCCCTGAAAAAGAAAAAAAGTATCAGTTTCTTCTATGATATAATTTTACTGTAAAACTTTTGATGCGAAAATTAACCGATTTTTATTACACCAATCTATTTTTTGGAAGTGATGATATATCCTTAGCAGAAACTAACACTGTTTGCTAACATATATCATTACGAAAAGTGTTTTTTGAGGTTACGTTGAAAATGGCAGCTAACTTTCAAATTTCGACCTCAGATTCGGATTCAGAGGGCTCAAAATACATAGGAATTGACTAGTCAAGTCCGTCGGAGATGCAACTTTTTTAATTTTGTGTGGCTGTGGCTGCAACTAAAAGTCTGATCAAAAAAAGTTTTTTACAAAAGATTTTTATTTTTTTTTGAGAAGAATTAAATAACAGTAAAAAAATATATATATGTTTCTATTTAAAAAAAGAAAGTTTATTTTGAAATTACCTTGAAAACGTAAATATCCGTAATAAATAAATACGCCATTTTGTTTCCCCCATTAAAATAAACAACTTTTGTCCGGCATGTTTTTTTCTAAAATGCATAGTATTCGATATATTTGAAGGTTTCAGGTTAAAAAAAACACCCGGTATATTAACTGTTAAAATTATTATAAAAATATCAGAAATAATAGTTTTTTCGTGAGTTTTTTAGTTGAATAATATGGATTGGTTAAAATATTTTTTAAATAGGTATGAATAATAGTAACTATATACCAAGGTAGAGAAGACATGTTTTATAGCCGAGTGTATTAAATCCCGAGCTGCGTAGCAGCAAGGGCTTTAAGAGTGCGAGGCTATAATAGTCTTCTCTACCGCAGATTATGTATTAGTTTTTTCACTACTAGCACTATATAACTATTTTTATTCAAATAATGAAATAAACTATTAACAGAAATTATATTTCTGATATTTTCATAAAAATCAAGTAGCCTTGATCAATGACATTTGCTCAAATAAATACTGAACTGACGTTTAAAAATTTAGTTTTTTAAATTTTTTTTTTCATAATATTTAGCTTGTATTAATTGGCAATAATTATAATTAATTATATTTAATAAATAAAAAGTTATTTATTTTCTTGGGTTTAATTAGTAAAAATTGCACAAAGAACTGAAACATCTAAAGTGACAGAAATCAATTGTTTATAAAATTTACTTCTACTAGGAAAGAAAAAATTATTATTGCTATAGGTGAAGAAAATTGATTTCACAGTCTGAAAACATGATAAATAATGGTATGCTTTAAAGCTAGTAGTGAAGAAAGTACTTTTGGTACTCTTTGGCATTTTTTACCCGTACCTGTTGGTGCTTGGGCATAAACCTCATCTCTGGTGCTATGTGCTACAGCTTGACCTCTCATTGGCTTAATTCTTTTACCTCCATTATGGACTGCTGGATATTTCTTTACAGGTCCGTGTTGTAATGGTCTTTGCAGGTGCGCAGCAGGCCCTATCGGAATGTGAGGTCCATGTGATCCTCCGGTTTGGTAGTTTACTGGTGTATGTTTGGACCCTTGAGTTTGGGAATTTTTCGCTACTAAAACAAGATAAAACGAGATAAAATTTGTAAAAATTTAATTAAAAGATTTAAAAAAATGATATCTCATTACAATAATATGCACAGATATTTTTAGCATGACTTCTCTTTAATATTCTTATAGAAGAGAAAAAGATGCAAATCGCTTGCAAAACAACTTTACACTACAATATTTCAAGAAATCTTTGACATAGAGACTTCAAATTTGGAACAATTTTTTTTTCACTACTTAGAAAATCTTTGTTTCAAATATCAAGTCACTGAGTAAAAGCGTTTTTGAAATATGGTAGTGTAAACTTGTTTTACAAGTGACTTGCATCTTTTTCTTTTCTATATTAATTTTTCGTAAATATTGCATTCATTATGAAACATATTAAAATGCAGTGTATAGGTAATAACACTTTTTAATGGAAAACTATTATTATATTTCATGTAAACTTTATTTTTCATTTCTCAAAAAATTATAGTATTAACATTTAATATTAAAGTACTAGTTTCAAAATATACGTTTTTAGCGCACGAGTACAAGATTAGAAAAGGAACCGCTTGCGGCGAGTTTTCTAAAGTACTAGTGCGTTAAAAACGTGTTATGAAACGAGTGCTTTATACAATTTTTTCTATTTTGCTCTAAAGTTTTAAAAAACTTACACTTAATTTGATGACTGATTAGGGATTTTTGTTTCGGGTTGGCATTACTGTTTTCTTTAAAATTCTAAGAACACATGACATTTTGATATATTTTATAGTCATGTCTTCTCTTTTCCACTGCAAGTAACCAAGCCACAATTTTAACACGGTAAAAAATAACCTAAATACAACATTTTGTAGAAAATTTAATTTTAAAGCGAAGTTCACATTTGCACGGAAAACGTCAAGCGATAGGCTTTTGTCTGTTGCCAACCCAAAAGCAAAAAAAGTAAAGACCTCTTATAGGCCTATAAGAACGCGCAAAATGCGTATGATTATGAGTCGCAAATTAGAAAAAAATATATGTTTTCAGTAGGTACCTTGGGAATATGATCATGCAAAGTTGAATTGTTTCTTGGAGCAATATTTTTTAAGGAATACCTCAAGGAATACATTTTTTATGATTTTAAAATTACCTATTGCTATATTTTAAATATTCTAGTTAATAGTAAATCGTTTTTAATTATGTATTTTAAAAAAGCAGAGGCATATGGCTCATATGAAGAGATACAAATAAGCTTTAAGCTTAAAAAACAATTAAAATGAAATTTTTGCATCTGCATTAAAGCTTATTAAGTATTAGTAAGTTATTAAACAAATAAATTATATCATTATAAATTCTCTCGTTAAAATAGTGTAATTCAAAAAGTAAGTCTATTTTCACTTCCCCCTCTTTATATAAACAAAACTATTTTTCACTTTTTTTAAAAAATTGTAATTCCATTCCACGAACATGTTGTTTACAAACAAGTAAGTACCTTGTAATGAAAATGAAATGTAAAAATGTAACACCATAGGAATTATTAATTTACACGTAGAAAAACAAGTTCATAAAAAAGTGAAACAGAGGTTTTATTTTGTTCGGTTTCTGAACTTTACTACTCAAAATATACATATTTAAATTTTATTATAAATTATAATTTATACAATAAGTACACAGAACCACAAAAAATATTAGTCGGTCTAGACATATCATTTTTAATAAACTTTAACCTGCTGAAATAATATCCATATTCTCCCATCACATCGATTTTTTTTTGCATAAAGACCAAATTGTTATATTTTGAAATTTTCTCGAGACTGGCCTCTAAATGTTAAACCCTTAGTGCCATTTGCACCAACAATGGTTTAACTTTAAAATTAGATTAAGTTGACAGTCGACCAATCAGAATGCAGCATTTTTAACTTAAACCTAGTTTAGTTGAGATAATCCCAGTTTAAGAGTTGGTGCAAGTGGCCCTTAATGTGCTATATCTTTTGAATCAGCTGCTCGAGTTCTGTTGTATGCCACCTTTTATTTTTTTCGGGTGGTTTTGCGATTTTTATTTTTTAGGGGTGTAAATTTGGATTTAAGCTTTCCAAACGAACCCCTTTTGATTACAAAAAAAAGTGTGCATATCACCGCAGGATGAGGCCATTTCACACGACCGTTCGACTGAATTATTTTCTGTGGTTGTCCAATGCTTCTTTTTGTAGGGCCCCTAAATATACGAAAAAAACGCGACTTTTAAATCATAACCAGAGTTGATACTTTCATTACAATAACAGGGTCGGACAACAGGAATTTTAAATTATTTCTAATTTTTGGTGAGTTTTTTTAATACATATCTATGCTGAATAAGATTATATGTCTGTATACAATTTCTACGAATTTGAAAGTCTATAGACCATATATGGTCCACGAAAAAGGGCCAGCATATTTGCTTGTTTCGGCGCCCTTATCGTCCTAAGGGAGAAATTAGATTGTCTTATAGGATATATATATAGAAAGCCCTTGGTCCCAATCAGTAATTACTAATTACTATTACTAATTACTATTACTTATCGAAAACACTTGTACCAACATACAATATACTATGAAAAGCGAATACATCTGCATGGCTTGTTTTCTATACATATTTCCGTAATCCACCATTGTATGTATTATAACCCATCTTGTTTTTGCACCAATTGTGTTAAAAAAATCAGAGAAATTAACACTATATTTTTAATAGATCATAAATAAGCTATCGTTTTTAAATTAATGTCAGAAGAAATGTGAAGAACCGGTACTGAGTTCACTTTTGTACATAAAATGTGGAACATATTTTACGTGCCTATTCACAAGCTCGCATAAGAACATAAAACATAACAATGCGATGCCGTGATTGGCTTGATGGGCTGCCATTTCTTGTAAGCCAATCACGGCATCGCTTTCTTATGTTTTATGTTCTTATGCAAGCTTCTGGATATGCCTTAAGATGCAGATCTAAAAGATATCTTCACACAGCTGGAAAAGTATTATGTTTTACTTTAACCAATAAAGCTGGGAAATGTTATTGGTTAAAAAATAAAATAAAACAAGCCGTGAAGATATGTAATGCTACGCATTCCATTATATATTATTCACAGTAAATGGTATATTGCATTTTCTCAAATAATAAATAAATAAAAATTAAAAAAATAACAATTTTTTTAAAGATCTTTTTTGGAAAAAAAAAAATAAAAAAAAGTTATAAATTTTTTTTTTTAAGTTTAACCCCAATATATTTTGTTTTTGGGGATAATTCGCTCTTCGTGTCCACAAAAATCGTGAAATCAGACGGACGGACAGACGGTCGTTTTTAAAGTTTCTTATTTTATCATGAAACACATTTGTCTGGGACTTTTTTTGGCGATTATGGGAAATTCGAAACTACCGTATAATACTATTCTAGCTCAAGCGCTGTGAATAGTATAATAAGGCCGTTTTCTTTAAAAAACATTTGTCAGTACTAAAAAGTCATTTAATCAAAATTTCATAAATTCTCATTTCTTTAAAAAATTCAGTATTACATATGTCAAAGGCACTTTTTAAAGACTGTTCTTACCCATTGGCCCCAGAATTAATAATAATAATAATATTTATTGAGAAAAAAAAATACAATTCAATAAATATGCTATATGCTAGGCACAGAAATGTCTAGCATTTGAGCGTGTATAACTTTGAAAATAGCTAAATCTGAATGTAATAATAATATATTATTCAATGAGCGTATAATAATGGAGCTCTCTACAACTAGAATTATGAAACAAAAGACGTCTACCCTATCTCTATCTCATTTGTGCTACACTTTCCAACCTACCAAATAAATACTGTATTTGTTTTTCATACAACAAATACAGTATTTATTTGGTTGGCCGGAAAGTGTAGCAGTGAGCGGCACGAACGAACATAGCTAATGTGAATCTGTAGAATAAGATAATTCTACTAAAATTTAGATGGCGCCAGTAATTTCTTTAATATAGTTACACTTTTCGCCCGGCCAAGTAAATATTATATTTTTATTATTATTATTATTATTATTATTATTATTATTAACAAAGAACAAATACAGAATTTGTTTGGTTGGGTGGAAGTGGGAGTGTATGTATGTCTTCTATCCCTTTTGGGTAGAACTTTTGTCCCTGTCTAATCTAACGGGAGAAATCGCCATTGCTATTAATCAATAAGGGTGATTAATAGCTATTATACGCGAGTAGAATACTATACTTTATCCATGGTCGTTTTAAATTTTAAACGATTTATTTTTACAGACCCGTGATTAATAGGCCTATTAATCACGGCCGTGGATAAATGTAATTAATGTATATGAGTCGGTAGGTTAAAAATAGATTTTATTGTAGCTCATTGCCAGACCTTTTGGAGCTTGTAGCATCCAAAGGAACCGGATCCGGAGCCTATAAATTTGAAAATAGCTTAATTTGTCTAAAAAACATATCTGTTTCAGCTCCGCTATACATATTGTTATTTAATTTATCAAGGGAAAAAAATTTGTTTGTAGTTTACAAATTGTAGCATTAGTTGCAAATTCTCACCTGTTTTTTTGTATTGTAAATGTTGATTCCCGCTGTTGTTATTTTGAGGGCTTGGGCTAAAACCAGTATGACCTGTAGACGAGGGATGAGGGGGAGGTGTCAAGGGAGAAGTAGTCGGTTCTGGTACTTCAGCTTTCTTCAGAACTTCATGTTTCAAACTGGGATTTTTATAATGTGTTATTTCTTCGCTGATAGCTGGTTTTCGTCCTGATCCCACTATCGGTCTCCAACCATCCAAAGTCATTGATATACTGTCCTAAACATAATAAGTGATTACATACAGTGCGGTCCAAAAGTCACCCCCCCCCCCCCCCTTTTAACTTTTGAACGAGTTGAGATATCGACCAAATTTAGAACTCTTAAATAAGACAACTTAAACTATCTTTTAGCATATATTTGATATTTTCAGCTCTTAAAATGGGGGGATTTAAATAGAAAGGGGGGTCGTGATACGAAGCTTATAAAATTCTCTATTTCAGCGCTCACTGTAAGCGTACTTACCAAAATACTTATAATACATAAAACTTATAGAGAATTTCAAGAGCTACGTAGCTTGTACAAGTTTGCTTATAACCTTTTTTACCCTCGGATGAAAAATCGAAAAAAGCAATTTCACCCCCAACATGGCCATTTTTGAGTGTTTATAACTCGATTGTTATTTATATATTAAAAAAATAATTCAAACAAAAATTGTTGGAAATTTCCTCCTTAACAAAATTGGAAATATGCATTTTTATCGTAAAATACAAATTAAGCAACTCACCCCTAAAATTCGAGATAGGAATGTGGGTGTTCTCACTTGCACGTACGCACGCCTTATGACGCTTATGACGTAAAGAAGAGAGCGCGAGTGATACCTCCCCCTTTGTGGAGAATTATACATTTATTGCAATTTCACATAGGAATTCTTCGTTATTTGACTGGACTATAAGATCTCCAGTATAAGATGCTTATTTTAAAAAGTTTTCAAACGCAGGCAAGGATTTTGAAATCTTAAAAGTAATAAATTATTTATTGATTGTCCAGTTATGTTAAATAAAAAATACAGGTTAACTACTTATTTTAAATAAACAAATTAATAGTTGGTATACTTACTTGTACAGGCTGAGCATCTGTCGTTACTGGTGAGATACTCTGAACCATGCAGAAGGCCATTGTAACTGTAAAAAAATGTAAGTGAAATTAATAAAAGCAAGTAAAAATTTAAATAGTAGATACTTTTAAATAAAATGTATATAAATTTCTTTTAATGGTCACCCAAGTGGTAACCGACGTATCTGAAGAGATAGATGCTTAGGTACTATTTTATTTATTTATTTTTTCATTACATACATTTGATTATTTTAAAAGTAGTATATTATTTTACTAGTAGTAAAAGTGACTCTTTGTTATAAGTCTGGAGAATTAAAAACCTCAGACAAATTAAAAAAGTGAAACTGTTTTTCACGGTTTTTAATGTAGTATTAAATTTTTAATGGCGCATTTTTTAGGTTATATTTTTGATACTCAGAACGTGAAAGATGTTTAAACTGAAATTTTCACGAAAACCGTTGGACCTACGGTTTACATAAATGGTACCTTTTTTGTGTATTTTTAAGTAAGTAATATTTTATTGAAATAAACTGATAAAAGCTACAAACAAAAAATTTTGGGGCAAAAAAGGAGCAAAGCCCCCCTATTTTGAACACCTCTGGTTAAAGTTACCAACATTATATGTAATTTTAATTTAACTTTAACCAGAGGCGTGCAAAATTGGGGGGCTTTGCCTCTTTTTTCCCCAAACTTTTTTATTTGTAGCATTTTCACTTGTTTTTAGTAAAATATGTTTCCTTACTTAAAAATACATAAAATACTATTTATGTAACACCGTAGGGCCAACGGTTTTCGAGAAAATTGCAGTTTAAACATCTTTCACGTTCCGAGTATTAAAAATATAAACTAAAAAATGCGCCAATAAAAAAGTTGATACTGCAGGGTGAATCTACATACCGTTTTTATTCACAAATGCCCACAAATACAAATTTAACTGCCTTGAAAAGTATTATTTTTTTGGCAGCAGTATTTTTTTTATTTGTCTACGCCACTATTTTCCCTCTACCACGGCTAAATAAAAAAATCCTTTCTTGTGTCAAGTTGACAGCTGTTTTACGATTGACTTGCCGGTTGCCTACACTCTAGCGCGCAAAATATAATTTTGCACTTGCTGTCATGGTAACGAGCAGAAAAGTAAAATGCTAAGAAACAAGTTATTTTTCAGTGAGAAAACTTCATTTGTTTTTGTAGAAATGTTAACTTTTCTATTAGATCGTAGAAAAATGTGTTTTTGATTAACAAAATTTTTTTTTTCCAATACTGTTCTAAAATTGAGTAATCCCGACCCCAAAAACAATCGAGATCCCGAGATCGTCATCCTCTTTGGCAATCCCGATAACCACGTGATTGACATTTTAATATCCGGATCCAAACCCTACCTGCAACAGATACATTAACTGCCGTATATGATAATATTTAACAGTTTATTCAAGAAATAGTTTCTTTTATGAATTTCAAAATTAAGGAAGGAAACGCTAAAACTCGAAAGAAGCGAAGTGTGGAAAATTGATGGTTGTTTCTTAGCTTGGAAATGAACGCTTAAACCTTATGCAATATTTACGGTAGTTAATCAAAATCAATCAAATTTGCAATACCTACATTATGTCATTTATACTTATGGGTCGTCTCGGAGTCTCCGAGTCGAAGATGCAATCAGGTAATAGTAGAATGATTACCATACTATTCACAGCGCCTGCGCTAGAATAGTATAATACGGTAGATTCGAATTTCCCAAAATCGCCAAAAAAAGCCATAGACAAAAAATTCTTGGATACAAATGTGTTTCATGAAAAAATAAGAAACTTTGAAAATGTCCGTCTGTCCGTCCGTTTGTTTGTTCGATGTCACGTTTTTTGTAGACACGATAACTCAAGACGAATAATCCGATCGACTTGAAATTTTCAGGAAAAATCAAGTTCTACGAGGGGGAGATCCCGATTGTTTTTGAAAGTAATCCCCCCAAAAACAAAAGTTAGGGAGGGGAGGGCCATGCCCCCCCTCCCCCCTAAATCCGCCCCTGGTGTGACGTCACACCAACACGAAAATATTATAAGTAATGTGTTGTTTTTATTGTTGGTAATTTTTACCTATGTCACGTGACAGGGTAGATGGGAAGGGGTTGACAGATTGTGGCACTTTATATAAAGGGGAGGAGATACCCAGTCAACACAAATACATGGCAGGAACATAGCAGGTACATAACCACTGTTCTATGTGATGTTGCAGCCATGTAATTTTTATAGTCCATGTATAGTCCTTGGACTTTAACAATTCCGCCTCAAGTTTTGTATCAGCTACATAACATGCTACATATCAGATACATACTAGGTACATAACAATAAAAGTAGGCGTTTCCGAATTTTACTTGTTATGGAGTGCATCATAGATTTAGACATGGTGAACATTTTTACGTCTTTTTGATAAACCTAGTAATTAAAGTATATAAATATCTTTATATGTAGCATCCATCAGGCAAAATTCTTATACGATATGCATTTTTACTGTGAAAGCAAACTTTCTACCAGGCTTAAAAATCATGGGCCACATAAAAAGCCAATTTTTAGAGAAAAAATAGCAAATAATCATTTTAAAAAAATATATATATTTTATTTTTTTGTCTAAAATTATCTAAAATCAGTTTAGTTGTCTAAAAATACATGCGTTTCTACTACTTAAGGGTAAAACTTTTATTATTAACAACAATTTTAAGAATAGTAGTGATTCTAACCTATAAAAATTAAAATAATATAGACGCCATATTTAGTATTGAATTCATAACATTTTATGTATCGTGTATGTTCTCGTACCATATATATGATACATAACATGCAATATTGCATGTTATGTATCATACATATGTATGTTATATCTTATGTAATATGGCACATGCAACGTAAAAAATCTTTCTGTTATAGGACATGTTATGTAGCATACATATGTATGTTATGTCTCATGTAATATGGCACATGTTACCTAAAAAATCTTTCTTTACCATGTTGCATCCATATATGTGCGGAGTGGGTATCGTTTTCTATAACTATAGTGTTAAAATATAACTGTTTTAATATTAATAAAATCATAGATAAATAAACTCGTATAGATTTAAATTATTTTGTTCCATCACTTTTAAAAAATTGTTTTTTTTTAGGATTTAGTTCAATTATAAATACATATCATATAAAAAAAGCGATTGTGTTCGGTCAAAAAGTTACCTTTTCGGCCCATTATTATATTTAATTTTTTTTTTCATGGGTTCAAATGATCGCAGAAAGTTTATGTTTTTTTTATGTTTTTTTTATAAGTTATATTACGTCACTCGAGTTTCAAATCGATCGGTCTAATAGGAGCCGAGATAAAAAAAATTACTTTTAAGGGTTAAAAATTTATTGCCACTCACCAAGAGGTGTTGGGGGCTAAAATGTTGGGAAATTGTTTCTTTACACAAAAGGCATTTAACATAAATTCATAAACTTACTTATGCAATGTTTCCATCGCACTGGTGGCATTTCTGAAACAAAAAAAAAATAATATTATTTTTCTTCTATTAAACATTCGATTAAATATAAACCGAAAGAAATGCGTTCATGTAAAGAAGAATTAAAGAACAATGTTAAAAATAGGCCGTTTTTGGCCCCTTCGTACAAAAAATTAAACATACCAATTCCTAAAGATTTGGACATGCTGAACACGATGCCGACCTTCAAAATTACAGAAACCGTGTGGAATTACGTCACTCGCCTATCGGTTTGTGTCGCAAAATTCATCCTTATTGATTAATAGCAAGTATTATACGGTAGTTAAATAATATAAAATTTTTACTGGCAGCGTTGGCTCAGAATTGACCTATTTTAACCTTTTTAAGAAAAAAAAAACAGTCTTCCAGACGGTTTCTGTCACTTTCAAGAAC
Source organism: Brachypterus glaber (assembly GCA_958510825.1). Taxonomy (NCBI): domain Eukaryota; kingdom Metazoa; phylum Arthropoda; class Insecta; order Coleoptera; family Kateretidae; genus Brachypterus; species Brachypterus glaber. The sequence continues at coordinate 136,288 of OY294044.1, read as the reverse complement.
GGAATCGTGTTCCAAATCTATAAAGAATATATTTTTTTCCACCTGGCATTAATAACTCAAAATCACCCTTTTTTACCTTTTTACGAAAAAAGAAGTCTTCTGTAACTTCGTAGGCCTATTTTTAAATTTGTTCTTTAGCAAACGGATCTATTAAATACACTGCACTAGTGCGTAAAAGTAATGCGGAAAAGTACTTGTTCCGCACTAGTGCGAAAAATTGACACTTTGCACACGTAAATGAGTGCGTAAAAGTGCACTTTTTCGCACGCTTGTAGAAAAAATAACTTTTACTAACGATATGATATTATATTATTAAGGTTGTGGAGGGTTCAAAAATGCATTTCTTTCCACATTTATAAAACTACAGGTTATTTTTATTAAGTATTTGGAATAATTTAGTGGGTACGGTGTTAAATCAACATTAAGAATATGAAGATTATAATTAAATATGTTTCATGTTCTAATTATTTTTCAGGTTGCATTTTAATATTTTTTGCATATTACGATTAATTTGTATTGTTTCTTGCACACGAGTCTAATTTAATCTAAATAAATTTCACTTAATTTCTTCTTTTCTAACAAATGCGTTTTTAAATTTAAATAAATAATACTTAATTGGGGTAAGTGTAATCTTTAGGTACCGTCAAACGAGTATAATGTATATTATATGAAACGATTTTTGAGAATTTTGATGAATAACTTATTATTATTAAAAAAAAAAACAAGTCCCATCGGCTTATATTTTTTTTTCAAAAATCTGGGTTTCATATAACCCGTACCCTTAGGGTTATATGAAACAGTGTATATTTTGCGGGCGAAGACGATAATTATCGTTTTTTTTATTATTATTATTTTTTATAATTGGACATTGACGATAATGGCCGGACAATGATGTGAATCCCTTGTCCAAATTATCATTATTGGCCGGCCAATAACGCATTATTGACAGGCCAATATCGTAAATGGCCGGATTATCGTCTTTGCTCGTAACATATATAAAAAATATTTTTTAATGAAAAAATTTTATATTTATTTTAAATTATAAATTAAATGGATCATATAAAAGGTGAAATATATTTTTATAAAGAATTTTATTTATTTTTCCCCTATAAATTCCATTATAGTCCTATAATGTTGTTTAATATAGGCGCCATAAAACTGTTTTTGAAATAAAGTTGATCCTTGACAAATTTTGGATGTTGCCAGATTTCATAATACATATAAAATATTTTCCCACATCATTTGTTTTTTTACTGCAAAAAAACATTTTAGGTGCAGTTAAGTACCTCTAGTGACATTTTATAACGTAGAACTTGTGATAACTTTATTCCTGGGAACTACATTTCTATTCTATACTGTTAAAGTATTAGAATATGTATACAACTGTATTATAATTTTTATACATTTTTTTTTAAATATTTTTTAAAGGATTGTATAAAACGTTATACAACTGTTACAAAATTTGGATATTTACAATCATTATTTGTTCTATAAGAGAGTTGTAAGAATGTCTATACAACAGCATTATGGAAACCAGTCTATTTTCTGACAAAATTATCGTAATAAGACACACTAAAAAATAAAATTGTTCTTCAAGGGGCGCTACACAATAGTTATAAAATATTTCCGTTCTTTTAGGGGTCTATTTTGCTAGTTGGGTTTTAACAGAATTTTTGCTTACGGCGCTAATGCTTTTTTATGAACTTTTATGCAATTTTGTATAATTAATTTTTAAAAGTAAAACATTAACTACTGTGCTTTAAGCATGATTCTTGATATTTATTATAAATCCCATATATTTGGAGTCGTGTAAATTTTTTAAATTTGGCGGAGGCGCCTTAAAAATACTGGCTACGGCATTGCATATTATGGGTCTTTTTCAAAGAACTTTTACCACAAAAATGAACATGATGAAATCTACCGTATGCTTTGTTTGAAGCGTGAACCAACTACGGTGAGGGGCTCGTGGGGAGTGACTATTGTTAAACACAATACGCGTAAAGAGAGAGAAAGAATGTGTTAACTCACTCGTCTAATGTCGTAAACTTTGTAAAGCAATACAGTGTTGCCGGTTGCAACACCTGCTTTAGATATTTTATTGTAAATTTTAAGAAATATTAGTTTTTATTTGAGTTTTATATGAACTAGTAGTTTAATTTTAATAAATTTAATTAAATTAGATTATCAAACATAATTATAGTGTCGTAGTATAGTAGTTTTTTAAAATTTTAATGTAGGTATAAAGATTTATCATAATGATAAAGTGAAAATTACGCAACATCGCTCTGGTCACCAGAAGGTCAAAACTAGCGTTACTTATGTTTACACCAGAAGCAGTATCGCGTACGTTTATGTAAACAAACAAACAAAAAGATGACACCTTCATAAACATTGGTCTGAAATAACTTCTTGAGGTAAAAGTTCTTTGGTCTTTTTTTATCTATGTATATTAGATACGCAGTAAAAATTCTTTTAAAAGGCCCTGAGACCACGCAGTGCACCAGAGTGAAAATTCCTTAAAATATTCATGAAACATTTCAAACAATTACATAATCAGTTGTTACGTAAATTGTATTCATTTGTCTGTTTATGAACTAATTGATGAATTTCAAATGTTAATTGCAATCTTTTTTATAAGTTAATTGCAATGTTACGCCTACTCGTTAGAACGGTTAATAAAAAGCTTTAATTGATGTAAATGGGGCCTAATTTTACCTTATAAAGGTAAAATAAAATTGTGTAGAAATATAAAGAAATTATAGATTCAGATATTTGGAATTTTTTATTTTTCTTTGATGTAATATAAGGTATATTAAGTTACATAAGTTTTTGCGTTCAAAAGATACAGTCGTATTAAAGGTGAGAAACAAATTTACCCTAGCATAGGGCACGTTCAAGTATTACGTAACGCAAATTGTATCAAAATTCATACACTTCAAACCCCTGTTCTCGCGTTATTATAGATTATAGAGATTTCATATTTTGGCTACCCCTCCTAATAGGGGGTGCGTTATTATAGATTATAGAGATTTCATATTTTGGCTACCCCCCCCCCCTAGTAGGAGGTGTGTTAGGAGGGGTAGCCAAAATATGAAATCTCTATAATCTATAATAACGCGAGAACCGGGGTATGAGTGTAAGAATTTTGGTACAATTTGCGTCACTCAAAATATTTCATATTAACTGCCCATTATCAAAAATCCTGCGGACGCCCCTGAATTCAGACCCGTGTCGCAGATTTTACTTGCAGTTTCAAATTACCTCGTATTTAAGAACGCATTAATTAGATTTTATTTTAATACCTAAATTTTACGTGCACAAACGCAACATGTTAACTTTCTATGTAGGAATGGACGTAGCATGTGTTTAATTTAACAAAGTAAGAAAGCATGTCATCGTGATACAAATCTTTTTGTTTGTAAAAAATGTTTGGCAAAAACCATTTTGTTTTTTAATTATATAATGTTGTTAACAATAGTGTTGTCGAGAGTGTTATAATTATTATCATATTAAAATACTTTGTGGGTGGGAGAATTAGCTCAGCGGTCTAAGGCATCGATATAGCATTGACACTGAGCTAATGATCGTGAGTTCAAACCTCACTGGCGCCGATTGCCTTTTTCAGTTAATTAATAATTGAAATTTGGCGAAGGCGTACTCCCTAGATATATTGGTTCGAAAGTCAATTAAAGCCGGTGGTTCCCTCTACTACTAGCCCACACAAGTCCTGGACTTAGGGGATGCTTAATTAAGTAGAATAGTACGAGGTTAAAAACAAAAAAAAAGAAGGTAGGTAAGTTATGGAATTTCCATTATAGATTACCCCTGGTATGGTAAACCCTCGGGTAACCGCTAGAAATTCAGGTGTACAAATTGGAGGAAATTTTGGAAGTAATCTCTCGAGAAAATCTCATCTTTACCAAACGTGGGCCATGAAATTTTCGAGATTTTTCAAGGTAATCTTAAAGGAAATTCCGAAGAAATCTTTAGGGATTACCTCCTAGAAGAAATTAAGGTGTAGGGGGAAATACCCATCAATGGGACAATTTTTTTTTAAATGCTTGTAGTTTTGGTAAAAATAAATATTTTTCAGGTTTAACACATGGACTGTGATCTTTTATTTCCAAACGAATTACGTAAAAAAGATTAAAAATGAAATTTTGGCAGCTGTTTAAAAAAAACAAAATTGTCCCATTGTCCCCTACAATTTTTAATTAATTTTTAATTGCACTGAACCACAAAAAAAATTAAAATATTAGTCGGAAGAGACACATCTTTCCTAATTAGAATTGAATTAGAAAATGATGTCTATATTCCCCCATCACGTCAAATGTTCTTGCTACATGGGGTAAAAAGGTCAAAATTTCAATAAATAGGTATATTTTATTAAGGCCTTAGCGGCCAACCCACAATATTGTAAATCACTTTAATCAGCTGATCCGGTTCTATAAGTGTGTAAAGTTTATTTTTTTTTCAGCAATTTTTGTTCAGATTTTTTTTTTTAACACTTATGGTGTAATGTAAATAGCATAGAATATTATAAGTCTGATATTTAAAAGCCGGCCCCTAGGTCCACTAAATATAAGGAAAAATACGAGTTTTTAGACATTTGTCAAAAAATCATCCCCAGCGGATTGATATATCGACCTCTAGTTGGCGCCCGGGGAAAGGCACGAACAAGGGGCACCAAAACGAGAAAATATTTTTTAAGGAACATGTATATTGCGTGTCCAAGTGAAATTCGTGAAAATTTTATTGTTGTTAAATTTTTCACCTGCGGCGCTAAGGCTTTGTTAACTTTTCTTTTTTTTAGTTCAAAATTTTAAGCGTTATATTCATAAATAGCTTTTTTGCTTTTTTGTAAAATTTTAAATCGTTGGACTATTCTAAAATAAAAATAGAACATCAAATCTTTAGAGATTTTTTTTAATTTACGATTTTAAAACTTTAGCGTGAAAATAGATGGACTGAAGCACTGACAGACTGACAGATGGACAGACGGACAGACAGACAGATGGACAGACGAACAGACGCTCAGATGGATAGACGAACAGACACTCAGATGGACAGACGAACATACGGATGGACATTTTTAAAAGTTGTTGGTGCAAAAAAAAATCATTTAAGAAAAACATGTTCTTTCCCTACTCTGCCGTGCTAAGCTGAATAGATGGGACTTTTCAGCTTAGCATGGCAGTACTGTGAAGCTGCGTGGAGTACTCGTATAATAAATAAAACATCAGAACGTACCTACACAATTTCTAGAAAAATGCCTATCGTTTTCATTATAATATAATTTAAGATATCTTAAATTCAGCTTCATAATACTCGAATAAGAAAAACCTCGAGAAAAACATAAAACCAAATATTATTTTATGTAATATAGTGATGAAATACGTACGTACAAACAGGTTATATGCAAATTAGAACGATAAATTAATATAATTAGCCCATTTTTTCATGCAATAGTTATTATTTTCATTCATTCCAACAATGCGTAGATTTCAGTAACATGTCTTTTAATTACTGTGTGAAGTTAGATATAAATAGATTGAAAATAAGATTCAATTCATAGCAGAAAATACATTAATGCCAAAAAAAATATAGAAAAAAATAATAAAATCTAATACATTTCCCCCTTACTATGTTTGCACTTTCACAAAAAAAAATTAGAATAATGTTATTGAGCAGGAGTGCTACGCCCATGTTAATGGTATAGGAAAATGGCGTTACGAGGAGGGGGGTGGGGCTCCAAAATATTCAAAATTTGCGTTACGTAATACTTGAAAGTTCCCTTATATTAAAAGATTGCGATAATATACGCAAGGAGTATGGGGTCAAAGCGCCATTTAACATCAACATTTTAACAAAAATCTCGAAATTTTATCAATACAATTTTTTTTTGAAGCATTTGCTAAATATGTTAAGACCTTATTTCAAATTTTATTTTAAACAGACCTATTGTAAACGTAGTTAAAATATTAGGTCATTCGAAAAACATGTATCCGTGCCTAAGCGCCAAAATATGTCAAATAAACAGGTAAAAACGTTTGGTAAAAGTTTTTTTAGTTGTAGATTATCGTAATCTTTTGAGATAATCAAAAATAGGAAAAAATCTATATAATATTTATTATTTGATATTTATAATACGTCACACAATTTAATAAAAAATGCAGTTTTTCAAAGTTTAGGGACAATTTCGGGATCTTGTTGGCACTGGTTAGAAACTTTTAATCAGGCTGAAATTTTGCAGGCTCAAAAAACATATAGATATCAAGGCTTTTAAATTTTATAAAATTACAAACATAGGGTTGCTTTTATATGAATTTTATCGATGTTTACGTGATTTAAGGGTTTTTAGGGCCCCTAAGAGTTTTCTATATAAATTTTTCCTCTAAGGACGTTCAAACATCGACAAATAAAATAAATAAAAAATAACTGGACCACCCTAACAGCACAAGCCTATTTAAAACATTGGTCTGAAGTGCCGCTCTGAACGGTTGCGAAAGGATCATAGGGTTAGTAAAAATTAGAGTCCTGACGATCTTTAAAAAAAAAACGTAGATTGTTCAATTGTAAATCGCTAAAAAATGTGGATCCACAAAATAAAAATGATGATCGTCGTCATTTTGAAAGATGGCGATATTTTCCCTGGTTCCACACAAAAATCTTGCGGAAGCCACCAATTAAAGTCACGCCTATATAAATAAGGTTAATACTAATTATACTATAATAGCAACCATTTATAATATATAATAAATAATATTTATAAAATAAAAATAATATATTATTATTGAAAATAAATAGCCAAAAAACCGACGTTGACAAGAAACTGATTGAGCATTAAAATTTACGGTGACCAAATAGTACGCACCGATTGCTATTGAGAATAACTGCCATCAACAATTAGATGCACTCGTTTTTCGAAACTATTGTATAGTTATTAATCGACGATTAAATAAAATTAACGTAAAATTTTCATTCTGCCAGATATGGGAACGGTCAAGTATTACGTAACGCAAATTGTACCAAAATTCATAGACTTCATAGCCCGGTTCTCGCGTTATAATAGATTATAGAGATTTCATATTTTGGTTACCCCCCTAACATTAGGGGGGTAGCCAAAAGATGAAATCTCTACAGCCTTAAATAAGGCGAGAACCGAAGTATGAAGTGTATGTCTTCATATTATTAATACATTTGAATATTTGAATTGAATTTGTATCATTATTATATTAAGGATAGGTCTCCGACTGCGACGGTTACTATATAATTTTATTTTTCATTATTCTCGCTTTATACTTTTTAGTTAATCAGTCGGATGTTTTTTTTAATTAAATTGTTTATTTAAAACTTTTTAAACGTTTTTTTGGTTTTACGCTCATGAATACAGCTAATATAGTCGAAACATGTACAAATACAGCTTTAGCTTTAATAATTAATATTCATGGGACCAAGACGCATCTCTCGATTACTTTTTTTTATAAAAAATGAACTGGTTTTTTATTTGTTCTCTTTATAAATCCCTGATAATAGCAGTCCAAATATGCGAAACATGGACTTCTATATGACCCATATCAAGACAAATAGTTTGATACCTCAATTGTCAAATTCGTATTGGGCTTTTAAGCTGTACAGCAAATTTCTTATTTTATGTTGATGATAAAACGAATAAGTCGAATATAGTCGAAACGTGGGCAAATACATCTATAACTCTAGTAACTACTTGTATTCATTTATTCAAAACGCAACGTCTAAAACCTCATTTATAAAAAGCGGATGAATTTTTTCTTTTTGCTCTTTATGAATCCCTGATGATGACAGGCCAAATAGGCGAAACATGGGTTTTTATATCGCATATGTCACTCGCGGCATAAAGACTAATCGTTTGACACCTCAATTGTCCAATTCGGATTAGGCATTTAGGCTGTTACAGTAGAGAAAATTTCTTATTTTATGTTGATGATAAAACGAATAAATCGAATAAATGTCGAAACGTGGGCAGATACATCTATAACTATAATAACTACTTTTATTCATGTTACCAAGACGCATCGTTTGGTACCTCATTTATAAAAATCGGATGTGCCAATTAATATTTTTGTAAAATAAAATAAACATTTTTTGTAAAAAATGCATCAAGATGTCAATTTTGAGCTTTATAAATTTAAGCCTTAAAGTTTAAAATGCGTGGAATATAAGATGTTTTGCAATTTAATTGCACTAATAGTGTTTTTATATACTTAAAGAAGTTAAAATGGAAAGTAAACAAATAAACTGAAAAGCCGAACGGGCCCGGCTCAACATTTTTTTAAAAATCTCGATTTTTGCAGGCGATTTGCATTTAAAAGACTTCACATTTTTTACTAGTCCTGGATTTTCCCAAAAAAAAAAATTGGCCCTTTTCGGCCCGGCCTATTGTGAGTTCAACTTAAAAAAAAATTGAAAAAAACTCTTTTTCATTTTTTTTATTTTTCGAAGACTTTTTTGAAAAAAAAAATATTTTTTTTTATTTTTTTTTTCAAAAATTTCTTAGTCGGATGGATTTTTTTTTATTTATTTTTTTTTATTTTTAGCAACAGTTTTATTTCATGGATTAAGACAAAAATATTACATACTAAATATAACTGGTTTGGAATCCACACGAAACTCCTATTTTATTAGTGAAATACTGATTATGTTGAAATATTTTACTTGCCAGCCTTGCCAGTTTCAAAATTGTACAGTTATATTCACAAGTTTTGTTTAAAATTACAGGTATTTCATATTTAAAATTAAAATAACTCATAATCTAGCCATACGATTGAGTTTTGCCTTAAAATAAAGTTGTTTAGGATAACAAGATTGTTGTATAACATCTCCATTCTTTTCTTATTTTGGAGAACTCGAGTTTCAGTTTTTATTAGCATTAAAAGATGATCTTGGCCAGGTTTAAAAACGCCAAGTTATAAAAAATAAAAACAAAGTCACTTTTGGACTTATCACCAATAAAGATGCTTTAAAAAAGTTTACAAACACAGCCCAGCATTTAATTTTAATATGCGCATAATTATGGGTATTTCTATGAAAATCGGTTAACTTCATGTTATTTATTTAGACGTATTATATATTATATCAGACGTATTTAATAAATAAATATGACTATTATTTAACAGCTAAGCACTTTATCGTCCTAATAATAAATATTATATATCAAATTAGGATTAATTAATAAAAAGTCCCTTTTCGTGTCACCATTACAATTATTAACAATTAAATACTTATTTTTTTAAATTATTAGGTTTATACAGTTGCTTTACTTTTTAATTATTTTTAAGGATACTCTCTAAAGTGTTCAGAATCAATTAATTTAAATTCTAAAATGATTTTGATGTGTTGTCATGTATCTTGTAAGCCAATCACGGTATCGTATTCTTATGTACTATGCGTGTCATGCGAGCCTGTGGATATGCCTTAAAGTAGCGTACTCAACATCGGGCCTCAGTCCCTTGGCACATGTGAAATTTAAAATTTTGCGTTTTTTTGCAATGCTCAAAAGTTTATAGTCTATTCTCTATAAACGAACGACTTAGAGTTAGCAGTAAACACCATTTGTTGCGAGTGAGCCATTTCGAATTTAGTGCTAGAGACGTGATTGTGTTGAGAATTGGTGACGGTCAATATATTAGTTAAATAAGTTAAGAATTGCATTTTGAATGCACGTTACTGTACACCCTAAATTGTGGCGATTTGCCTTTTGGGAACAAGTGAACAGATAACAGTGACCACATCAATAGATGGAACCATGCTTTTATATCTATCTAACGTTTTATTTGAATATTAGCAACATACAGGATACACAGTGCTGATGATTCCCAAAAAGGATGAAATGGTACTATTCACTGTTTCCTGTCCATTTGATTTTAACGACAGATAGATAACTTTCTTCAATATATTAGTCCCTTGGAGAGTAATTCTGTTGTGATTTATTGGTAATTGTTTTTAATTAATTTTAATTTAACTTTGTTTTTGTGTGAATAATTAATATAGAAACTAAAAACGCCAGTACTTCGTTTCAATCGGAAGATTTTCTTTGTTTTTCACGAAATTCATCAGTCCCCTAAAAAAAGACAAAAATTTATTTCGATAGATCTCGACGCGCTGATTCCAAAAGTATAGGCACATAATACTCTCAGATTAATATTTTGGAAAAAATGAGAGAAATAAAATTACGGAAAAAAAAAATTTTCACCGCGTTGCAAAAAAAATCATATAAGGGTCTGTTCCTTTTAAATACATTATAACCAACCCGTTTTCCATTAAAAATGTTATGAAAGAACAGAATTAAAAATAAAAACCATGTGACTCAGATTCATCTGAAAAGTTACCCGATTTTCATAGAAGTACCCTTATTTAAATTAAACACAAAAAATCGGAAGTCATAAGTAGATAAATAATTCTACTAACACAATAACCCACAAATAAAATTGGATTCGAAAAAGGTAACGATAATAAATCATATTAAAAAACTACTCTTACCTTTAATTTAAACTAAACTAAATTAACCTAAACCACAATAAAAAAACTAGTATTTTCTAATAAAATTCTTTTAAAAGTCCGGTTTACACGTTCGTTATTGACATGGTCTCTTCACCGCGTTTACGCACTTGGAGATCTCTTTCACGAAGTCACTTGACGAATTGCACCAGTTAAACTGCTTGATGATGGCTTGTCTCGCGGTAACCAGTAGCTCTTTTGATTAGAGGGGACAGCTTTCCACCTGGGGTAGGAGTGTTCAGAAAAAAAAATCGAAATGTTTAGGGGCTACACCTGAATTTGGATCATTTTTATTGAAAAATTTTTCCTGCAAAAGTTGAGGTCAATAAAATAACATTTTCCCGTGCCTCTAAAGGGTCAAAGTTTAAATAACACAGGACGAAAAAAAAAATAAAGCCAGTTTTTCAGAAACCAGACTATATTTTTTCTACGTATTTTTGGGCGCCGAAAACAAATATGACAATAAAAAAAATTCTTGACTGTCAAAATCTTGAGATATAGCGCACAATGGTTTTTTTTGTATGCATTCGAGGTAAAAAAATAATCGGCAAGATTTCATAAGGGAGCGTTCAATTATTACGTAATGCGCTAGGGGGGGGGGTGGGGGGTCTTGAAAACGTTACGCCGCGTTACAGAGGGGGGTGGGTGTCACTAAAAATGTTACGTAACACTTAAAAAATTATAAACTTATAAAATGTTTACTGGATCACGTTTTTAACAATGATCTAGGCTTAAAGAGACGGATTCCTTGCAAATTTTATTGCATACGACGTGGTTAACAGTTAACTAAATCCTGTAAACAAAAACAATTAGAGATGGATAACCATAGCCAATAACCGGTTTTCGGTTAACCGGTTTCGGAAATTACATCAGACCGGTTTTGGGTCAAAACACGGAAAATGGCCAAATTTTGCGTTACGTAATACTTGAACGCTCCCTAACATGTTTTTTTTTGGAAATATTGCTAAATGAAAATGATTCATGGCATTACTTGCAGATTTTAAATATCTACGCTGGTTAATTTTTTACAGGGCCTTAAATTCCAAATATGGCACTTTTTTCGTGTTTTTTCGATATATTTCATTAAAAAGTTTATATAAATAATACAGATACAGCCAAAAATGTATATATGTAATACTACTACATACATATCCTTTATAAAAACATTACATATTTTTATAATTTCCATTGGTAGGGAGCCTGGGGGGGTTTAACGTTGCACATGTCAAAAGAAATATAATATTTTATTTGCAGCAGTTAATTTACCACTTTACTAATAAAAGAAATGTAATTAACCAATCTGAATTAATGTACATTTTTCTAATTTTATTATATAATGATGTTTTATGTACGAAACTAATGTTAATATATTACTACTATTAATTACTTGTGTGGAAATCTTGTTAAGCGTTTATTACAACAAATATCTGAGAGAAAAGTATTTGAAAATCTTGATAAGACTTTTTTAATTATCTATTTCATATATGCATGCAATAATTTATACAAGGTGGTTTATTAGTTATTTATGATACAAGTGAGATAACCGCATTATTACCCCATGCATATGAATTTTGCACGACGAAGACGCTTGTTATGCTGGCATGATATGCCAGCATATTATTAGCTTTAAAAGTAATTTAAATAATTTTTGGTCAAACTAAAGACTTTTATAGATATGTAATATCTTACTACCTACACTAATAAAACAGTTTATTTGTGTCAACTAAATATTTGGTTAGATAAGGCCAATTAAATTATTTGGTAGTGAGAAAATTTCTGTCAAATAAACTATTTTGTGCCCATTAATAAATCATTTTGAAATTAAAATATTTGTTTACATGAACTAAATATTTATTTGACTCAAATAAAATTTGTTACAACCAAATAATTTAATTGGCCATATCCAAATAAATCCTTTTTATCAGTGTAGTAGCTAATATTTTAAATAGTTTATTTGTAAAAAAAAATAATTTTAAAGTTTATTTATAGTATACATTACCACTTATGACATATCGCCAAGTAATTTTCTAATAAATTTTTTATAGTATTTGAGACAGGATAAAAACCCTGTATACAGTAGAATACTTTCTTTTTACTATAATTTATATTACTTTAAATAAGTACTATGACTATGCAATAAAAATATCACAATTTTTATTTATTCTAGGAAATCTAAGATTGATTAAGTAGATATTTATGAAATAAGATTGTAAAATTGAAATAATATATCATGGAGATTGTAGAATATATTCAATATGCCAACTGAATACATTAAGCGCAGATTGCAAAATGTAACCAGTTGTTGTTTTTTATGTAAGAGAAGATTTTCAGGAAATTTGACATTTCAAATGTCTAATGCAGTTAACTTTTTTGATAGTTTTTTTATTAAACTTTTATTTTACTTTGCACCTATGTGCGGTCTGTTTGGTTGACAATGTCTACCTATATGGGTTTGCAAACCTATGCATTTAAGTTTTTTATTTACAGCCTGTACCATAACGGGTTTTTCAATAGGAGTGACAGTTTTTTGAGTAGAGATTTCTCCGTCCTGATATATATTTATTTTACTTCCAGCTGTCAAAATATTCAGTATAGTTTGCGCAAATTGCAGTTTTATTATCAAACGCAAAATGATAAAACTGCAAACATTACTGAATATTTTGACACCTGAAACCGAGAAATCTCTATTGAAAAAAACTATCACTGCTATTGAATAAGTAGTTTATTATTTGTATATCATAAACAAATGTTTATATTACAAAATTTATAACCCATAACAAAATGGCCTGAATCTCTCAATTTTTGTTTGTTTTGTGCTATATTTTCGTTAATTTTGGCAAAAATTTTAAAATAAATCGGCCATATTTATTCCGCCATTTTGTATTTTGGGCATTGGTCCGTATTAATATTATCAAATGAAGCCTTTATACTTAATTTCAGCTAAATGGGACATTTAAAAAAAAATTGAACCACCCTAATGTCGCAAAAATGTTTTTTCAATTTTTTCACTATTTTTGTCGTAATCAGCGGTGCAAAAAATGGCACAATGCAAAAAAGCAGACTCTTGTCACTTTTTTTTTTTCAAAATTAAATTGTGAGATGGGCGGACGGACAGACGGACATTTTCAAAGTTTCTTATTTTTTCATGAAACACATTTGTATCAAAGAATTTTTTGTCTGGGATGTTTTTTGGCGATTTTGGAAAAAAAGTCCAAAACTAATGCTATTTTGACCTCAAATTTGGATCCAGCGGCTCAAAATGAATAGGAATACAATCCTCTCCAAAAAAGTTTTTGGGCTTTTTTTTATATGGCTGTGAAATTGACACTCTATAAAACATATACCTACTGCACATTTATCAGTTAATAACCGAAAATATATACAAAAATAGTAGTTTTCGTAACGAGTAAGCGACTTTAGTCCTTAGTGCACGAGAATGAAGTTTTTTTGACGACGCGAAGCGAAGTCAAAAAATCATTCGAGTGCACTAAGAACTTGTCGCAAACGAGTTGCGAACAATATTTTTCGTTTGATCTACAGTCTAGACTCTTTAAAAATGTATATTTTAAAGAATTATCTGTGTTTAATTTTAACATTTCAAAATTTTATAAACTTCAAATGACTTTTGTCAAAATGAAAGCTATGTGTACTCGTTTGGATAAATGAGTGTGCATAGTTGTCATTTCATTCAAATATGCACTATGTACTCGTGCGATAGAAATATATCCTAACGAGGATATATAGTGAACATGCATTTTTCTTTATTTTGTGTACACTAGGTCGTACGAAAAATAACTTAATACCTTAACTTAATAACTAACGAATAACACTTTTTTTCACTACTAGCTTAAGAACATACCATTATTTATCATGTTTTCAGACTGTGAAATCAATTTTCTTCACCTATAGCAATAATAATTTTTTCTCCCCTAGTAGGAGTAAATTTTATAACAATTGATTTCTGCCACTTTAGATGTTTCAGTTCTTTGCATTTTTACTAATTAAACCCAAGAAAATAGCTTTAAATAACTTTTTTTTAAATATAATTAATTATAATTATTACCAATTAATACAATCAATAATTAGCTAAATATTATGAAAAAAATAAAAAAAAAAACTAAATTTTCAAAGTTCAAAGTATTTATTTGAGCAAATGTCATTGATCAAGGCTACTTGATTTTTATGAAAATTTCAAGAAATATAATTTCTAATTTCTGTTATTAATTTATTTTATTATTTGAATAAAAATAGTTAAATAGTGCTAGTAGTGAAAAAACTAATATATAAACTACGGTAGAGAAGACTATTATAGCCTTGAACTCTTAAATCCCTCGCTGCTACGCAGCTCTGCTATAAAAAATGTCTTCTCTACCTTGGTATATAATTAGTATTGTTTGCAAATTTGGTAATGAAACTACAAGTTAAAACTAATTATAAATTGGTATCCTGTTCAAAATCACTTTTGATTATATTTCGAGCACCTTTGCAAATGAAATTTTTGTGCGTAAGTGTGCTGAACATGAAAGTAATCTAACATGATTAGAATTTACACTGAATGAATAACAATGAACTTATCGCGCATAACAGGCCAGGCACTGAAGTCATAAAAGGGGACTTTCGCTGCAAAAGGTACAGGAGAGTTCAAATTTGGTGAATTTTTACAGTTTGGTGTCCTCATTAATATCCCGAGTTTTCGACCTTGAGCGACCGCCGCTCGCGCCTCCATATTGGAAAAATGGTACCGAAAATCAGTTTTTCGAGAATATATTCTGTCATAATTCGCATATTTTGTATGGTGTTAAATTTTTTTAAATAATATTGTTTTAATCATAGCGCAAATAAAAAAGTCCAAACCAAATTTTTTTATGTGTATTTTTTTTTAATTTTTGTAAAAAATATAGATTCCTTCAGTATAGTGTAACACTATAGGAGCAAACGTTAAAAAAATGCAATTAAAAGGAAGTAACATTTTGTGCCACCAAAAATTTAATAGGTGTTTCAGTGAAGAATAATTTTTTGCTTAGTTTTAAATGAAGAATCACCCTGAAACATTAAAATTTTATTGGTGCTTTTTTATTCCCCATTCAATATCTCCATCTTCGAAGGCCCGTAGCTCCCTTAGGGCTTATTTTCGGACCAACCTATTAAATTTTGGCATGCCAGCTACTGGTCACCCTGTATTTTCTCGAAATTTCAGTAAATATATTGTAGTCCGCTGTAACTCATCTGATTGAAATAGTTTCCTACAAAAGTTGCAGGAAATTTTATGCTCTTCAATTTTTAGGGATTACCGCACCGCTTCATAATCTATGAAATATGTTTTTCTACGACTGCTTTGGACTCCATTCTAGCTCTAGATACGGTATGAATATTCCGTATCAAGTATTAGAATGAGGACATGTAGTGCCATCTCTTGTTTATAAAAGTAAAGAAAACTGTAGCAAAATTAGCAAAAATATATATATTTTACCATGAAACATTGAATAATTTAATGAAATTTAAAGTTTTGCGTTAAAATTACATAAAGTTTATTAGTTTTTCTTAAAGTCCAAACCAATTTTTTATCAATTTAGTTCAAAAAATTAAAACTGCTCCATCTATTGTTAAATATTTAAACCTGATATCTGTCACAACAATCTGACATAACCTTAAATTTTTCCATTATAATTTGTAAATATGTGCTAAAGTTAGTTAAAAATCTTTTTTATGTACTGATTTGATAAAATTATTAAATAACATTAATTGCTTTATTTAAAAATATGTGTTTTGTTGCATTTACAATGTCGAGTCACAAAAAACATTGTTTTTAACCTTGTCCGCAGTTTAAAGCCATACTGTTTCATATTTCCAGTCGAAGAAAAAGTATAGTCTACAACACGTATGGAATAGTCATTACGCGCTCGCGGGACCGTCATACTCGCCTACCGGATAGCGGAATATTGTCTATTCCATACTAGTTACAGAATATACAATTCGGGTACGGATAACATCCAGGATAACACGGGGAGCATTATTTTAAAAGTTAACAAATCCGTTTATTGGACTTTTGAAATAATGCTCCTCACATGTAATTTAATTAGCGGCTATCAGTAGCAGAATTTTAAAAGTAATTGTAGAATTAAAACTTTACAATAAAATTAAATGCTTGCTTTATCTTTGGACTTTAAAACTGTCAATTTTGTCCCATTTTATACCGTAATTTTAAAGTATTGTAAGTTATAGCTTGATTTAGGATAACACTTTAATATTACGTTAAAAGGTAAATTTAAAGAAACTTTTAAAATTACTATCTATAATATTGTATTTTAAATTGGTTAAATAATTAGTTAATTATTATTTACTAGCATATACCCTCGACTATGTCCGCGTAGGAATCGAGTCACTAAAAAGCATCAAGTTCACTGTTGCGGTACACTTTAAAACGATAAGGAAGTCCCGTCGCCCGTCACAGCTTCGCCCGTCACCGTCACCATATAGAGGGATAGCCGTGAAGCCCGTTCTCCAAACGGGTTAGTTAAAACTAGTTCTCTCTAAAAAAACTTTCAACCCCCCTTAGGGAGCGTTCAAGTATTACGTAACGCAAAATTTGGCCATTTTTGACCACCACCCCCCCTCCCCATGTAACGCGGCGTAACATTTTCGAGAGCCCCCCCCCCCCCCCCTATTTGTTACGTAACATTTTACAAAAAGTAAAAAAAAAATGAAAGGAAATTTTGCTTTATGGTTTAAACCGGTTTTTAACCGGTTATTGCTTCCGTGTTTTAACCCAAAACCGGTCTGATGTATTCGAAACCGGTTAACCGAAAACCGGTTATTGGCTATTTCCATCTATAATTGTTTTTGTTTAGAGGATTTAGTTAACTGTTAACCACGCCGTGTGCAATAAAATTTGCAAGGAATCCGTCTCTTTAAGCCTAGATCATTGTTAAAAACGTGATCCAATAAACATTTTATAATTATTTAAGTGTTACGTAACATTTTTACTGACACTCAATCCCCCCCCCTCTGTAACGCGGCGTAACGTTTTCGAGACCCCCTCCTAGCGCGTTACGTAATACTTGAACGCTCCCTTAGGGGTCGAATATCGAAAAATGCTGAAACATCTTGATGCTTTTTAGTGTCTTGATTCTACGCGGACGAAGTCGCTGGTATTTGCTAGTGTTGGTATATAATAAAGTAATTATTGTACAAATGAATCCACTGTCCTTTTTCTGACACACTGTACCACATCTTTTAATAATATTTTTATGAAAGTAAATTTAATTGGTATATATGTATGGAGAAAATCAAAATCTTTTCTTTTAAAAAAATGCAGTAACGATTCGCAACTTACAAGTCCTGTTGTCATATAGTAAAATAAACTACTATAGTAATTATAATTTAATATGTAGGTAAAGTTTATAGTCAGATGCCGGACTTTTATTATTCATTTACCGGGGCGAAAGTTTTATAAAGACTATTTTTAAATTGAATCGACACTTTAAACGATATTTTACTAACCAGATCTGGTTCTGTAGACCATCATGTCGACGCTATTATTACATAGTGTTGTATCTATAGACGTTTACAATGGTATATTATTCAATGAGCGTATAATAATTGCTATTAATCAGTGAGGGTGAATTTTGGGACACGAGCCGACAGGCGAGCGACCTAATCACCCGAATGATTAATAGCTATTATACGCGAGTAGATTTCTATACTTTATCCACGGTCGTTTTAAACGTGGATAAACATATATTTCAAATTGGTGGTACAACAGCATGGAAATGGTGGTCCAGTTAGTGAAATCATTGACTAAGTATAACCAATGATCTAACGTTAGTTTCTTACCAAAATTCTAACCTTTTTCTAACCTTATTCTAGCTTTAAATATTTTTTCAATTTCCATTATTAACTCGTAAGCTATTATAGCTACTATAATAGTAGAAAATCCTCATTTCAGGCAGCTATGTGCCTAGGTTTAATAATTATTCATTATTTCTATAAGTTTAAAAAAATATCCCCCAAGAGTCAAAATTATAGTAAGTCTGGCAACGCTGTACTAGAATTGGAAAAATATTTTAAGATTCTGAATGTATAAATAAATATTAACTAACTAAATATAAAGTTTTTCTGAGAGGTAAACGTATTTATCGAAGTATAACAGCATATTACACGAAAAATATTTAGGACCACCTAAAAAGATGGCTATTTTCAAATAAATGTAACGAAATTATGTTTAAAAATATTAAGATTGCTAAAATATATTAAGATTTATTTATATGAATAAATTTGTCCCAGCTGCCATTTTATGACACAGGTTAAAATTTCCTAGTTGGCCGCGCCCCCTCCAAAAGTTAGAAATTAAACGTACTTATAACGTATTTCTAACTTAAAAATCTAACGTTAGATTAACGTTTGTAACTAAAGTTTGATTCTAACGTTAAAAAGCAAGACTTTTGCACATACTGTATAACGTACTTTTATACAGTCCAAACGTTATTCTAACGTTAAATTTCTACTAGGGTATAGTTAGATATATCTTCACTCATTTAGTTCTACTACATGATTTTAGGGATTTGATAATTTTCCGCATGAAATAACAAATTGCATTAAGTATATGCATTTTAATATCATTTTGATAGTAAAATTACTTTAAAATGGTAACTTTAAATCTGGGTTAGAAGTTATGTTTATATATTTTTTATAATAGTATGCAGTTTTGTGCAGGATGCGCAGCAGGAGAGTTTTGTTTGGTGTTTGTTTGTGTTTGTTTTTCATGTTAAATTATGGATATGGGTTTTATTTGATAGGAAATGACACCAACATGGCCAGACAGCAAATACATTTAGAAGAAGGTGGGATTATTTAGACTATTTCACAACCAATATATAGGCCAATCAAAACCTTGCATTTTTAGTTACTTGACAAATCAGATCAAAATGAATCTGATAATTTTTGCACAATGCAATTATCACTTGGTTACTCTGGAAACAAGAAACTGACAGTTACTGATATCTTAATAAATGTTATATTTTTCCAAAATGTGTTTTTAATTCGTGAAGCTTACTTTTTGTTGATTTATTTTTATTGATAAGCAATATAAATGCTTATTTTATTAACAAAACATCCTAGGTATAAACCCTAATTAATTTTAGATAATATATTATATTTTATGCATTTTCCCTCTTAAAAGCTTTAAATCCCTGATATTCATAAATTTTAATTTATTTAATTGAATCTTGGTATTAAAAACAGGCCACTAAAAACTAATTTAAACACTTATTTATTCAAAATATATTTGCAGTAAAGAATTACGGAAATCAAAACATCAAATGACTTCGCTGCTACCAGTACAGCGTTGCCAAAGTTTATTAGAAACCGATAGGAAATTGTTTTTTTACGGGTGGAAACACCCGTTATTTTATTTCTTTTCAGTTGAAAACTAAACTTTTTAAACAAAAACTGCAATGATCTTTATTTAAATTCTAATATATGGATAACAACTATTTTATTGGAATAATCTCAAACATAAAATATCCCTCGAGCAAAGTTTAGACTTGGCAACATTCGCGAATAAGTGAACATCGTAGATTTAAAAAGCGCGGAAAATTTGAGATTTTTAATTATAGTTGTAAAGTAATATTGTTGTTTAGTTCTTAAATTTTTAATTTAAATATGAAACAACATAAAACATTGTAAAATTATATACTTATTTTGTTTGTGAAATAGTCTTCTAAAATACCATTCGTGCACGTTGAAATATACATATTTTTTTTACTGTATATAAAAAAACATTTTGCTTAAGGAAATTGTTTTCGTGCATTTTTCATCAAAATTCCTCGACCTGCGGTCTTGGAATTTTGTAACACGAAAAATGCACTGAAACAATTGCCAAGCAAAATATTTATTTTATGTAAAAACATATCTGAGTTAATTTCCGCAACCGGTTAACCGAAAACCGGTTATTGGCTATGGTTTTCCATGTCTAATTTTTTTTGTTTAGAGGATTTAGTTAATACCGTGTGCAATAAAATTTGCAACGAATCCGTATCTTAGGCCTAGATCATTGTTAAAAACGTGATCCAATAAACATTTTATAAGTTTATAATTTTTTAAGTGTTACGTAACATTTTTACTGACATCCACCCCCCTCTGTAACGCGGCGTAACGTTTTCGAGGCCCCCCACCCCCTTTCTAGCGCGTTACGTAACACTTGAACGTTCTCTTATCCGTTCCGAAAACATGTCTTACTAATATTATTAAAGAGATTAGTCAAAAATCAAGTCAAAAATGATATAATTTACTGTTTTTCAGAAGCTCGAAGAAGACGAAGAAATAAACTAATACTACCCCTTCTCTTAGGAGGCGTGATTGTAAAATCGATAATATTCCCAATAGCCTTTAAGGCTATGGCAGTAATGACAAGCATTGCAGTATTGGTGGGTACTCTCAGTTTGATCCTGTCTTCCATCGTCGGATATGCGAAAGTGGCCGCAAAGAAACCACCCCTGAAGGTGATATATAGCCAAATTGCCCCGGAATATCCTATATGGGCAAAGGATAGTAGTGTTGATTATCCAGATTATAGTGAAATTCCGACGGATCAAATACATAGTTCGTATTACCATTAATTTTAGGTTTATATTTAAATTAGTTTAATAAATGCTTATTTATTAGCTTTTGTTTATTTACCTACAATTGTGGAGTTGAGATAAATAAAATTAAGAATTTGAGTAAATGCGTTTTTCTTCTTCTAATTTTCTTTGACCTTTTTCTTTCGAAATTTGGTCAGCTCAGTATAAATTTGTATTTATACTATATATAAATGTGGTATTATTGACTTTTTGACAGGTCACAGTAAAGTGTTCTCGAGTTACTCCATATTTTTTATTTCCAGGTGTGGAGAGTCGGGAGGGGGTTTACTGTAGCAAATGTCAAAAGAAATATTATACAAATTTTCTGGTACCCTTCACCAGAATGTTTTCTTAGTTTTTTCTTAGCGATTTAAACAATTTTGGCAATAAAAGACCTTCCTGATCCCTAATTTGTTTCAAAATCAAACGCACAGTGGCAAAATTTTATTGGTATTTACTAACAAGCCTAAATCAGGCCAGTTTAGTCTAAAGACTTTCAAGTTGCAACAATTGTTTCGCTAAAATCTCAAAAAAATAGTGAATTGATGCATCGAGATTGGCAAAATTATAAAAAACACCATGTAGAGGGGGATTATTGGGACCAAAGCAAGTTAATCGTTTTGTATGTTAGTACCACAAATGTAGGAATTCTAATTTTGTTGTTAGTACCTAGGGTCTGTCCTTACTATTGCACTAAAAAAAGAACTGAATTATCTCTATCCTAGTATTTTGGCGCAAAAATGTTGTATCCTCAACATCTTTACAACAAAACGAGATAAAAGCAAAATAAAAAAAAATTATTGTTTAAACTGAACGTGGTAAAGTAGAAAAACTTTTTAAAATTTTCTAAAACGTGTTTAGTGCACAATAAAAGTTTATTTTTTAACACCTTGTAGACTGTTAAGTTTTTGGCAACTCTAATAAGAAATAATTATAGTCGAAAGATGTACCTTTGTTGTAAAAAAATAATTGTTTAAATCGGTTTATTAAATTCGGAGATAATTGACTTTAAATTTGTTGAATTTTTTTGGGTGTTTCACTTCAAATTTTCATTAGTTTATATAGTTATAAATTCAAATAAATTTATGTATTCATTTATACTCGTTAGAGACCTACACGGTGTTTATAGCAAGTTCATCTACAACTAAAATTTAGGCCGCGCTAAATTTTGTAATGATTTGTAATGATTAGAGTTTTCTTTGTATAATTTGATTGACGTGAAAAATATATTTATTCTCCGTTGACACACTAATGAAAAATACCATAGACTTATAGTGAATACCATACACTTATAGTGAATATAGCTAATACCTAATTGTTAATTGTTCAATGTTTTCCCTTTAATCTTCGCATCCAGCATGCCATAACATATGGAGTGTATCTTCAATTTCACTTGTTTAATGCATTGAGACTAATTAGTAACGAACGTAACATCCATAGTAGGAGAGAGCAGGACTAGTTGCGCGCCCCTGTATTTTATTTTATTCCAGACTAAGGGGGCGTTTAAGTATTACGTAAGCATACTTTTGGTGATTTTAGACCCCCCATATAAGAAAAAATAAGAAAATCGTGAACTCTCACCTCCCCTAAATGATAAGACGTAAGATTTTTTTTTAACCTTTTGTGAATTTTTTTCCCACGCGAAATACTAATAAGAACAAAAAAAATTGAACACTACAACGACAGTTTTCACTATACGCTTTCAAGTTTTAGAAATGACTTAAAAAACTTTTAAGATCTCATAAAAAGCTCGTTTAATATTGGTGTTATGACAAAAATTATTGTCGCAAAATATTTTATTATTTATTTATATTTTTTATTTTTTTTCAAAAACTTTGTCCTTTTTGTAATCTTTTCCTGTTAATTTTAAATGAAAGGAGAAAATAATTTTTTTGTTGGCAGCAGCATTATTTTAATTTTTAAACAAATCAAATAATTGAATTAATTGTAATTTGATTCACAGCTCATAAATATTAATTAATACAAATTTAGCACCTAGGAAAATTAGTTCAAAATGTATTATGGGAAAGTTCGATATCTTTATGCATTTTTTATTGTACCTATTAAAATTTTTCTTATTAAAATTCTGAACAAATTATACCTATACTTACAATAATATTGCTTTCTAAGCAATGCTTATGAGTAATAGTTTATTTTTTACAATAAAAAATAGGAATACGGGCTTTATAAAGTTTTCATTTTTTCATATTTATTTATTACTGCCGTGAAGCCCGTTTTTCATGTTATTTCGTTGTTACTGGCCAATTACCAATTAGGTAATTTTATATTTGCCAAATTCATGTAATAATAAAAAAATTAAAAATAAACTGTTAATTTTAAATAAAAAACAGAAGAATGCTTCCACCGAGGGTTCCACTATTGTTCATATAAAAAAAATAAATTGAAGGTAAACCGCTGAAAATAAATTTTACTTCCTTTTTCCTAATTTTTCTTCAAGAATATATTAAAGTCTTAAAAATTACATAAAAGAGGTCCCAAATTTGTTAAAGATGAGATTTCCTCGGATTTCCTCGAAAGGTTAGCTTTAAGATTTCCTCTAATTTGGAATCCTGAAATCCTTAGCGGTTTAACTTTTTATTTCGAGAAAGGAAAACTTTTTTGTTTATATAATGAACTTAGCTCTAAAAAAAACACCGGATATGCGTAGCATTACACGGCTTGTTTATTTTATATTATAACTTATAAACAGTAATCGGAATAAAGTCAGTTATGACTCATCAACGTTGAAAATAAACACAGAAACATAGGCTTACGGAATAATTTTGCCGAATTATGAGGCATAATTTTTATAAAGGTCACTAAATCGAAACATTTGACGACTAATTTGTTACACACAATATTGACTATACATATTAACTATAAATATGTATATATATATATATATATATCGGTGTTTTTCGAAGAAAAAACCGATATTCTATTTTTGTCTTTTAAGAATCCGAAAGTTTTTAATTTTTATTTATCGATAACTTTTTGACCCACCTTACTTGTTTAAATGGAATCATTAAAAAAAATCAAGATAAAAAGAAATAAAAATGTAAATATTTAAAACCTCGCGCCAACGCTAGAATCGACGCGGCGCCTATGCACAATGGAAATTCGCCGATGATTGCTTATAAATAGTTAATAAATATGCAGTTATAGTTAGAATATAAGGCCTCTATGATAGGGGCGGACTGAACCACCACGCGGGGCAACCGAAAAATGTCCCCAAAGTCAAAATGTGACCACCCAAAGACAAAACTTAGTTATTATTTTTTGTCTTTAAGCGAGTCGTGGGGAGATATTTTTTTTTAAAAGCGTAAATTTTTTATTCCTAAAAGTGGTAGGTATCTGGGACCAGATACACCCGTGCATGATAGTAACTTAGTTGATTTTTTCCAATAAGATGGATAGATAGATAGACAGATAGATAGATAAAAATTTCAAATGTGTAGATATTTTTATTTTGGTAGATGCTTCTGGTGCGCAGTTAGCGGACAGATTGGCAAGTGGACCGCGATGTTCTAGATTATGGATTGCATGTTGGTCCTACTTTCTCATTTACTTCTTGCACTTTACGTGCTCACTGTACGAATAACGCGTAAAGTAATGGACGTCTTACGCAAGATTCACGTGAAAAAATATCAACGAAAGTACGGCTAAACAAATTAAAAGTACTGCTTCTAGCAAACGAATACCTTTTCGCATACAAAAAAGTTTTTTTTTTCAAAAAATAATATTTATTTTGAAAAGGGTGTTTCTACCCCAATTTTACCAAAAATAATCCCATCCGAGAATTTTGGATAATAAAGCGATCTCGGATTATCGTAGACATTATTAAAAAAAAATCAAAAATAGGTATTATTATTTATTTATTCAAAAAAAAATAAATAAATAAAATAAATTTTTATATATTTTTTTATTTATCTTCCTTCGAAAAAAAGTTTTTTTTTGTCAGCGGCAGTATTTTTGTTGTAAGACTCCTAAGTTAGGACTCCTAACATTCAGTAAGGCTAAAACTTAAATGGGCTACATCAACGAACTAATAACTCTTCTCTCTAGAATAAGCATACCGTTAATATAAAGTATCGCCAACATCTCGGTTTGTTTGTAAACAAATAGTAGGTATATTCAGGCCTGAACAATAACAATTACCAGTAACTGTTATTGTTGTCTCTGTTAGAACAAAGCTGTGCGAGTAAGACAGACAAATGTATATGTTGGCTACGTTTTTGTCAGTTTTTACAAATGAAATGCCTATTCTAGAGAGAAGAGTTATTAGTTCGTTGGGCTTCATACACTGAGGGTAGGGTAACATTATTTTTTCAGTTTTTATCATGCTAATGATATCCGCGCCGATTTAGGCTGAAGGCTTGGGTCACGGATTTGGCTGATAATTTTTCAAAAAAAAAAATTAAATAAAAGAAAAATAATTAAAATTAAAATTTTTAATTTTTTTTTTTGTTTTTTTTTCACAAATTTAATGAAGGAAACCCCATTGAAAGGACATCCACGGGAAATCCCCTCGGGTCGTCCCTGGGATGTACAAACGTCAATCCGTATATCATTGGGATATACGGGAAGTATATCCTTGGGATATACCTTTCGGGATATCCTTGGAATATACGACTAATGTCCCGGGACATGCGACATTGTCGGGGGATATTGTGTGCTATATGGGTATCCGCGCTGACGGCATGGGTCACGGATTTGTCTGATTATTTTTTAATGTGTAGCCCACCGATGTCTAAGAAAAACCTCCACGGAATATTATTCAAAAACGTCCCGTTTCGAAAATATGATTTTTTTAATTTCTCTTAAAATTTTTAAAATTTGTCAAAAATTTAACATTGGCGTGCAACAACTCAAACACTATTTAACCTAGAGAATTGTAGTTTTCAGGAATAAAAAAAAACATATTTTTTTCTATTAAATCGCATTAATTAAGTTTCGATAGTATTTTGTTTTTTTAAGATGACGTCAAAAAAATGGCCTTATTTTTTTGCCGCCATCTTGAAAAAACAAAAAACTATCGAAACTAAATTAATGCGATTTAACAGAAAAAAAAATGAATTTTTTATTGGTGAAAACCGCAATTCTCTAGTTTAAATAGTTTTTGATTTATTGCACACCAATGTCAAATTTCGAAAAAAATTTTCGAAACGGGGCGTTTTTGAAAAAAATCCCGTGGAGGTTTTTCTCTAACATTGGTGGGCTACACTTAAAAAAATAATCAGCCAAATCCGTGACCCAATCCCTTAGCCCTGCCTGAATCGGGGCAGATATCATCTGATATAACTTTTTGTATAACATTTTGTTTTTTTTTCCAAAACTTTACCCACATTTTATGTACTTATAATTTTTATCTAAATTTTGCTGGCATAAAAAAATAATTATACATTAATTCCATACCTACTAATTAGTAGGTAATTAGCGACATATACAAAACCGAAAAAAATCGATAGTATTTCGGTTTCTATTGCGACCTATTCCAAAAGCAAAATAATTGACATTCACAACATCTGACAATCGCGAAAGTATTTAATTCGTGAACTGCATAACATAATTAATAATATATTCTCCTATTATTTTAAATTATTTTTTTTTAAACTGACAAGTTAACTTTATCTATTTAGAAGTTATAGTCAGGGTCGTAGCGAAGAAGATTTAGTGGGAGGGTGGAGGTCAAAAGTCACAACTTTTTTAGTCTAAAATAACAACTTTTCTCCTTGACAAAAAAGGTAATGACTAAAAAACTTGCTGCCGCGCTAAGCTGAAAGGTCCTATCTACATAGGTTTAACATACACAGATAGGACCTTTCAGCTTCGAAGGCAGAACTACTAGACTCAAATTTGGGAAA
>OY294044.1:62289-109069 GCA_958510825.1 Brachypterus glaber | reverse complement strand
CCCTATGGGGGGGGGGTAATTACCCCCCCCTCATCTACGCCCTTGGTACATTTTCGGGAGACCTGTATACTATTTTATTATTCGCAACTGTTTTTATTTAAAAATAAAGTACTAATATATTAGTAAAAATATATTTTAAAAACCTAGATGTTTGAATTCAAATGAAAAAAATAATACTATAAATACTTTGTTTTTTAGTTTTTTTTCATATTTACCACAAATAATTTTTCCTGCATTTTACAAGAAATAACAATCATATAAAATTATAGATATTTTAATCGGTGGCGCCAAACCAAACGTACGATAATTTTGAAGTAAATAGGTATATGATATTTGACTTTTTGAATCTGGCAACGCTGATCGGCGCGGATATCATCATAAGGGATTACCTTCAGACCGAGTTACGCGAACCGCAACCGAATTGGTATGATCCTCGCCTTTAGTACACTTTCGCAATGAGTGACTGCAGTGAGTGGAATTAGACTGCATGCAGTCACAGATTTCATGAGATCCAGGGCGGATTTAGGGGGGGGGGCATAGGGGCCGAGATATATTAGCATAGAAATACCTTCAAAATTGTATTTTTGGTGAAAGCGCAATTTAATTTCCTTATGGATGCCCCACCCCCCTTAAAATGAAATAAATCCGCCCCTGATGAGATCTGTGGCGGCAGTCCATTCAGACACGGATAATAACAATTTGCAAAATATTTAAATATTGTCAATTAATTTCGATCAATAATATTTTATTTTATTAAATAAAATTAATAAATTTATTTTGGTCGTTATGGTACGAACGGGGGTTAATTAAACTTGTGGTACCAGACTTAGACAACCAGTGATGCGTAACTGCATAGATTTAAGTGGGCGTTTAAATCAACTTGTTTGTAAGACGAAATAAAAGGAACACGCATCCGTTGGTCAGACAAAGACAAAAAATATAAACAAAACTTGTAAACGGTTACTTTGTTTTATCTTCGTTAAAATAAGACTATCACTAAATTATATTTTAACGATTTGTGAATTAAATAATACTTCAAAATGTTTATAAGTTATCGAAAGGTTAACTTAGTGATAGACTATCACTGATAGTTTTGTGTTTAAAGCGTAATTTTTCGTGATTTGAGATTTTTAGGTTAATTTCACCTGTTCTTGTTTTTCACCTGTTCTTGGGAAAGTGATTTTGTTTTGTTTTAAAAATGACTTCTACTTGGCGAAAAATCGAAAATGAAAACGGAGTTCCATTTTATTTAAGGTAAGTGGTTAATAAAAAAATTAAATACATTAATAAGAAAAATTTGCTACTTAGACAAATATACTTGGTGCATCTAGATATTCATATTCATGAATTCATGTAAATCTCGTAAATTCATAACTAGGCAGTGTCGGACTGGACAGGTGAGATAGTGAGAAAAATCTCACGTAGAGACCAGTAGGATCCAGTAGATTCAGATTCATTTTCTACTGGTCACTTCTTGGTTTTTTTAACAGGGAGGGGTCATGCTTAAAATACGTAACGCAATAGGAAAGGGGACTAGTGCTTAGCATTACCAGGGGAAGGAAGGACTGATATAGATTACATAATTCTTTTTAATTTTAAATAAATAAAAATTGGGTCTTGGCGGCTAACATTATGTATTTATGAAGGGGGTCTCAGGATTTACAAAGCATCACATGTGAGAGGGTGGTCAAAATCGGTCGATAATGGCGCCAAAACAAGCAAATATGCAGGCCCTTTTTTGTGGGCCATATGGTCTATTATAGACCATATAATAGACTTTCCAATTCGTAAAAAATTAGCCTGCGGCGCTAGTTAGGTCTTTCTTATTTTTTTTTATTTAAGCTTCCCCGGATCCTGGGTTTGATGGTCCCCAGAACGATAAGGGCACCAAAGCCAGGAAATATGCAGGCCCTTTTCCAAGAGGACCATATAAACTATAGATCTTTAAATTCGCAAAAATTTTCGGGTTCGGAGATAAAGCTTCTTGTATTTAAGTGAAAATTTTAAATTAAAAAAATACTATGAAATTTGAAATCAAAATCCTGCGGCGCTAGAACTTTCTTGCGTTTGTATGAAATTTAAAATTATACCACTGTTTTAACATTTGGACCATCATAATTTAAAAAATTTGCCTGTGGCGCACAATATGACATAGCGGCCGAAAATACTGAATTCCATATACTGGGTGTTTTCAGGAAGGTGGTTCACCCCCCTTAACTTTTTTACTCTTTTAGGTAGGACCTTGAAATTTGCAGAAGCTATATAACGTATAATTTAAGATTTTTTGACAGTAATTTTTTTGGCACTTCCGCTTTCGCCGGAAATGAATCAAACTTTCGATTTTTAAATGAAACACCCTGTATATTTTTAGATATTTGGATTCAGAAATCAATTCTGAGAACAAGCATGTGTCACTTGTCAAATTTTGACAGGTCATGTCATTTTTTAGTTTAATTGTCATTTTAAGTCTTTTGTGTTTTAAAGCCAAGTTCTTCCAAATAAACTATTTATGTGTGGTGTCAAAATGTTCACAAGAAAATTCTCTTTCATTTTAACCTAATGAGTCACCCTCTTTCTAACTGAAAAAATTGACTTATGGACCAAAGTATGATTTTTGGACTTTTTTTTAAGAGCCCACCATTTTATCTCCGAATAACATGAAATATTGTAAATATTTTAGCTTTTTATTGCACCTGACTGAAATTTTACAAAAAAAAACATCCCTAAATATTGAATATAAGTAGAACTATGCATAATAATTATGGTAAAATTAAATTAAAATTAAAAAAAAAAAATCTTATACACTGAAGAAGAAGTATTTACTTCCGGTAGAACCTGAAGTGCTAAAGGATACTAAGTAACGAAAAGTATTGGGATATGCTAAACAAGTGGACAAAAAATTGTTATAGATTTTTGGCCGCTATGTCCTACTGTGCGGAGCTACGCGTAGCCGTAGCTACGGCTTTCTTAAGTTTTATTTTAAATTTATGTTT
The DNA here is from genome assembly GCA_958510825.1 of Brachypterus glaber. NCBI lineage: Eukaryota > Metazoa > Arthropoda > Insecta > Coleoptera > Kateretidae > Brachypterus > Brachypterus glaber. The sequence continues at coordinate 106,076 of OY294044.1, read as the reverse complement.
TTAAAACATGAGTTTTACTACATTAGATTAAAAAAAAAACTTCATAAATTAACAGAATTCGTAAAGAATATCGCCTGCGGCGCTAACTTAGTTGATCAGGGGCTGGCGATCATTTTGTTAGTCGTCACTTTTTTGTGCCTTTTATATTGTTTGTATTATAAATATAATATCTGTTTATTTTCTATAGGTACAGTTATTCTTTTATATAATATATTAAAAAATATAATATATTATATTCTTGGCCACTCAACTTACATTCAAAGTTTTTGGTATTTTTCACGCGCGCTGTACGTGTGTAAGTATGCATACTTTAAATACATAACGCAAACTTTTGCAATTTTGACCAAGGGCGTATCAGGATTTTTTTTCGGGGGGAGGCTCAACAGATTTTTTCCCAAAACTGGAAAATAAATAAAATAGCGGGGCAGGCGAAATTATACAGAAATTTTCTTAAATTAGTAAAAACAGAAAATCTTGATCCGCGGAGAAAAAATAATATAATATATCCCCCCGAAAAAAAATCCTGATACGCCCTTGGTCAAAATTGCAAAATTTTGCGTTATGTATTTAAAGTATGCATACTTACACACGTACAGCGCGCGTGAAAAATACCAAAAACTTTGATGTAAGTTGAGTGGCCAAGAATGTACGAAGCAAAATCTTTGAAGGGGATAGGGAAATCTTGACGCCGATGCAGTAGTAGGGATAGAACAAGAACAAACCATTGCGCATCTAATTTGAACACGGCCAATGAGGTTCCCCTACCCCTTCAAATCTTTTGCTTCGTTCATTCTTGGGCACTCAACTTAACTACCATCCAAAGTGTTCCGTACTTTTCACTCGCACTGTATGTAATCACCCCATAATATTTTGTTAAATTTTCAGCGAAACTAAAAATCTTAGACAATGGGACCATCCAAAATTTAGTGAAATAAGACAAAGTCTTGATGAATGTAATTATGTCAAGTACTCCTCATATCGACTAGCTTTAAAATACAGAGTCATACAACATTGTTTACATAGTAAGTATCTATTTTAATTTCCATCGGCACTTAGCGCCACTAAGAGTGCCGATGTATTGAAATCTTCGCCGAAAAGTCAAAATCTTTGACCACGTTTTTTTCACATTTCTCGACGTTTTAGACCATTCTGAGTCGAAATCAGTTAAAAAAATTTTTGCGTCCGTCTGTGTGTCTGCCTGTCTGTCTGGGTGTAAGCTCTCTAACTCCATTTCTACATGAGATATCGACTTGTGGTTTTTTGCATATTGTTTCTTATCGTATTCCGAAGAGCTGATTAGATTTTGGGGGTAAACGATTGGGGGTAAGGGCGTAAAAATAGGGTAAAACTCCTATTTTTAGCATTTTTTGTTTATAATTAAGGCAATTATTATTGTATTTGGTTAATTTAGCACTTATATAAAAGATAATTTTAAATTGGTCAAAAAATGTTATAAACAACGTTTTCCTAAAACGCATTGTTTTCGAGATAGTGGCGCTTAAAGCAGTAAAAGGTTTTTTAGCATATCTCACATATTTATAACCCGATTTCAAAAAATTATATTTTAAATAAAAGCTCTTTTTAAGCCCTATATAAAATTTTATATACAGTTTTTTGCTAGAATATAATGTTTTAAAGATACAGAATTTAAAATCAAACAAAACACCTAGTTTGAAATTTTCAAACTAGATGGCTCTAGTGTACAATAGTGCCGATGTTTTGACAGGGTGCTTGCAACGTTTCATCTAGTTTACTTCTAAGAAATGTACCTGTGAAGACCCTATACCAATCTTATTTAGCCTTTTTATTTGGTTTCCAGCCATGTTAATACATCATCAGTAGTTTGTTAGCATCTTTAAGAGACAGACTCAGCATCTGTCATGAATTGGCGGGAAAAGGTCCGGGAGGGGGATGAGGAGGGATGGAATAGGAAGAATAGAATACATTGCTTACAGGTTAATTTAATAGCAGAAGCTATAGCGTTTTTAAAAATTCTAAGTTGAAAAAACATAGTAGTCATGATTTAGCAAAACTAAATTTAGCAATTTAGCTATAAAATTGCGGATTTAATCCAAACTTATTTTTTTGTATGCCTGTGTAATAGTTTTATCACTATTAGAGGATAGAGAATTAAATTTTATGCTACTGCGTTCCGGCTATCCACGGCAGAATGTTCATAATGTCACAAACATCACAGACACATGTACAATCTCCATAAAATTCTCTATCCAGTATACCCTAAAAATCAAAGAGTGACCTCAAAGTTAGCCTGTTTTCAAACACTTCGATTGAAATTGACAAAATGTAACATATAAGTGCTCAAAATTTTTGTCTGGTCATGAACTTGAGCAAAAAGCCAGATTTATTGTTCTAGAAGATAAACATCCCCTTAACCCTTTGAGACCCAATTTTTATTTCTTATTGTATCAACTTTTTTGAGTTATAGACTGCTCATTGGCTATCACAAAGTGATTTTTTTATTGTTATGTAACAAATATTTTACATAGAAAACACTATTTATCGCTGAAAAAAGTTGGTAACTATGTTGTGGGTTCATTGCTGAAAAGAAAAACTGCTAGCACATTTATTGCTGTAAATTAAATATGAGAGTTAAGAGGATAAAAATTATATTTTTTAATGGGTTCTTATTCTATAAATGTATTTTTCAGTTGTATTTTTTTTTTTTTTTTAATTAACTGCAAAAAAAATTGTAGTATATTGACCTACAGAAGAGTAATTAAACGTATAGGTAGTTTTCCCAAATTCGGTTTGAAATTTGGTGAAAACCCTCAGGTACTTAACATTTTTTGGTAACGTACATAACTACTATAATAATTTCTGAAAATCTTATATATTTCACTTTTATTATCCCATATGCTTATTAGAAAGTAAATCTTCACAAATTAAGCAAACATAATTAATATTTATGTAAATTTACATGCTACATCAGAGGTAATATGTTGCCAATCATAATCATGTAAAATTCCAAAAGTCCAAACACCTAGTTTGAAATTTTCAAACTAGATGGCTCTAGTGTACAATAGTGCCGATGTTTTGACAGGGTGCTTGCAACGTTTCATCTAGTTTACTTCTAAGAAATGTACCTGTGAAGACCCTATACCAATCTTATTTAGCCTTTTTATTTGGTTTCCAGCCATGTTAATACATCATCAGTAGTTTGTTAGCATCTTTAAGAGACAGACTCAGCATCTGTCATGAATTGGCGGGAAAAGGTCCGGGAGGGGGATGAGGAGGGATGGAATAGGAAGAATAGAATACATTGCTTACAGGTTAATTTAATAGCAGAAGCTATAGCGTTTTTAAAAATTCTAAGTTGAAAAAACATAGTAGTCATGATTTAGCAAAACTAAATTTAGCAATTTAGCTATAAAATTGCGGATTTAATCCAAACTTATTTTTTTGTATGCCTGTGTAATAGTTTTATCACTATTAGAGGATAGAGAATTAAATTTTATGCTACTGCGTTCCGGCTATCCACGGCAGAATGTTCATAATGTCACAAACATCACAGACACATGTACAATCTCCATAAAATTCTCTATCCAGTATACCCTAAAAATCAAAGAGTGACCTCAAAGTTAGCCTGTTTTCAAACACTTCGATTGAAATTGACAAAATGTAACATATAAGTGCTCAAAATTTTTGTCTGGTCATGAACTTGAGCAAAAAGCCAGATTTATTGTTCTAGAAGATAAACATCCCCTTAACCCTTTGAGACCCAATTTTTATTTCTTATTGTATCAACTTTTTTGAGTTATAGACTGCTCATTGGCTATCACAAAGTGATTTTTTTATTGTTATGTAACAAATATTTTACATAGAAAACACTATTTATCGCTGAAAAAAGTTGGTAACTATGTTGTGGGTTCATTGCTGAAAAGAAAAACTGCTAGCACATTTATTGCTGTAAATTAAATATGAGAGTTAAGAGGATAAAAATTATATTTTTTAATGGGTTCTTATTCTATAAATGTATTTTTCAGTTGTATTTTTTTTTTTTTTTTAGTGGACGAAGTTCCTTTATCAATTATAGTTGGAGTGTTTGATAGGCATCGACTGGGAGCTAACGAAAGTTCCTTATGCTTGGAGAGCTGTGATCTAGAAGCAGTACTATCAGACATATATTTTGCTGCAAATAAGAAAAACCACACAAATACAGATATTGATTTTGCTACTGAATTAATGTTGAATTTTTTGTACAATGTTTTTGACAAGTAAGTTTGTATAAGCAAAGTCGCAGCTAGGAGTTTATTTTTAAGAGGGCTAATGCTCGGTGAATAAAAAATAAATAGGTTAAATGAGGAGGTGACTTTGAAAACTCAGTTTTTGACAAATAACACATTCCTAGATACAGGGTGATCCATAACTGGCATGCCAAAATTTAAGAGGTGATTCTAGATCCAAAAATATAAAAAAAGTTCCTATAAAGGGTGGTCCGAAAATGAGCCCTAAGGGATCTAGGGCCCTTTAAAATTGTAATAAAAATAAGGTTTTTAATTAATAACTCGGGTACCGTTTAAGTTAGAGCGGCGAGCTTTTGCATGTATACTAGTATTAATAAGGGCAATAAGTTTATGTTAATTTATTTTTTTAATTTATCCAGAGGCGTGCCCAGACGGACAAAATATATGAGGCTTAAAACATTTTTGCCCCAAACTTTTCTATGTTTATGTTTTTTGGATTTGTTGTAAAAAATATAGATTTCTAGAGTAAAAATACATATAAAATATCATATAGTGTAACACTGTAGGAGCAACAGTTATCAAAAAAAAAATGCAATTAAGAGGAAGTAACATTTTGTGCCACCAAAAACGTTACTTTTTAAAAGGCTATTACTCCTTTAATATTAAATTTAGGTGTTTTGGTGTATAATACTTTTTTGCTCAGTTTTAAATGAAGAATCGCCCTGCAGCATTAAAATTTTATTGGTGCTTTTTTTTGTTCCCCATTCAATACGTCATCTTCGAAGGGCCCTAGCTCCCTTAGGGCACACTTCCGGACCAACCTTTATAGAAACTTTTTTTCATATTTTTGGATATAGAATCAGCTCTTAAATTTCGGTACGCGAGTTCTGGAACAGGCTGTATTTACCAAATAATAATTTAAGAATAATAATATAACAGTTTTTAATCCAATACATACAGATAATAAGACAATTACCAGCTTTATTTCAAATAGATAAACCCAATAATAACCCCCGCGTGGCTTTTACTTTATTGAGTGGATAATTATTTATTTTACCCACTCAACTGTCACTTGTCTAATTATTTTCTTGTAAATGTCATTAAAATTTTTAATAAAAATATGAATTCCTAAGCTATTTATTGGATAAAACCTTGTATGGCACTCATGGGTAAACCGATATTGCCCTCTCGAAAATTAACCTGCTTGGCTGACGCCTCGCAGGTTAATTTTCTCATGGGCAATATCTTACTTTACCCACTAGTACCATAAATAACTATTTCCCTGGTATATCGACATAACCGGTGCTCCGATGTGGTTTTTCGTTGAAATAAACGTCTTCATAGATGTCCAAACCGGCATTTGCGCATGTTCGTGAAATTAATGACTTATGTTGTTTCTCAAATGACCGATTCAACTATAAAACAAAACAAACAAAACAAAATTCGAACAAACGGTTCTGGAGTCATTAGACATCAAATTATGGAAATATTTTATGCGTGCTATTTTTTTTTTTTTGAGTTTAATGAAGGTAGGTTAGTTTAATATTTTTGTTTTTTTTTAGAAATAGACTGGGTAAAATACAAGTGTCTTCCGCCAAAATCGTACTAGCAATTTTAAGTAATTGCACCCTGTCAGATCTCAACCGATTTATTTTCACATTTTGTGCTGATCACAATAATTGTGTCACGAGGTCGCGGCTGAAAAGCTTGCTGCGAAAATTAGTGGATATAACCGCCTTTTTGCACGAGGAAGTCAGTTTTGGTCAGCACTTGATCAATTACTCAATCGAAAATTGTTTTAGTAAAGTAAGTCTTAAAATAAATAAAAATTTAATGGTTAAAAGTTGGGTAATATCCTTTCCTCGCGTGTTCTCTATATTTTTTGATATTGGGTAAGGTTTTAGTTTAAAATTTATCCAGCATTTCCAAAACTGTTGTGGTTAGATACGAAAAGTCCAAAAAAACTTGTAAAATACCCAATATTAAAAGTTAAGGTCCCCTAAGCGACCCCTACATGAACCACGATTAACTGCAAAAAAAATTGTAGTATATTGACCTACAGAAGAGTAATTAAACGTATAGGTAGTTTTCCCAAATTCGGTTTGAAATTTGGTGAAAACCCTCAGGTACTTAACATTTTTTGGTAACGTACATAACTACTATAATAATTTCTGAAAATCTTATATATTTCACTTTTATTATCCCATATGCTTATTAGAAAGTAAATCTTCACAAATTAAGCAAACATAATTAATATTTATGTAAATTTACATGCTACATCAGAGGTAATATGTTGCCAATCATAATCATGTAAAATTAAAAACATAACCAGTAATATTACAATGCTGAAAATATATATTTACATATCATAAGTACATGTAAAATCATCTAAATTTACCCAACTTTACTTTATATTGCAAGATATTTTACAAGAATATGTATGTAAATTTACCTAACTTTATGTAAAATTACATGACATTTCATGTAAAATTAATACGAGTACGAGTTTACATACATATTCATGTAAAATTACAATATATTTACGTGTGAATTAACCTTGTAATCCCAGATAGCAGAATGTAGTGCGCGCACTTGGAGTGCAAATGTGCGACTTGAAGTCGCACGTATGCGACGCATCTGGCCTTACATACAAACATTTGCAGAATAGCGAAAACACCAGGTTTTAGTGTAACGATATAAATCGTCACTTTGTAATATAGCAAGGGGTAATTAAACTATTCGTTTACTTACGTTATAATTTATGTTTATTTTGTATATAAATAGTTACGTACGTACAGAACTATTTTGTATCTGGGACTATTTTGTAGCAGGAACTGAATTCTAGCCATATAAGTCTCTATTCCATAGTTCTACCTGAAAATAACATAAAGAAAACATAATCAGAATATGATTTTTAATAATAAAGAATCATATGACTTATTTCTCTATAATGCATTTGTCTATGGACTTACCTGGTTTTTATATGTTTCAGAGTCTATTGAGGGTTGGATTTCACTGGCTTTCATCTGTAGCTTGTCTCTCCTGGAAAGTTTCGTATGCTTATTCCTTCGGGATAATCCAGAATTTGTTGAAAATAGTTTGCTGGAACTGCTCACTTAGATTCAGTATTTTGTTTATACTTAGTTCACAGGGCACTTAGTATTCTGTTCGTATTTTTATTAGTTTTGCTGATAAACAATAAGTATTGTTTATATTTGTTTCTTAGAGTAATATTTTGAGGTTAGATATCACTAATACGGATTTATTAGGAAATATTCTTTTTAGTTATTATTTTTGGTGTAGTTTCCGTTACCTTTATTAGGAATCCTATACGGTAAAACTGTAGTTGATAATGACTTACATAGATGTCGCTAATAGTTCAGAAATAGGATTTTATTTACCTGAAGGGTTCATACCGGTCAAGAAGGTCGATTTTCGTTCTTCTTGAAGCAACTCTGTTACAATGGTGGTGTCATATTGACGAGTGTTTATTTTCTGTAATCATCGAAGTAATCCTTCATGTATTTTTATTTAAAGTTAGTGAAAATGAATATTTAAACAATGCGGAAGATATTGTAACTGTTATTTTCTACAATTACGCATTTATAACGTTTCGATGGACATCGAAGACTTAGTATGACATGTAAGTTAAGTTTTTCTGTTTCTTAGAATATTTCTGAGATATAATTATTGTTTTAGCACCATTAATTAATTACCATTAATTAATTACCATTAATTAATTACCATTAATTACTCACCATTTCTATACCATTAATATGGAATTACATTAATTTAAGTTGAAGTTTATTTTGGTATATTTGATATAGAAGTTCTCCGCATGGAGTGATGTTCTGTTGGAACATGGTTCTGTAATTTTCGGCATAGATAAATTCTATGTAACCGTCTAGCAGACAATTTTATATTGGACATAATTTTCAAAAGTATATTTTATCCCGGACAACATTTTCAATCGTACATTTTATCCTGGAAGATAATTTTTCCAAAGTAGATGGGACAGCCTATTTTTTTTCTTTCATTTGAGAAATGAATTCATCAGCATAGGGGAGACTTGTACAGATGGAGACGATGGAATTCATACCTCATGGATTTTGCAGAAACCAGCTAAGTACTCATTCTGAAAACTTTTGAAAGCAATATTTCATATTTTTAAATTCTTTTATTTCAATATTCTTATAACTGTAAACTTTATCAGATCTGATATAGTATTGTTTAATACTATATGCCCTTCTGGCTTTTGTTCATTTTTAGGTACTTATTTTTTTAAAACATTTAATCTCATTTATTAATTATTAAATATCATACTTTTGATTAAATGATTTCTAATTTAAGCATGACTTTTATACACTGCAAGAAATGATTGCTGTTTACATACATTTCTTGGTGCTTGCTGAACTTCATGTTTTCTTTATACATTTAAGTCGAATGATTTCTGAATTTAGTAATTTTTATTAAGATTTCTTTAATTATATCTTAATATAATTACACATATTTTTTATATATATTAATACATTACTTGATGTGCTTTCATTAAGTTTATTTATAATAAATTTCTCAAATGAATTATCTTATTTTATTTAGGGGTTATATTTTCTCAAACTGAAAAGCTTAAGTATTTACACTAGGTTGTTACTTACCTAAAGGAGTAAAAGCTAAAGTAACTGGCGCCCCTAACAACATTAATCAATTCTTTCTATTTTTCCCTTGCCCATACCCATTGCTCCGCTGTCAAAACTAGCCGTTGGCAGTGAACGTATTAATTACGGTACATTAGAAATTGATTATCTCTTTTAATTTTCGGAAAAATCACTACCATACATGGTTGATATCAGTGGGTTGTTTTTAAATGTTTTTTTTTACCACTTATAAAACTTAAAAAATAGCAATTTTAATATGTTATTGTATTTGCAGGCTCAAGATCTATTCAAAAGAACCCAAAAATTATAAAGAATGGATTTAAAAAATAAATTTGGGGAAGTTCTAAGAGGGAATTCTGGGATGGATTTTATTTTAAGCTTATTTTTATAGATATCTTTGCCCCATTTAAAGTGTTTTTTCAGAACTTGATTATCTCTGTTTTCGAGAAAAATCGCTGCCTTAATATCCGGGGGTTGTTTTAAACGTTTTTTACCACCTTATAGTTAAATAATATAATACCGAAAAAATATAGGGGTGCTGTTTAAAAGAATATAGTTGGGGGAGAGATAAGAGGTGGATTTTATTTTTACATAGCTACTTTTTATAGATATTGTTGTCTTATTTAAGGTGGTTTTTGCAGAACTCGATTATCTCTTAAGAATTATGAACTGAACCAAAACCAACATCTTGGGATATTGGCCAATGGCGATTTCTCCCGTTAGATTAGACAGGGACAAAAGTTCTACCCAAAAAGGATAGAAGACATACATACACTTCCACCCAACCAAACAAATTCTGTCTTTGTTCTTTGTTGAACAAATACAATATTTACTTGGCCGGGCGAAAAGTGTAACTATATTATTTTTATTAAAGAAATTACTGGCGCCATCTAAATTTTAGTAGAATTATCTTATTCTACAGTGCCGCTCAGTGCTACACTTTCCAGCCAAGCAAATAAATACTGTATTCGTTGTATGAAAAACAAATACAGTATTTATTTGGTTGGCTGGAAAGTGTAGCACAAATTAGATAGAGATAGGGTAGACGTCTTTTGTTTCATAATTCTAGTTGTAGAGAGCTCCATTGGCGATGCCTTTTTTTTAATTAATCATAATTTATTTTATGTTATTTTTAATCTTTTTATATGTTTTTAGAGTCCTGGACTCGTCGGTATAAATGATAGTATGTTTTTATCATGGTTAGAGAGTATTCCACAAATTTTAGCATGGTTACCACTTTTACATAGAATAAAATCTGCGGAAACAGGTAAGTTTGCTTTTAGTTACACAAATATCCGTTTAGTGGTTTTTTTTACCCGACTGACCAAGAAAGGAAGGTAATGCGTTTGTCTATGTATGTGCGTGTGTATGTATGTACCACTCTACAGCCTAAACGCCTAGACCGAATTTGACAACTAAGGTCTTAAACGATTCGTTTTCATGCCGCGGGTCACATAGGCTATATAAAAGTCCATGCTTCGCCCATTTGGGCTGATCATCAGGGATTTATAAAGAGAAAAAATAAAAAAAAAACAATTACCAATTTAAATTAGAATCCAATAAAATCTAACAGATTTGGCCGCCATATTTGATCCACCATTTTGAATTTTGTATTTTTATAAAGAGATTTTCAGTTTCAGCATCCTCGAAAACCCCCTGTTACTAATTTTTACGATATTACGGCCAAAAGCCGAGTTTTGGCCAAAAACGAAGGTCTCCTGGCCCATAGTGCAAGGGCCGTTTATTGATTTTGATTACATTTTTCGTAATTCTTTTAGTTTTGCACTCGGGAAAATGTACAACATGTAAAGTTAGCCCAATAATGGGTTTAAGGTACAAATGCACAAAATGCTCCAGTTATACACAATGCCAAAAATGTTTTTTTACTGGAAGAACCAGTAGTTCCCATAAATTGTCTCATTCCATGAAGGAACATTGTGTTCAGGTAAGTTAGTTTTTCTTTAAAACTACACTAACTGACTAAGTATACTTAAATACAGAGTGCCTGTTTTTCGACCTCAAGCATGGGTAATTATAAACCTTACAAGATCGGTTGAATTAGAAAAAAAGTTGCGCATTTTTATGCTGGTCAATAACACTGCTCGACACTCATACATACCATTTAAGTTGTGTCTGGTTATATTTAATACTTTTTCGAAACAAGAAATACATACGCTTAAAATTTTTTTTTTGAATGGTATGCCACTACTAGTATATAATGGAATTCGTAGCATTACATATCTTCACGGCTTGTTTAATAATTATAATTATGTATAAATGAATGCATGTACTAATAAATATAATAATACGAATGTGATATACTAACAAAATGCGGTGGTAGGAATTTCTGGAACTCACAGGCAAATTTTGTTTTCGTTTTAGAAAAGTCCAAATTCGTTTAGATTTCCCTTGATAAAATCTATGTGTCGATTATTTATATGTGGAAAAACCAAGCCAGTTACACAGAGCAATAGTGTATCGATTGTACATACAAAGCCTTTAAGGTAAATATTATAACTTACAGTTCCTGTTTATAACTTAAATAAAATTTAAAAAAAGCGTAAAAAGCCTAGCGCCGCAGGCAATTTTTTTACAATTCTGATGGTCTGTTTTAATTTTAAAACAGTATTAGGTACAATTTAAAGTTTGATAAAAATGCAAGAAAGCTCTATTGCCGCATGCGCCGCAGGTGAAATTTTCTACAAATTTCATGCTTGAATTTTATACTTAAAAAAAACAACAAATCCTAGCGCATCAGACGAAAAATTTTAGATAGATTATTTTAATTTTAAAACAGTGTTACAGTTTAAAGTTTAACAATCTTAAATTTAAAAAAGGCTCATCGCCGCTGGCGAAAATTTTTACGAATTAGAACGGCTGTAGTCCATTTGTAAAAATCTCTGCCTATTTGCTCGTTTTGCGCCCACATCGTTCTAGGGGGATTATAAATAAATAAAGTATAAACAGTTTATAATAAATTAAAAGAAACTGTAGTCGCTGGACGCTCCTCAAGGGTCCTCGTCCAGTGGACAGTGGACCAAGGAAAACTTTTCTGGAAAAGTGCCACTTTTCCACTTAAATGAGTTAGGAACAGGAAACTTTTCATGTGGACTTTATGATAAAATAGTTTCCCAACTGGCAAATCTACGGGTTTCAGTGCCTCCTTCTGGATGCACTATAATGCCTAATTATGCACCCACTTAAGATTTTAGCTGCGCATTTAATAAACACATTTTTTTGCTGTGGCCTTGTGTCATCCACGTTTAGAAAAATACAAAACAAATTAAGTAATAACTCCATATTTTTTAGCAATGAAAAAGATTTCTTAGTGAATGAAAAAGATTTCTTAGTGAAATCACAATCCACTGAGGCTGTATGTGATATTGAGCCATTATCAACTCCACAAAATCAATTACAAGTTGTCATTAGGCAATTAGAACTTCAAAATAGGTAAGAAAATTTTCTACGCTATAAATCTTTTATTATTATTATTTTTTTTTTTAGAGAACTTCACCAAATTTTATTATTAGGAAGCCACTCTGATAAGGATATTAGACGATATTTAGAAGAACATAGATTACATGTTTCTACACAAATTCAAAAGCTCAAAATATTAAAGGTAGGTAGTTTTTATCAGGGGCTGTTCACAAGACCAAATACGGATTCCTGAATTTTGCATGAAACTATAATGTGCAACATATAATTTATATGTTATAGATCTTTTTTTAAACAAATTTGTTTGAAGGCAAAAATCAATCCTATGGCTAGATTTGCAGTTATTTTCAATTTTAATACGAATTTTAGCCAAAACTTGTGAATGTTATTGTACAATTTTAAAGTTTTCATTTTTATCTTATCTATGGTTCCAGTGTCAAAGCTGACAAGTCAACATGTTATGTAATTCATTTTATTACCTCGGCACTTAGTGCTACTAAGAGTGCCGATGTATTGAAATCTTCGCCGAAAAGTCAAAATCTTTGACCACGTTTTTTTCACATTTCTCGACGTTTTAGACCACTCTGAGTCGAAATCAGTAAAAAAAAATTTTGCGTCCGTCTGTCTGTCTCTGTCTGTCTGGGTGTAAGCTCTCTAACTCCATTTCTACATGAGATATCGACTTGCGGTTTTATTTGCATATTGTTTCTTATCGTATTCCGAAGAGCTGATTAGATTTTGGGGGTAAACCATTGGGGATAAGGGGGTAAAAATAGGGTAAAACTCCTATTTTTAACGTTTTTTGTTTATAATTAAGGCAATTATTATTGTATTTGGTTAATTTAGCACTTATATAAAAGATCATTTTAAATTGGTCAAAAAATGTTATAAACAACGTTTTCCTAAAACGCATTGTTTCCGAGATATTGGCGTTTAAAGCAGTAAAAGGTTTTTTTAGCATGTCTCACATATTTCTAACCCGATTTCAAAAAATTATATTTTAAATAAAAACGCTTTTTAAGCCCTATAAACAATGTTATATACAGTTTGCTAGAATATAATGTTTTAAAGATACAGAATTTAAAATCAAACAAAACACCTAGTTTGAAATTTGCAAACTAGATGGCTCTAGTGTACAATAGTGCCGATTTTTTGACAGGGTGCTTGCAACGTTTCATCTAGTTTCGTAATGAATATCTCTTACCAAATCCTTTTAATTTTAGCACCATTTAAATGTTCCTCCGAAATCAGCCCCTCCAGAAAAACAAAAAAATCAAAGTAATCCAGTAGAATCGACACCAATGGTGGAAAACCCACGAATAAGAACCACAAAACACACCGATTTAGATGTTTTCAGTCCAATAGTTTCGATGCCAGAAGTTCAAAACGAATACATGAAAACTACAAAATTTCATATTCAAAACGAAACCAACTCCAAACCGTTTATATGTGATAATTCCTCAATACCTTTAAATATGGAGGATATAAGTTCGTGGATCGGAGGTCATCCAACAAACTTTAAACATGATTTATCAAGGAAATCATCCTTTCAAACTACCCCTGTAAAGCGCAGGCACAACGACCTTGACGATGCACTAGTAAAGTTGCAACAAATCCTAGCGAATAATTTTACTCTGGATGAATCCCTAGGGAATTCGGACAACTCGAATTTGAAACAGGCTGTGTCTGAAGTTGAAGGTATGTTGACATCTTTGATCGATAATGTTGAAACCAGGAGGAATACTCCTATTATGCAGCCATATTGCTTAAAGTATGAAAACGATCCGGAATATTTATGTAGTCCTGTTTTGTAAGAAATGTGTTTTTTACATAAAAAATATGTATATGTTTTAGATCTCCACCATGTGATTTTATTAAGAAATATTGATTTTGTCAACCTCTTTTAAACCAAAAGTTTTGATGTGAATTTTTTTATTGGAAAATTGTTGAAACCATGATCCTTGCCCTGAAACGACTTTTTTCTGAGGTTTGACCACGATTTCTCGAAAACCAGTTTACCGATCAATCTAAAAATTTTAGGTGTTGTTCCTAATTACAATAGCTAGTTCGTGAACAAAGGGGTTCGCAAAAAAATACGTAAATGGCGACGATTTTCCCAAAAAAATGCTTTTATCCAACACGTTCACAGAAACACTTGTTTTGAGCACTATTTTAAATGTCAAAAGTGAGTTATTTTCCACTAGTGACTAAAAAATTTTTCACCCACTCTTTTACGTACAGCTTTTGATCTCACCCAAAATTAGTTACATAGTTACAAAATAGAAGCACGTTAACTAAACCATAAAAATTAAAGAAAACCCCAAATTATTCTTTAGTTTTTGAATAAAATACTGTTTTTATTAAAAATTCTGTCATCACCGCGTCCATTTTGACGTTTGTAAGAAATGTAAAACCAGCAATTGTTTATTTTTAATAGGCATACTTATGTCATGGCTACCTATTATTTTAGTATTAAGAAAACTTAATCTTAATATTTTTGACATAATTTTTCGCAAAATTATAGATTTTTATTTAAAAATAAAAGGTGTTGGATAAAATTAAATTCTCAACTCGTGTATTAAGTGATTTTATCCACTTAAGAAGATCAGCTTTGCGTGGATAAAATGCTACTTAATACACTAGTTAAGAAAATAACTATTCTATGTTCCGAAAATTGAGTTTTCTGGCCGAAAAAAGTAGAAATTTTCGTTCAAATAATAATCCCTTCGTTCACGAACTAGCTGTTATAGGAACAACCTAAAAATTTCAGAGTAATCGGTAAATTCGTTTTCGAGAAATTGTGTGTCACCGAAAATGAAAGACGTTTCGGGGCAAGGGCCATGGTTTCCACAATTTTCCGAATTTTCCAATAATTATATAAAATAACAAATTTATATATTTATAAATTTGGACTTTTTTTTTGAAAAAAAAAAATTGGCTTGGTTGGCTGAACTGAAATTTTCAAAATTTTTGGTTCGGTCGGCTGGATCGTTAACGATTTTTTTAAAATAACATTTGACTTGTTCAGCTAGACTGAAAATTTTTAATTTTTCTGCTCGGTCGGTTGGGGTCATTATTTTCAAATTGTAAATTTCGACCGTTTTTGAAGGATGATTTTTTTTAGAAAATTTGATTTGATTCAGGTTTGGACTTTTTTTTTCGTAAAAATTAAATTATGTACAGTGTGTCCCAGGATTGATGAAACGACTGTTGTAAAATGTAAAAAATTCTGAATTTAAATTTTCATTTTTTGGGGTTCAGCTCTGCTTGATTAATTTGTAACATAATTTCAGTTTTAAAAAATCAAGTATGCCTTGGAAGTTTTCAAAAAACCTGTTTTTCTGTTAGGTGTCTTTTATGTTGCAAATACAATAAAAAGTTATTAAGAAAAGTTGTTTTGAATCAACATCTAGGCCCCTATACCAAATTTCAAAATCCTCGGACAACTATGATTTTTCAATTTTGTTAAAAAAAATTTCCAACATAGTAGCTTTTTAGTAACAGATATATCAAAAAGGTATTCATTAAAGTTGCTTAAAATTAAAATCTAGGACCGTATCCTAAATTTCAAAATCTTCGGCCAACTTAGTTAAAAGTAAAATTCTTTGATGGGAATGGGAATGAAATATCACAAGGAAATGTGAGAGATCAAAGTTGGCTGAGGATTATGAAATTTGGAATATAAACCTAGATTTTGATTTCAAACAAGTTTTCTGAATAACTTTTTGACGTATCTGATACTAAAAAGCTACTATGGTGGAATTTTTTTTTTTGAAACCAAACCAATGACTTTGAAATTTGGTAAGGGGCCTAAATGTTGATTCTAAACAACTTTTCTTAATAACTTTTTGTTGTATTTGCCATATAAAAGGCAATTTACACTACAGAAAAACAGGTTTTTTGAAAACTTCCAAGGCATACTTGATTTTTTAAAACTGAAATTATGTTACAAATTAATCTTTAATCAAGCACGCGTAAACCCCAAAAAATGAAAATTAAAATATATTCTATTCCATTGAAACATAATTTTATTAGTTATTATATCTGATCAGCTGATATTTTGTAAGACAAACAAAAATACAAACAATTATTTAAATGTTTTACAGTTGCTAGTTTTTTATGAAAACTATGCATTTTGTAATCATTTAAATACAAACCTATTACAGTTATTATTTTTTAAATAAAATATATAATTGGTAATACTAAAAGAACCATATTTATATCACAAAATACCTTTAAGAAGACAAAGCTTGTTTTAAGACGTAACCCTACATCCAAAAATATTATAAAAGGTAATATAAAGGATGGTCCGGAAATGAGCCCTACTTAGGGTGTTACGCCCCTTCTAAGGTTCCGTCTAAAATAGGCTTTTTAATTATCTCTGATACCCTATAAACTACGACATTTTGCCCCAAACTTTTTGTGTGTACTTTTTTTAAGTTTCTCTGTTAACCGCACAGATCTCCTCATATCATCCCTGTTTCTTTTATAAAGTCCAGGTACGGTTTCAGGGGAGTGTTCATGATCTCGTTTGGTTCCAGCGAGTCGTTCCCAAAGTACCTCCATCTTAAGCAACTAAAAAAATGCCCAAATAAAATTTTTAATAGCAGGGTGATTCAACATCAAAAACTTAAGTTTCATTACACCCAGGTCCGAAATTCAGGTTTAAGAGTATTACGGTCTCTCAAAAAATAAACATTTAGGAGGGATTTATGGACATTTGTGTATGAAACTTTGTTCAATAGTCTATGATGTAGAATATATAGTATTTAAAATTTTATTGGCGCTTTTTTTACTTACTATTTTTGATTTGTGGAACGTGAAATTATCTTTTTAAATTTTAATTAAAATAAAATATTCTTCGAAAACGGTTGGCCCTACATTAAGTGTACCTTTGCTGTTTTTTGGCAAAATTTCGTTGCTGTTATTCTTGGGGTTCCAGAAATATTTAATAAAAATCCTATTTTAGGCAGGTCCTTAGGAAGGACGTAACTCCCTTAGGCATTATTTTCGGACCAGCCTTCATTGGAACTTTAATTTTCATATTTTTGGATGTAAACACCCCATAAATTTAGTGGTCTGTTTATAAAATACCCTGTATATTTTTATATAAAAATTTATTATTGTAAAAATTAAATGATATAAAGCTGATTTGCTCGATTAAAAAATAAAACAATCATGTAAATAAATATGTTTTTTTTTAATTTAATACTAAAAAGTAGTTATTTTATAAAATAAATTTTAATATAGACAATAAAGCTTATTCTTTTTTTTAATATATTAATTATTAACATTATATAAAATATTCAACATTATAATAACTATATTAAAAAATATAGTTTTTAGTTTTAAAAACTAAAAAAGTTTTAATATATTTTTGTTAAACTTTAAACTATTGGTAATTTTTAATTTACATATTTGTTACAAAAATATTTTTATTTAGTTGTATTATTGCACAATATATGTTATAAAATATTCGCTGGGAGGAAAAATAGACAACTTTTAATATTAACTTTCCAACATTGCAGTTATTGGAAATTTTAATAATAAAAAAACAAAAGATAAATATTAAAAACAATTCGAACGGTGTTATTAAAGTCGTATTGATGGCGCAGGGCGCTTGCAAAACAACACAACGATATTTTAAGAACTGACAGAGACTTTAAATTTATACCAAAAGTATTTTGCTACATTGAAAATCTTTGGTTTTTACTTCAATTATCTTAAATTCCTCAACAGATACGAGATGACACCCACCGGATTCGGAATCAGCGCATTCGAATTATCTAAAAACCATCAAAACATTTTGTTTATACTACAAAACAAGGTTCAGTCAAAAATAGGCGTTTGGCAACCGAACTAAAATGTCGTTATTGTTGTTTAACACGTTTGCTGCCGCCCGGCGCACACAGGTAAAAAATACAAAAAAAAAAAACGGAAAAAAATCATTGCAAAAAAGTAGTCCGGCTCCTGGGATGAGCGTCTATTTATATAGGCGGCAGCGAATGTGTTAAAGTTGTTTTGCAAGCGACCTCCACCATCAATACGATTATAGTATAGTTCTCTTGGCAAGTGTTAAGGCTAAATAGCAATAAATGAGGAGATGAGTCAAAATTGCTTTAAAACATGCCTTACGGAATTTGTGCATGGACCCTAAGAACTGTGTTATAGTAGTTTAGAGAATCGCCCTTGGTTACACTTCAATTGCCATGAATCATGGCCCATGATAAAGACGATATTTTAAAGACTGAAATTTCGTGATACACAGATGCCGGATAGGGTCTTTTTCAGCGCCAGAAAAAAACGCGCGCTGTTTTCCTTGCCGCACATTCCGCGCCTAGGATATTTTCGCGCTTTCCTTTTCGCCAATAAAAAAGATAAGGATGTAATTAACGTTATTTGTATTCTAGATGAGACTAGCAGTATTTGCAATAAAACAGTGATATAGAGTAATACCCTTCTTCTACCAAGTTGGTACAAAGTTTTACATGGGTCCTACAAAAGTACAGAATACAGGGTTACATCAAATGAACCACATGTAAAAAAAAAGTTATGGTTGAACTAAAAATATATGCATCTTTGTACCTGAAAGAAATATAAATCGTACTGTTTCTTCAGGTAAGCACCGTTTTGTATCATGTGTCTAATCAATAAATGGACAAATTATGATGCGCCTTCGCTATAATTTCATGCATCGTGAAATGAAAGTAGGTTGTTAAACTTTTTATCTTTTAAACAATTTGATTTACAATAACAAATTTTGTATGTGTTATGATACATAAACTTTTTAAGCAAACTTTTTAAGCAAATGCTTAATTTTAAGTGTTTTGTTCAAACTGTTTAAAATATAGTAAGGAAGAGGTCATCTCACAATGTCATATTATTGCATTAAACAATCCATATGTAATTATCACGAAGGAGTATGTAGGTAAACAGGGATTTTCAGAAATAGGGTACAAAACTTTGGCGTCCGGTCAGTGGGCTGAATTGGAACTAACAGTTTTATGTGCATGAGATCGCATCTTGCAATAAAGACTTTTTTCTAAAATACCTATATTATAAAACTAAAGGCATTTTAACCGGTTTCCGTGGTTATTAGCCTGACAGAATGACTAGGGGGGATCTAAAATTGCCTATATTAGCGTGACATTGTTTGTTTACACCCTCCAACTCGGTAGCAGAAAAAAATATGTGGAGTTATTACACTATCCTATAACTCGGAACCCCGGTAAAGTATGTTCTTGAATCAAAATTATTAATCTACATAAAAATGTCATTCTAATGACATTCATTGCTGTTGGGGGTGGGCCAAAATCACTTATAAAAATATTAATAATATTATCAGATAATCTAGATTAAGTACGTGAAAAAAAAATCGGGAAAAATATCTGTATTTAAATCAGTTCCTAAGATGTTAAATACAAATATAAATTTCGGCGCCCGTTTAGAGAATGTCTGCAGTAGCCTATTTTGAAACAAAGTTTGTCGGAACTTTTACGCATATTTTATGTAGAATTGAGCCTCAAAATGTCATACCCTATATCTAAATCACCCTGTATAAATTATACAGTAGCAAATTAATTCCGCTTGGAAGAATTAATGAGATATTTGCAGCAGTGCGTCAGCAGATGTTTTTCGCCAGGCGCGTCCATGGCCGATGCCATTTCCCTGGTGTAAATATCAAGTCCGTATTGGCCTTCTTCAGGAAAACTAATATTGAAGGTGGCTATGTCATCAATGATGTTGTGAGACACGAATTTCGATAAGCGTTTTTCTTCGACCCCATTTTTATGTAGGGTTGCCATGAAGTCCGTCAGTTGACGAGACATTCTAAACTGCAGCTCCAGCTCTCTTCCGGCAAATACCAAAGCATCCTAAAAAGACAATTTTATAGAAAATTAACAAGTTCATTATAAGAGAGGCTTCTGAAGGGCGGGGTGTCACTAGGTTGAACCTTATATTTTTTTTATTAACTTTTTTTTTCACTTAGGTGCAACTAGAACATTCTGAAAGTATGAGAGTTATCAAAGTTCTCTGAGGTTGCTAATGAGGACCCTAAAATTCGTAAAATCGTAAAACATCGTTGAAAACTACCTGTAATTTTTGTAATATAATTTAAAGGAAATAAACTATAGAAAAATTTTTATCTCTCCAAAATATAATAAAAATAATATATTTTGGAGAGATAACACTTTTTCTATGGTTTATTTAAATCAACTCCAATATGAGTAAGGATCAAGAATTTCTTAATTTAATTTAAAGGGCTTGAAATCTTATTTTTTTCCATTTTAGCATACAAAATTTTGCGAGCTCTTATTTGGCGCTTAGCTCGTTTTGTTTTAGTTAAATCATTTTAATATTATGAATAAATATTAGAATGCATTAAATAAAAATAAATTCAGTCCGATCCGATACATTTAAAAATGTTTCTTTTTACGGTTTGACTCACATTTACCTATGGTAGAAATTCGTAAATTTTAGTGTTAGTGTAGGGGAAACTTTGGAAGACATCCATAATTTTGGTAAAAATGACAGGCAAAACTATTTATGCATTAGTAACATCAATGTGACTTAAGTTAATTTTCATTAACGAAATAATACCTGATTTTTAAGTAAGAAATCAAATTAAACTTTATCAGTAATTACCTCGTTGCACTAAAAAAATCTCAAAAATGCAAATAAAAATATGGTTGTATTGTAAATAAAATGGGCTATGTGCATAATATTTTTATTTTTTAAAAACAGGCATAAAGGTAGTAAAAAGCTCTATTCAAAAATGCAAAAAAGTGAAAACCTGTAAAAATGTTAGTTGAAACCTTCTTGTTCTGATATGACGACTTATAGGAAGCCTAAATGGCAAGTTGCCATTGGCAACAGCACTGTGCCCAGTTGTATAATTGCTAAGAAGTAAGAATAAAAGGTGCCTCGTGTTTTTTAAGGTGTCCACAACAAGTATTTTCAATAAGGTTATTATCACAAACTCGTATAATTTATTAATTGGTGTGTATTAAGGTGTACTACAGCCGGTAAAATAACCTTAAAATTGGAATAATCTGGCAACAAACTACTCTTATCTGAGATGATTTATCCCATTGCCACTTTCAAAATTAAAATGGACTTACCTGGTGTGTAATTGGGACCAAGCCAAAAAGTCTGGTTGCTTTGGTGGGCCCCCATTCCCCACTAGCACAATCTGGTAAAGGCACCATAACAGTTTGCAGATCCTCGCAGCATATCTTGAATTTACAAACGCTCTTAAATTTCATTGGCTCACCGGTCAAATATTCCTTTGGGGTTACCGCATTTGCGAATATATCCAAAAGAAAAGCACCGCTACATGGTGCGTGAACCCTGAAGGCCACCATGTTACCAACCACAGACTGAAAGGAAGAATATAGTTAGCCTTTTTGACACCTAATAGTATATTAAAGTACTAGTTTCATAAAAACGTGTTATGAAACGAGTGCTTTATACAATTTTTTATATTTTTCTCTAAAATTTAAGAAAATTGATGACTGATTTAGGGATTTGTGTTTTGGGTTGGCATTACAGTTTATACCATGTTAAAAATTCTAAGAACAAATGATATTTTGATATTTTATAGTCATCTCTTCTCTTTTTCACTGCAATTAACCAAGCCCCAATTTTAACACGGTAAAAAATAATCTAAACCCAAAATTTTGTAGAAAATTAAACTTTAAATCGACATTGACATTTGCACGGAAAACAACAAGCGATAGGCTTTTGTCTGTTGCCAACCCAAAAGAAAAAGAGTAAAGACCTATTAAGGGCCTATAAGAACACGCAAAATGCGCGTGAGTATGAAGTCGCAAAATAGAAAAACGTTTTAATTAAAATTCGAGCACTAGATAGGTAGGTTTGTTAGGGTAGGTGGGTAGTTTGAGTGGTTCCGCAGTGGTTCTTTTGGGTAGTGTGTAAACTATCTTCCCACCCTAACAAACCTGCCTATCCAGTGCTCTAATTAAAATATTAGAAATATGCTTCATTGAGATAACTTACAACAATTTGTTTGATGCCCTAATATTCTGAAACCTACTTTGATCACTTTTCCCAGAAATAAACACAACTTTAAGAACTTAATAAGAAGGCTATTCTTAATAAGAAGAGTATTCTAAATAAAAAGAAGAGGGTTTTAAATAAAAAGTTGTCGGTTTATCGGTAGTTATAGATTTGCTTTTGATTAAAAACATGTTGAAAATTAATCTCAAAACAAATCTATAGAAAAATGTTAAAATAAGTACATACCTGCATCACAAATCTTTTAAGAGAAACTCCATCAAAACTATCCCCATCACTATCATAAAACTTAAGATTATAGTGGAAGATTAGACTTCCTTGCATTGGCGCAGGCATAGCTATCCGCACCGTTGCAGCACCTACAATTACAAAACATTTATAATTAAATTATGAGTGCCTAAGTATTTAAAACAATTTTTATTAACCTATATTTGAAAATACTCATATAACACAAGTTGGCAAATGCCTTTTTCCCAGAGACGTGTGATTTGTAGATTTTAAACTACTGAGTCAAAATCTGTCGGTTCGTGTGTTTGTGTATAGTCTGACACATAATAGATTAGTTACCTAATTAGATTTATTATTTAAGTCACTAAGTAATATGTGAACAACTCCTGTGCTAGTGGTCCAGATTCATTTAGTATTATATTACTAGCATATACCCGCGACTTCGTCCGCGTAGGAATCGAGTCACTAAAAAGCATTTGTAAGCAGATACCTTGCCTACAGGATCTCTTTGTTGCTGGCCTTCGCCTCGGGTGCTAGGATCACCAGGCCCGTTAATGGTTTCCTTTACGCTAATTAACATTAAATTAATAATCAATCACCGTCCAGAGGCTTGCATAACCATAATACAACATAAAACCATGCCGTGACTGGCTTGAAGTGTCGTCAAGTGTCTTTAGCGCAGGCTTATAACATTATGTTTATGGTTATGCCCGCTTTGATTTTAAAGCAAAGAGCCCGCATAAATTAAATTAAAATTTTAATACATTTTTTACTTCGGTATAATTTTAGGGGGCAGATAAAAGATTTTAGATTGTCATGTAATTTTACGTGTTTCTAACAATTTTCATTAAATTTGGATTAAAATTATCGAAGTTATAGCAAAATATCGGAAATAAAGCGGTTGTCTTCAATGAGCAAAATTGAAAAAATTACAAAAAAATTTAAAAAATTCATCTTCACCAAAAAAACTTTTAAAAAACTTTTTTATTCTTAAAGCCTCTAGTAATAGGATATAGACAATAAAAAAAATTCATTAACCGCGACATTCAATCACCAAGGTGGTATGGATTTATACAGAAATATTTCAAATATGCAATTTGCAACAAATATGATATTTGTTGCAAATTAATTTTATATACATAATTTTAATTATGTATTTAAAACTGTATACTATATTTTAGGCAACAAATACTATTATATTATATATTATAATTATTATTATCAGTTGTAATAAAGGAATTTTAATCAACTATTCACCATCAGTCTTAAAAGTGCTGGTACTAGATTTAATCCGAAACGTGGTTCCGAATCCCGATTAACGATCCCGAGATTGCTCAGAGCATCGAGGGCCTTGAAAGCAGCGGCGGATTTAGGTGGGGGTCAGTTTGTAAAAAAAATTGCCTGTCTGCGCTTTTCTTTGTTGGTGTCATTGAGTTAAAGATTTTTAGAAATAATTTTCCCGTAAAATGTTCAGTTCTCGCTGGACGCGCTCAAAAACTTCCGATTGCCTCTCCCATACCATCCGCCCTGCTTCAGAGTCACGTACTCAGGAAGTCTCTGAGTAAAATTATTAACTTAAAAGTAAAAAAAAGCTTTCTTACCTGTTGAATCAGTAAACATAACAGCTTTAGTATTGGGATCTGAGAAATATAAACCATATCTGAAGAACAAAGATCGAACAAACGGCAATTCCTCGAATTCTTGAAGAGTTATTGGATTCTTTAATAACTGCCAATCGGATTGAAGCGGGAAAAATTCGTAGATGAATTCTTTTGGGTCAGTTAGGAAATAATGATCGTCATATTCGTATCTGAAAAGGAAGGAATTTACTGTTTGTTACCTACTAATTATGTTGGGAAATTATATTTATAAATAAAAAGATGAAAAACGAAATCTCAATTTAAAAAAAAAATGGCCACTCGGGACGAAGTCATCCTTACGCTTATGGGGCGTTTCATGATGCTATGCTTTGTATGAGATATCAGTAAATAAATAAAATAAAAATATTACCTTAAACTATCCGATTTGGCTTTGTTGCCAGCCTTAGGAGCCTCCTTAGCATTGACCAAATGTCTAGCACCCCAGTTGCATTGCACAAATCGCCAAGCACCGGCCACATAAACTGCATTCCACGAATTCCGGAACCTGTTGTCCTCAAATCTCACTCCGGGTTGATATCCTGCCGATTTGGAGTAGCCCTTAATGACTACGCAGTGTAGACCAGCATAACTTAAAAAAATATTTTCGATTAACAATTATTTTTGTTAGCAATTTTGCATTATACTGCAGTTCTTGTTTTTTCTTTTCTCTAGCTTTTGATAGAGCAGTACATTGGTGGATATAAAAACGAGGTTATAACATTTTTTCTACTAGCGTGCGGAAAGTGATCTGCGAGGATTTGTGTATGGCAAGTGTCACTTTTCCGCATGCTTTTTTTTTTCACGCAATTTATATTCAAAAATAAACGCTTCACCGTTTTCCTTTTTTCGTTTGAAAATCATTCCATCTAGAGTAAGGAAAAGATTTTTCTTCCTACCTAATTAAGTGCTGGTGTGCATACCGTTTTCAGCGCTTGTTTACCTTGACAACAAAGCATTGATTATAATCAATATCAATATGTCAATAATTATTGACAACGGTCAATAATAAAAACAATAAATTTTAAGACAACTACCAACTTTAGTCGACTTATTTTGTACTATGTGGTAATTTAAACTATAAGGTAGTTTTATAAGAACTTTTGACGACGTCTTTACCAAATATGTTACCTAAAAGTTGTAAAATATTTGAAAACAAAAATTAGGATCTTAAGTGCACGTTTTTACCAACGTATTTAACCTTTAAGTATATTTAATGACACATAATTAGTCAATAACTCGGCATGTTTTACCAATTTTTTGACTTTCTAAAAATAATATGTTTAGAAATGTTTAGACAATATTATTATTTTCAAATAACAAAATTTTGGTAAAAAATTGATATTTTTTCCTAGTTTTAGTAAAAACTTCTAGCTTCATGGTTTTTGTTTCTTATTTTGTTGCTTGGGTAGCCATAATTTATGTAGTGACCAATTATCGTAAGAAGAAATATACAAAAAGTAAAAACTACTGGAATCCCAAATTTAAAGTTCCCAAATTAAAAATTACCTGCAAAGCCTTTTGAACAATACGTGGTAACTTTCAGTACCATTTTTGATGCCTCGGAGTAGTCCCATTGGAGTATCGCCTCGTAAATTATCGTCGAAGGACATCGTGTTTAGATTTTTGACTGTTATCCATCGGAAAATTGTTCTGAAAAAAAATACGTCAATACAACCATATTTATACATTATTATTTAATATTTTCAAAGAACCCATGCCCCACCGTGTGCGCTAGAAAGACAACTTTTATTCATAATTTGGTTTTATAAATTCTCACCTCGCTTTCTCGATATCGGACCCACTTCTTCCAACCAACTGCCTCACCAAATCCGTAAAAGATTTCTGATCTTCCTGAGCTACTGAAATAGCAATCTGATCCACATTCGAAAACTCTACCGGGTCGTTGTACACTTGGAACTTGCTCAGAGCTGGGGGCGCAGGGGCAGGGGCTATACTTGGGTACGGCTGCAATTCTTCAAAATGACCGCCTTCATGTGGATCTAGATAGAGCGATTCCGCTTGCATATATTCGCTTCGTTTTTCATTGATAAGTTCCAACATTTCGTGGCTCTGTTTTTCCACCAATGCTGCCGTTGCAGCCCTGAAAGTAACAAAACAATTATAATGCCGCTGTTATCATTCTATTCTGCAGAAACGTTTCTGATGTGGCAGAAACGATACAGTTGATATTTCTGTGATCACAGAAATATCAAAACATCTACTTTACTACTATATCGATTTAATTCGTTTTTGCTAAGCAGGATTTTAGATTGCAATTTACAAATCCAGCGACCTACGCGTGGCCGTAACTATGGGGGATAGGGAGGGGGGAGTGACCAAGTTTTCGTGTAAAATCAAAAGTAAACATTTTTTTTTAATAAGTTGTATTTTTCTACAAATATGTGATCCAAAATGAATAGATTGAGTGACTTTTCAGATAAAAAAAATGTAAAACTAAATTTTATTTAAAAAATGATAAAAGCTGTCAAAATTTGACAAAACCTTGAAATAATACATAGAATTTAATGGAGAATCCAAATATGTAAAAATATACAGAGTGTTCCATTTAAAAATCAAAAGTAGGGGTGGTTTCCGGTTAAATCGGAGGTGAAAAAACAATTACATTAGGTCATATAATTTAAAATATTATTATAGACATCCTGTAAATTTCATTCTTTTATTTCTAGGAACAAAAAAGTTATAGGGCGAGACACCTTTGAAAAACACCCGGTATATAATATATTATTATTACATATATATTTAAATTTAAAATAAATTTAAAGATTATCTTCACACACCCAAGTGCGCCCTCCGGGAGTAGGTTTAGAAATCACATTTAGTTTCAGCGACCCCAAAAACTCCTACACACAAATTTTCACGAAAATAAACATTTAAAAATGATTCGCTTATATTACCTTTCATGTTCCAGCATTTTTCGCGTAATGGATTCTTTTTTCTTGTCCCTTCTCAGTGTCATATTTTTCTCTAGGTCTTCTTTTTCTTGTTGGTGACGTAGGGTCAAAACATTTTGGTCGTCTCGTTTTCGTTTCATTTGCATCTCTCTTTCAAATCTATGTGTGAGTCTTTCTAATTCTTTCTCCCATTCATCCTAAAAGTAAATCAAAACTACTTTAAGTTACAAGCACTCACGCTGGGAAGTCCGTACACGTTTAAAAATTGTTAGATTTCTTTCAAAAATTTCAACAAAATTCTCGAAAATAATTTTTGATTACCTACGAATGTTTAGAAATATCGAAAAGCTCAAAAATCTTAGATTTTTCATGTCCAAAATCTCGTCAAACAAAAGTCCGTGTAATATTTTGTAGTGGTTTACCCTTCAAGTTTTTTATTTTTAATTATTAAATATTAATAAAAAAATTATTTCTTGTTAATCAACCCTAACGGAAAGTTAAAAAAAAATCAGAAATTGAACTTAAACCATACCATATTCTAAGCATTTCTGTATTGAGATTGGATTTTTTTGTACTAATAGTTTTAGTTCTAATTAAAGAGCTGTAACTTTTGTTTTTAAATGGCAACCCTATTTCTTTCTCAGAATTCAAAAGAAAAATTTGATTTCTAATAATGATGATAGTAGTAAAATATTTGGTATTAAAAAATAAAATACCTAAAAATAAATTTTTTGTTTCTAAAATCGTTCCATAATAGTTTTAACTGGCTTCTGTTTCTTGAAAATTTCAGTTTTGAACTAGTTCGGAACGTTGCAGTTCCGATTGAGCACTGCACTGCAATTTTCGGGGAAAAAAAACAAACCTACTACGCACAGTAGTCCCCGAGAACCCTTGGGTTAAAAAAAATTCGAACCAAAAGTTAAGGTTGGATCCTTGTAGTAATCGGTTTGGAGATAATATATCCACCAAAAGCCAAATCCAGAAAATTCGCTTTTGGCAGATAATGGTAACTCTTCTTTGAAGAGGTATATCTTTTACACCAATGATAATAGAAAACTGTTCAAGTGTATTTAGTTAGTATTTTTGACGCAGATTTTAAATATCTTTTCAAAATTAAGCTATCATTTTTGTTTACAGAGAAAAACGTTCTTAAAAAAATGTAAAATTGAAATTTAGGGCACTTTTAAGCATTTTTATTTATTACATTTTAGCAAATATAATACTTTCGACTAAACCTGAATAAATTTCATGTTTTTAACTAAATATATACGCTACTTGCAGTTAAAAATATTATTTTTTTCTGAACTTAAGAACCTGAAAAAGTAACTGCTATTTTTACAGTATCATTGATGAAATTACGGTCTGTTGGGTAGTGTCCTTTTTTAAAGCAGTGGTTCTCAATAAGTTAAGTTTTATTTATATAAAACTCTGATAACCCCATCTTTGTTTTAAGTAATAATTTAAAATATATGTAGCCAGCATAGACTATTGTCTAAAGTTTTTTTATTTATTAATACATGTATTGCAATAAGATTAAATATTTTATTTTAATTTAAATTTATTTTTTTCCATTTTTTATTAAATATAATTTAACGTTAGTTATTATGTTTTATATTTTAACATCTTATAAAATAATAATATATTTTGTTTGGCACAGTAGTTTTTGCAAATTAAAGCATAATAATTTTATTTAAAAAAAATCGTTTTATTGTCGGTATTTTTTATTTTTTTAATATAATTATTACAAATCCAAGCAATATACCCAGACTTGTAAGTTATATTTTACATCAGGTAACTCTCTGAATAAGCAGGATGGAGAAGACTTTTTAGTCCTTCAGCTTTTTGCAAACAATGACTTTGCAAAAGCAGATAATGTGTTCGGCCTTTTCTGGTGCTTCTGAGCATATACAGCAGGTGTCAATTTTTAAGCGTTATCTTAGAGGGCAATGACTGGTTTTTATTTCCGGAATGCTGAGTTTACTTTTCTTGTTTTTTAGGTTCATATTTTATAAATATTTTGGCCTGTCTTAAGTTTTGGTCTTTACAATATCGAACTATGATTTTGGCTTCCCATTTTTTGGTAGACTTTACCAGGTGGCTTTTGTTAAAGGTTTAGGGCCAGTAAATTGAGTGCATGCCCCTTCTCTAGCACGAGAGTCTGCTGCCTCATTGCCTTCAACACCCTCGTGTCCTAGCACCCTCATTTTGTTGAGAGTTTCGCATCATTCCCAAACAAGTACACATTTGGTATCATAGTGCCGTGGTTCCCTAGAACCGCCGCCGGATGGAGGAACTATATTCAATGTTCTAAACCGTTTTATAACCACTGATTTACTTATTCCATAAAATGATTTAAAAAGTCAAACTTTGAAGGATTGCAATTTTCACACTACTCAACAAAATAAAATATAATCAAAATCAATCGATTTTTCTAAAGGTTCCCAAATTTAAAATGGTTAATAAATTAAGTTCTAATTAGCATTTTTATTAAGTTAAAGAAACAGATTTTCTTCATTTATACTTTAGAGTCATATATTTACTAAAATTAAATAAAAGTAAATGCTTAAAAGTACCCTAAATTTCAATTTTCCATTTTTTTATTTATGTTTTTCTCCGTAACAAAAATAGATAGCTTACTTTTGAAAAGATATTTGGAATCTGCGTCAAAAATACTAACTAAATACACTTGAACAGGTTTTTATTATCATTGGTGTAAAAGATGTACCTCTTCAAAGAAGAGTTACCATTATCTGCCAAAAGCGAATTTTCTGGATTTGGCTGTTGGTGGATATATTATCTCCAAACCGATTACTACAAGGATCCAACCTTAACTTTTGGTTCGAATTTTTTTTAACCCAAGCGAGCTCGGGGACAACTGTGTACGGTCTGTTTCATCATGTAAGATAGTAAATTAAAAATCGCACAGTGAATATTTTCAAAACAGATTCGATTATTGGATGTGCGAATATACTGCGTAGTTTATTTTATAAAACATTACTATATTCTATACACAAACATATACTATTCAAACGTGCTGTAAAAATATTTACTGGGCGATTTTTAATTTACTATCTTGCTTGATGAAACAGACCATAATACCACTAAATGTATATACAGCCTGTTCCAGAACTCGCGTACAGAAATTTGAGGGTATATTAAAAACCCTCTGGAAAATATGAAAAAAATTTCAAAAAAAATCCATCTTTAATACTAATTAAAAAGGAAGCTATTTAATCTGACCAATCCTGTTGCTGATGTTAAATTACCTACAAATTAGTTTTTCCCTACTTATTAGTAACTATGGTTGCATTTTAATGGTTGACTCGTGCATTGTTTGAGACTTTTTCAACTTTAGAATCTTTTTAGGTTATTATATTTTGACAAAACCGGCAGAGGCTATCAAATATTCAATTTTTATAGGGTCACTCCATCCGGCGGTGTTTTTTTGACATTAATAAATATTTATGTCACATTAATCACCATGTCAACCTACAGAATATGTACCTGCAATAATTAAATTTGCTTCCATAGCTACAAATTCGACTTTTAAAGGTAATTTAACATCAGCAACGGTATTGGTCCACTTAAAGCGTTCTTATTTTTGAATTAAATGAAGATGGATTTTTTTTGACATTTTTTTCATATTTTCCAGAGGGTTTTTAATATACCCTTAAATTTCTGCACGCGAGTTCTGGAACAGGCTGTATGCTGTAGTAATAGGGTTAGGCATACTGTCATTCTAAAATAATAAACAACTATAACAACTATACACAGCATTCCTTAAGGATTAATGAGATGAAGTAGCTCTACAGAAAAATCTGATTATGGATCATGGTAGCAGAAGGTCTACACATTACAGAACCATTTGCAGCTAAATCCAGAAAACTTGTTTTTGGTTTGGACTTTTTTCCGTTTTTCAAGTGCTTGTAGAAAAATTATCATAGTACCTGAAAAATCTAGAGGTCGCTAACAGCCATTTTTTAAAAAGATACCTATGTTTTTTTAGCTTTAAAAAGTCCGAAGAATTTTTTATTTAAATCCTTTTAACACGGCACGTTATAAAGGGATAGTAAATGAATAACCTCAAAATAAAATCAGAAGTTTTTCTTTCAAAATGGTGGAGTCTAGAAATAGATGACAAAAAAATATACCTACCTAAGTAGAGTAGAGTACTCCAATCTAATAAGTTAACTTCTGAAGTGAATAAAGTAAATAAAATGTTTTCTAAATCACCGTACAGAGTTAACTCTTGGTAGTGACGAGGACCAGCAGCCCGGAACTGTGCAGTCTACCAATATCTGTACGATGATTGGAAAATAGATTGATGGAATAATTACCCTAAATTCGTTGCGAATTCTTATATCTTCTTCTTCTCTTTGCCTTGCGAACTTTCTGTACAAATCGTCTTCTTCTTTCCGATGTTTCATTTCAAGTCTTTTTTGTTCGTCTCGATCCTGAAAAAAAAATATTTAATGACTTATATATATTTTTTGTTTGCTATTCTTTTATTCTGTTTTTGTACAATATGTAAATATTCATAATAAATTATTAATATACTAGGGGGCTTCCCCCAGCTTGCTCCGATCGCCAACCCCCGGGTTTTTCCTCTGTCAACATCGATATTTATTGAGCCTGGCGAGCAGGGGGTACTTAATGTTGACAAATGGAAAACTATTTTTGACAGAGGAAAAAACTATTTTATATAATAGAGGAATGCAAAGTTGGCCGCCATTTACACTTAAACTAAATGGCGGCCAATATGAACGATCATAACTTTACCGGATGTTTTTTCTTTAACTCGAAAACTCTCTAACTCGAACTAATTTCGCGGTCCCTTCGTTTCAAGTTATGGAGTTTCCATTGCAGTTTATTTTTAATGTCCAAACTAATTAAGAACTATAAAATGGGTAGCTCTTGAATTTATCATAAAGTAAATAATTAAAACTCAAATCAATAAAATAGTTGTTTTAATTTCACATTTCATTGTACTTTTCATATAAAAAGATATGTTTATTTACACTTTCTATATCAATAAACTATGAAGAAAAAAAATGTAAATATTTAAAAGAATATTTTTGTTCAAACACCTTTCTCCATCCAATATATTGCAATATCGTAAAAATATTTTTTATTCGCTTGTATTCCAAAGTGACATTTTTTGGTTGGAAATGTTAAGTTAAAAGTGACACGTTTGTTAAGAGTTTGTCTTAAACGAATAATAAATAGCGTATGATACACGGACGAGAAATATATCTTGATCTTACGCGGTTGTGATCGAGAAACATTACTCTCATCCTTGGATCATAATATACTATTTTAAACGGACAGAAAATGAGACAGTTATAATGCAATGGAGAATTCTCCCATTAGATTAGACAGGGACAAAAGTTCTACCCAAAAAGGATAGAAGACATACATACACTCCCACTTCCACCCAACCAAACAAATGCTGTATTTGTTCTTTGTTAAACAAATACAATATTTACTTGGCCGGGCGAAAAGTGCATTATTAAAGAAATTACTGGCGCCATCTAAATTTTAGTAGAATTATCTTATTCTACAGATTCACATTAGCTATGTTCGTACGTGCCTCTCACTGCTACACTTTCCGGCCAACCAAATAAATACTGTATTTGTTGTATGAAAAACAAATACAGTATTTATTTGGTTGGCTGGAAAGTGTAGCACAAATGAGATAGAGATAGGGTAGGCGTCTTTTGTTTCATAATTCTAGTTGTAGAGAGCTCCATTAGGTTTAGGGGCAAGTTGGAAAATATCACACAGAGGGTAACATCTCACCTACAAGGCCTTGCAAGGTTATTTATTTACAAACAGGCTGCATTATTGCGTGAATTAATAAATACCGAGCCTCACAAAGATTCCCGACTAATCGCGATCTGTATTTTTTCACGTTCTATACACTGTAACAAGAGTATGTTGATTTATTTATTTATTTATTGGTTTATAGTCTTTCTGGGACCTTACTCGAAGGTAGCTTATACCATATTTGACTGTTAATTACAATTAAATTTTAATTACAAAAACTTCCCCCGTATGTTCCAAAATTTTCTTATCTGCATTTATCCATACAGTATATGGCAGTTTTCTTATGTCCATTATTGATTTCATATTAAAGATTCAGAAGAATTCCATGAAAAATGTATAAAATGTAAAATTACAAAATATATCTGTTGACTTTTAAATTAAACGTCATTATAAGGTGACATACATATACATTTCTGGAGTAGTTTTATTTAAGTGTTTTTTTCGAATCTAAAGTAATATATTTATACAAAAATTACATTAGCCGTATGGTATTATCACATTAGATATAATAAAATACTACATAATATTTACATCGCACGAAAAAAATTTCCATACTCTAGATTAGTCCGAAATATCTCACCTAGTGTATTGTAAATTTACGTAATCCTTGTTATATCGTTTCGATCTCTTGCGTTTTCTTTTAAATATTGTATTAAATTATTTATTTATTTATTTTTCTTTTATTTATTCCAAGTATATTTGTAGTATTTTTTAGGTACCTATCTATCCTGGAATCTGCTGACATATTTTAACCTATTTCCAATCTACACTGAAAGAAATTACATTGAAAAGGTGTAAAAAATACACTCTATAAATGTGTAAATTTTACACCTTTATTTAAATGTACATCAACATTGATGTGACACTACACACGTGATTTTGACCAAGAGTGTGTATTTTTACATCCATACCTTCTGCAACAATACACTCGGAGCTCAAGAAAGTGTATTTTTATAAACATACCTTTAGCAACAATACACCCGAAGTGTAAAAATTGCACTTCTGATGTACAAGCCAGCCAATCGCGGGCGTTAAGCTAGTCACGTGACTCGAGAAGCCAGTATCCCTGTTTCATCGAGTCTGGTGGCTGTCGACCATTATAATTGTTTAAGTTTGTAAGAGCGTACGTATAATTTTGTGTGTGCTAGATTTTTCAAAGAAATAATTGGTAAGTGTTGATTAAAAGTAAATATTTAAAAAGTGTGATTAATACAATATCCTTAAAACATACATTTTATAATATTTTACTTATTTAGGCGGTAACACTGGCATGCAAATTTTGAGTTGTTAAGACTTGTGTATGTTTTCTGTATCCAGTGTGTAAACTTTACACACTGGATGTAAAAATATAATACACACCGCATTTATATTAACGCTTCGAGTGTAAATTCACATCAGCAGCAGCTGCAAGTAAATTACCCATGCACGTGGATGTAAAAATTTATGTCAGTGTAGCATTGGCATGCCAAAGCTATCTGAGCATTGCGGTGCTCAAATTTGAATCATTTACTTGGAAATTCCAATACACGGTCAGCAAAGAAACCTTTTTTTAACCGAGATTTTTGCTTTATATAAAGTTTCGCTAAAAAGCGTCCTCGATCAACAGATAACCAAGAATAGACAAAAAAATGCTTACGGTGCTGAAGATTGTTTCCAAAAATTTAATTACATACCACGAACTACCTCCTCCGCCAAAAACAAAATGTATGGGACAATTAATATAATTTTTTTTATAAAATAAAAATTCTTAGCTGTTTGTAAAATAATTTATAAGTTTTCGCCTACGGCATGCATAATAATTATTATTGCACTCTTTGGTCTAAATAGTTTCTATTTTTTCAACGTTTTTTTGTGAGTGTTAAAAAGGCGTTAAAAATGAGAATTTTGGTTTGGACTTTTTATTTTAGTATCCCCAATAGAAAAAAAATTTTAAAACCACCTAAAAGGTAAAATAAAATTACACAAAAAAAATATTTTTTCCATGACCTCCCCTCCCCAAAATGTAATAAATTATTTCTGGGCATATTTTTTTATGAGAAAGTATTCTGTCTCGCTCATTCGAGACGGCTGGTTTATCTGTATAGCTACGAAGAGTAAATAAAAGTTTAATCGTAGGTAGCCATAAGTCATGGTAGGCGTTTTGCATAAGATCTGGTCGGCGGTGAAGGTCGATGTTTTCTTTTAATTGACGTGATGAATTTTTTCAATAAATTACATTTTTGTGTAATATGTTTTATTTTTTTTTAATAAGTCTTACTCGGAGAAAAGTTATTGTAATTTCACGCAGATTTTACAAAATTATTAATCAAGATTTTTTTTGTCCTCAAGTGTCTGAAGACTTTTTGTTATTTGATGTTTGCTTATTAGTGTAAATGACTTTTTAGAGGGTTAATTTAGGTCTCCATGAATATTTGAAAATTTGCATATGCGTAATTTCGTGGGTTGAAAGGCCAAATTAAAATTTTTGCACACCCACAGAAAATTAAAAAGACTCACTGACTGCCAAACAAGCATTTTTTTGTTTTCATCACGAATTTTTAAATTATGGACATTGGTCTACATCAACATAATCAAAAGAAATCATTTTTAGAAAGAACAAATAAAAAAAGGACCACTCTAAAAGCGCGAAAAATTTTTGTTGAAATTTTTCGTTATTTTATTTGAAATCAGCGTTATCAAAAATAAGTGTAACCGAAAATTCAGAATTTTGCCCTTGTTATTTTTTCTTGGTACACTGTGCGGTTGTTCAAATCAACTTTCAAAAGTTAAAAATTTGTTGGCCTGTGTTATTTTTCGACGACAAAAAATTAGGTTATTTAAATGACATTAAAAAACAATTCGACATAGCCATTTATCACACTTTCCTATTTTATTAAAAAAGAGTTGGAAAACCTGGAATTTTTCAAAATGTGTTCCAGTACTGGAATTGTCCTTGAATTTGTCCTTTATTCTCAATTTGTCCTGTTTTTTTTTTTCGTTTAGTTTTACCGACTTTTATATTTATCTTTTTATGTTAAAACGCAAAACTGAAAACAGTAGTACATCTGGCTCGGACCCGTAGGTGTTATTCCGAATTTTGACTACGCATATACGCGCAGCATCTTGTGACGCAAAATTTTTAAATCAGACCGGTTGCCTTATAGAGTTTATTATTTACTTATAGTGGATCTTACTGTCATAAGAATATGTATCATCCTATTTAAACTTCTCAGGAAATATACCTGGAAAAAATTATAATGTCCTGGAATTGTCCTGGAATTTTGTTTGGAAAATACCGTGGGAACCCTGTAAAAGTAGTAGATTACGGGAGTAAACAAACTATGGCAACGGCGTTTTTCATTTGTCTCTTAGCGTTCCTGTACAGGGACATAGTGGCTGCGCCACAGATCTAGTGTCCTTAGTCGGGGGCCCGTAGGTTACTACCCCGGGGCCCCGATTATTCTCTACGTTCCTGTTTATTTGGATATGGTTCCTGAATCAAATCTCTGGCGTTCCTTTAGTTTTTCATACACTCCCCGTAAATAAGTATCATATCAACGTATTCTTCTGGAAAAAATAAACCAGCCGTGAAGATAATACCATTTTATTAAAATTGAAAAAAAAGTTGGATATTTTTTCATGAAACAAATTTATATTCAAGAATTTTTTGTCTAGGACGATTTTTGATTTTTTTTTAATTCGAAACTACTATATTATTTTAGCACAGGCACTGTGAATAAGGCATATTTAAAAAAAGTCCAAACTTTTATAATGATGCACTTATCGTAAAATTATAGATTTTTGTTTTGATTTGACAGTTAAAGTGTAATTCAATTGTTTTTAAGGGCCAGTCATGGCTACCTTGATTTGTATACAAAAATGCATTTTTCTTGGTTATTTGTGGGTCGATTTTGAATTTTAAAAAAGAATTTGATAAAGAACTAGATCTAAATATGTAAAATTATATACAGGGTGATATTTAACTTTTTGGGGGTTGTAATTTGGAGGGGGGGCAGTTTTTTATAAATATATTAAAGAGATTTAAAAATTATATAAACCTTTTTTGGCCTCGATTATCTTAATCCGTCTACGAAATAAAGCTTGAATAATTAAGTCTGGGGCACCCTGTATATGAAATCCAGTGCAAGAGATCCGAGGTTCGAAACCCATCGTCCGGCTACTGCTTTTTTGTTTTTTTTTAATTTATTTTGCGTTTTAATTAAATACGTTTAACTTGCGTTTAATATGTATTTGGGAAAATGTTATACACTATCCACTGTGAATGAAAGTATATAATGGAATGCGAAGCGGATTGTTTTAATATTATTTAAGTTTTCAGCAAACGTCCTTAAATCTAGGTTAATATCATTGTTACGCGTTATGATTATTATGGGAATAATATTTTTCTACAATCATAGCGTGAGATTCAAGGAAATATATTTGCGAGACCGTAATTATTACAACTTAATCAAACAATTGTTAAGGTTGGGAATGTTTGATGAACATTGTTCAAAATAATTTATCCATTTGCGTTTCATTATAACGTTTATTAATATTTTTGTTTAAAGTTGGTAACAAAAACAAATAAAAATTATTGTGTGTAATTTTGGACTTGTTTAATTTTTTGTCAGTTAACTTAAACTTAATTACGTTTAATTACTCTCAGGTAAAGGTTGATTCAGGCATAATCATCACTAACTAAACTAAGCCATTCTGGCCTTTAGATTGGTCAAAAAGAAAGATGGCTTCTCACCTGGCCAATCAAAAGGCCAGAATGGCTTAGTTTAACTAGTGATAATTATTAAGTCTCAAACACTAGAAGTGAAGGTGCTCGGCAGGATGAAAGCATTTGAAACACCTCTGTAAACTGGTAATTCTGCCTCATCCATTTTTAATCAAAATAACTATAAAAATACACTTAAAACTTGAAAAGTTTGTGAACATTATGAAATTGTAATGAAAAAAAGCAATGAAAAATTTTAATTTTAAGTTTCATTGTTAATATAAATACATTAAATTCCCCAATTTATATTGAAGTTATTTAAAACTAAACTACTTTGTAAACAAAACAAAATGCGCAAATAGATAAAATAGTATAAAGAGCTCATTCCATAAGATATTTGGCCCACTTGTTCACTGGAAAACTCTGCAGGTCGCGTGCGCCAAACTAGTGTCTTTTGTAACTTGTGCTTTAACCCCTTGACGCACCTCTTTTTTTGGAAAAGTGGTTAATTTTTCACCAATTCGGCAAAATATAAGTCGCCCGAGTTAACTAGAATAAGCGGAAAAGAGCCAACCAATCACCAATCTTGAGAGATGTATTTCGAAAAATATGTTTTTTGTGAAAAATACTTCAAAAAAATTACAGTTTCAAATGGAGTTCAAGTTCGAAAAATTGGTATTTTATTTGCCACCCTAGGTATAGCCTACAAAATAAACCCAAAATCAAAACTCCCTGAATTATAGGTAAAACTACCTGTCCTCTGGAGCACTTGTTATAATAAATTGTATTGATTGTCATTATATTTATCACACTTTTAAAATATTTCAATTTTATATAAAACGCTTTAGGTAATTAAAATACAGGTATGGATAAAAAGTTCTTTATCCAAAGACTTTCACATGTTTAATATGTTACTGAAAGTAAAAATTTACAATTTGTATGTTGATAAGAAAGTGGTCGGCTTACAGAAGGAATTTATGTGATAATATCAATCAAATCATTTTATATTTCAAATTAATTTTTTATTATAGATATTATGTAATTACCAAGTTTCATAAAAGT
The DNA here is from genome assembly GCA_958510825.1 of Brachypterus glaber. Classification (NCBI taxonomy): domain Eukaryota; kingdom Metazoa; phylum Arthropoda; class Insecta; order Coleoptera; family Kateretidae; genus Brachypterus; species Brachypterus glaber. The sequence continues at coordinate 67,373 of OY294044.1, read as the reverse complement.
GGTCCGAAGCTCCTGTTTTAGATGAAATAAGTTAGTTTTTAGATAGTTTTTGCATAATATATTATTAAATTAATATTAATACAGGGTGTATGGTATAGATAGAAAGTTTTTAAGGTGTAATAGAATAGCCCATTTTGAGTATTAGACCAAATATACACTTATACAAAGACTCACCGTTTTTGAGATCGGCCTTTTTAGATAATTTTGCGAAATAGTTGAATTTTTTCCAGTACATATTATTTTTTATGATACTAAATACTTTTCCCAAATATTTTTTTAGATATTTTTAATATGCACTTTGTTGAAACAATACAAAAAGAAGTGCCGAATTATTAGTATAAAAAATATGTATTCCAATTTATGAGTTAAAATACAGTGGTTCGAATTTATTTTTCTATTCTAAGCAAAATTTACTCAAAAACGGCACTAGTTCAAGGAAATCAAACAGTTGTAAAAACTTCTCTGTATATCAAGTAATGACAACATTTTTCAGCATTTCTTTTTGTCTTGTCCTAAGGGAGCTAAGCCCCTTTTAAAGTGGCTAAAAAATTCGGTTATTATGTAATAACTCAGGAACCCTTTGTGATATAGCAACTAGGTTTTGCGTGTGAACTAATCTTATTAAGGCCTATCTTCGTATGTTATTTTCATGTACTTATTTTAATCAGGGGTGTGCGAAATGGGGGGGGGCAATATCAGTTTTTTGTCCCAAATTTTTTTCTGTATTTTTTTTTTAATTTTATTATTGGGATATGATTCCTCAGGTAAAAATACATAAAAAAGGTACTCTTGTGGTAATATGTTTTGTAAAAACGCTCAGAGACAAAGCTTTTTTTTCGAAGGGTGTTTTTTTTGTTTTGATAGGGGCGCCAAGGTGGACACCAAATTTTAAAGAAACGCTCAGATACAAAGCTTTTTTTTCGGAGGAGGTTTTTTTTGTCACTTTGGTAGGGGCGCCAAGTTCCGAAGAAACGCTCAGGGACAAAGCTTTAAGCTTTTTTTTTCAGAGGGTGTTTTTTTTGTTGATTTTTTTTTCGGAAGTGGGTTTCTTTTGTTATGGGAGAGGCGCCAAAACTTGTAGAAACGCTCAGAGACAAAACTTTAAGATTTTTTCTCGGAGGGTGCTTTTTGTTTTGGTAGGGGCGTCAAACTTTGATTAAAAAACTGTATTTTGGAAAAAAAGCTGGGGCCCCCCAGGGCTAGAAATCTCACTAGCCTTGGGCTTCCCAGTCGGACACTGATTGTATAAACATTAACTGTTATAATTATTTTTCTTTTGGATGTAGGCATTGTTAAACGATTTGATCGAGTTGTTACCTAAGTAGGAGTTAATTAACAGTATGGTCACACAAAACGTTCATTCATGTTTTAAATGTTTAAGGTGACATCACGATTTTCATTGTCATCGGGTGAACTTGTATGAATGGGTAGTCTGGCGTCAGCTCACCTTTCTTTTACCTAAATTGGTGTTATTTGTGTAAAATATAGGTCAATATTTTCAATGACGTCAGGCCCGTAACTGGAAAAAAATCCAGGGGGTGCTGAGCACCCTGACAGAATTTTTTTTATAATAATTTCAGTGGTGCTCCGAATATTTTTTTGGGGGGGGGGGAGGAGCAAATATTTCCCAACTAAAATTTTAAAAACTGAGAATTTTCCCAAATAAAAAAAAAGCTTTTGAAATTTTGCTGACCAAAAAAAAGTCCAAATAAAAATTATTTTTAAAAATATTTTTTAAATACGATATTTAAAAAAAAAGAATGGTATTTACCCTTTAAGACTTTTTAAATTGTTTTTCCAAGTCAAAAAATTATTTTTTTTGTGTCATTTTACCATTTTTTTCCGAAGATCACTCTATTACAGTGATCGTCATAAAAAATAATAAATTTAAACCTTCATTCAAGAAATTTTTTGTCGTCTTAATTTAGAAGGAAAGCATGATCGAATAAATTAAGCGTGCGACTAATTATGCATCGCAAGACATAACGCGATCTGAATACAAGTAATTACCTGCTATGACCTGGTCTGGCAACATAGCGGACATGCCTTTGCAGTCTCAACAGGTTCCTGCAGTGATTTTCTTTGCGACTAATTGTTAATAATCACAGTATGCATTAGACTCACACCTAAAACGTATTTTGCTGCTGTCGTATAAGGGATTCCCCTCAGACGGAGTTACGCAAACCGCACCCGAACTTTTTAGCACATTTTCGCAAATGAGTCTCTGCCGTATAATTCAGACACGGATACTAATATAATAATATACTGTGTTAATAATAAACAAGCCGTGAAGATATGTAAATGGTATATTGCATTAAGCCAAATAATAAATAAAAAAAAAACTTATTTCAAAAATTTTTACTTTATTTTTGCGAAAATCGAAATCCAAACGAAAAATTAAAACAAAAATCAAAAAAAAAATAAACAATTTTTTTTATTTTCTTTTTGCGAAAAACCAAAAAAAAATTAAAGAGAAATTAAGTGATAGTTTTTTATTTTTTTTTTTAAGTTTAAGGGATTCCCTCACAGAACTTGATTTTCTGAAAATTTCGATCGATCGAATAATTGGTTAGGGAACGTTCAAGTATTACGTAACGCAAATTTTGATCATTTTGGACCCCCACCCCCCCGTAACGCTATTTTCCTATACCATTAACATGGGCGTAACACTCCAAAATGCCCCCCCCCCCCCTAGGAGCATTACGTAATACTTGAACGTTCCCTAAGTGAATCTAAAAATAGAGCAGTATAATGTTGGGCATACGCTAAAACCGAGTACATTATTTAAAACTTTTTATCATCAACGTCATAATAAGATCGCGCCTTTATCTTACCAGTCCACGCCTGATACCTACTAGGTAAATCGCATATTATTCTTCTCATATTATTATTCTCCCTTGCCCGGTATGATAATTAACGTTTGAAACACGACCACAATGCGAATTCACATAATGCATAATACATATCCGGAATGATTATTTTACCGTAGCTTTATTGTGATCGTGTATATATTTGATCTAATCTTAGAAGCTGCATTAACTGTGCTTTTTTACATAAACACACGCGCTAAACCTGATTGTTTCGTGGGTAAGGTATTAATAGTAGTATTATCTTATTTAAAGGAATCATGGCTTTATTTCTAGCCAGTAGTAAATATTAAGAAACTTTGAAAATCAAACTAAATTCTATATGATTTAAACCTAAGAAAGTAACACTTAATTAAACTGAAAACAGGACAGCCAAAAATCAGGAAAAATCAATATATTTTTTTAGAAAACGTTATTGAAAAATCTGCAATTTTTATGACAAAATAAGGGGCTACTGTAGGTTTTGTTGTGCATTTTAGTTCTGTGTAGTAAGCTATCACAGATCGCCTGTAAATGATTGCCCTTTTTGCAAATGATAGCAGTATTTTTGTTCTGATTTATGGCCGATGAAAACGTAGAAAGTTTTAGTAATTTTGACGCAGTCACTAGATACGAAATCTTGTTTCTATTTATGGACATACATTAGAGAAAATTGCCGATGTGATATTGTTGATTCGCATATTACATACTAAACCAGAGGTTACTATAAAATTTATTAAATAAACAAACGGATTCTTAACACTTTTTTTTATTTTTAAATTAGTCAGTACACTTGGATGCAAAGAAATCAGGCCAACTAAAAAGTTGCCATTTTTAAAATTCAAATATATTCGTATATAATATAAAAAGTAATATAATAATAATAATAAGTTTTATTTAAGTTTTACATGTATATTGTTTTATAAATTTAATGAATTTAAAAATTTTGATAAAGTTTGACACCTAGGTTTTGAAAAACCTGTATCCTAGAATAACATTACTTTATTGCTTAAGAACTAAAATTATAGATATACATAGAGTGGAGCAGAAAGAAAAGGAGATAATTCAAATATAGCACGGGCGGGTGAAAAGAACTGAAGAGAATCGAATTTAAATTGTGTGGGTGTTAAATAAAAAAAATAAATAAAAAAAAGATTAATTTAAAATACAGTCAAGAAAATTAATTTGAAAAAAAAGTGATATGATTATCATCGATGATAAAATGAGTGAAACCGAGTTCCAGATTCAACGAATCCGAAGCATGAGTTGCACTGAAACTGCGGTTTCACGAATTATATCATGGATTACACAGCCCTGCAAATTTGACTTTTTTCTGCTTCATGGATGAGAATATATGGATTTTGGATAATATAAGCATGCTGATGTCGAATCTGACTTTAGTTTTTTTCCAGTATATTAGATAATAAATTATACATTTATACTGCCATTGAATTTGAGAAAAAAAAACAGTGTTTTAAGGGTAAAAGTTGACGTCAAATTGACTGTAGCTGACGAGAGGCGAGGAGATACAAGCGTGAGTCATTACTCTGCACGTCCAGAAAATTGATCTTGGCTACTTCAAATTAAATTTCGATGAAAAAATCGTTGTTTCTCCGTTATTTATAGACCGATTTCGACGATTTTTTTTTAATCTGGGGTAGCTCGATGAAATATACACTTTTTCAGAAGCCATTTTAAAGGTGAAAATAATTAAAATTCGATTTGCTCTAAACAGATACATAAAATAAAAGTCTCGACGAAAAAAATGAGCCCCGGATGAGGGATCTAGGAGACTTTGCCGAAAAATTTACCGCGAAACAATTAGGGCGAAAACATTTACCGCGCAATGATTTAACCGCGAAAGGTTTCAACGCGAAAAAGTAATTACCGCGAAAATTATTCGAAAAATTATTACCGCGAAAACTATTATCGCGACAATAAAAATCGCGCATACTTTTAAGTCGTAATAATATAATCGCGCATACTTTTTCCGCGCAATAATATAATTGCGCTTAAATTTAAATTAAAAAAATAACCTTAAAATATATTATATTATATATTTTTTTTTAATCAAGTTTTATAATTATTATCAATAGCCTCTGAACTATCTAAAAAAAAACGATTTTTTCGCCATTAAACCACATTAAACCATTGTTGAAACAATGTTGCACCCTTTCAAATTTGGATCCCTTAAAATCCTAAATATGTTATCAATAAATATATCTATTTTTCCATATG
>OY294044.1:0-62089 GCA_958510825.1 Brachypterus glaber | reverse complement strand
ATTTTTTCAGTATTTGTTTATTTGTGAGAGAGGTGAGATAATTTATTCAAGTTTAACTTCACACATAAAAAGTGTTCTAGGAAAAAACTTACCAGCGTCTATGTATAAAATCTCAGGAAAAAATGATGTGACACGATTTTTACGAGTTTTTCGACAAATACCGGTTTAAAAACAATTCTAAACTTTAGTGAAACTCTTCTGTTTAAATATTTATAAGGTTTGAGCACTTTTTGCACTAACCACATATTATTTTATTTAAATTTACGCGAGTCTCCTAGGTTCGACCGCCATAAACTAGGAAGACATTGTAGAAGGCTTTTGTTTTTGCTGCCAACTTAAGATTTTAATGTCTTAAAAAATATAATTTATTTGCTTACAAGTACTATTTTTTGTAAATCTAATTTTATTTTAGAACACATCCAAGCAATTTTACCTTAAGCGAAGAAAGATTTTAATTTGCAAGTAATTTCTGTTAAAATTTAGTAAGAGTTTTGTACCCATTTGATTGTAGAAGAAAAGAAAAAAAGATATTGCTGGAAGGACCACTTGCACCAATTTTTGATCTGGGATTATCTCGACTAAACCGAGTTTAAGTTAAAAATGCTGCGTTATGATTGGTTGACCGTCAATTTAATCCAAGTTTAAAGTTAAACCATCGTTGGTGCAAGTGGCCCTAAGGGGAAAATTTTGTGCATGTTGTATAATAGTTCAATAGTTTATGAGATTAGACGCAACTTTTACATAAAATTTTAATGGTACCGGAAAAACAATTGAATTTTATGCAGCGTACCAACCTAATTTAAAATATTTGCCTCCAATTTACTAATATCTGAAATTGGAGGCAAATATTTTAAATTAGGTTGGTACTCTGCATAAAATTCAATTGTTTTTCCGGCACCATTAAAATTTTATGTAAGAGTTGCGTCACGCCTAATCTCATAAAAACCGAGTAAATGTTTGTTAGAAAGTGAAAATTCAGTGGAAAACTAACGTCAAAAGTGGGCAAAACCATCGTACGTCTGTTAAAATACCTAAAAAAGAGAATTCTTAGGTATTTTTAAATAGAACTATAATGATAATTTGGGACAATATTCCAGCAGTGCTGTTTTAAAAAAAGGTAAGATCTAATATATTTTTACATTTTGTGTATAAATTTTATACAACAACTACCTATATCTTAATAAATAAAAAGATAACCGAATAAAATGCTATAAAATTTGGCGGGAATGTATCTAACTGTCCACACAGCGTTTGGTGTTTCTATAAAAACTGTGGAATTTTCACCAGAGACGGACTGGCTCTTGAAATATAAGGCAATTTTAAATATTCAGGCAAACATTAAATGTCTGTAAATGTTTGTTAAGCAGGCCACTCACTAGGGAGCATGTTTGCCGAAAGGAGTTGTCGTCAAGTTGGCTTGCAAGAAACATGGCGGCATATCAAGCCAATCACGGCATCGCATTCTTATGTATTACGTTCTTATGCGAGACTGTGGATATGCCCTTAACCCACTCGTTTAGGTTGCGTTTTGTCAACTGAAGTTGCCCAACATGTTTCCTGATGTGTGAGCTCGGTGGATTTTGTTGACAAGCATGTTGAGAAGCATGTTGCCCAAAATGCTCCCTAGTGAGTGGCCTGCTTTAAATAAATCTTAGTTATTGCTTCTAGTAAATATCAGACAGGACCGGACGGTGGTTTTGAAACAGGGACCAAATTTAATAGCCATAAAAAAAGCTCCTAATTAGGGTTTCCAGTTCCGAAATTTGGGATCCCGAAATATTGGGAAAAAGTCCAAACCAGACCGTTTTTTTTTCAGTGAAATAATAATAAAATAATATCTGTAGGCACCTGAAAAGCCTTTGGGCATAAGTTAATTGTCAAAAAGTGGACTTTCGCCAGTCTGCCTCTCAGGTACAGATATTATTTAGACTGAACATGAACAGCATTCGAAAGAAGATTACGTAAATGATACAGACAAGTAGTTTGGACTTTTTTTAAAGCTAACATGATGAATCATCACAGGGCCGCAACCAGAAAAAATCTAGGGGGGGCTCAGCCCCCAGGGTGCCAGAAAAAAAGCTTTATCCCTGACGACGATTTCTACCAAACTTGGCGCCCCTGCAAATAAAATTGGCGCCCCCATAAAAAGTACCAGATGGAGGTTCAGCGAAAACGCCAGTGGGGGCTCAAACCAAGGCCAGGGGGCTTTATGCAGCATACTTTCATTTAACTCATTTCTATGAAAAAAAAATTAGTAAAGCTAAAAATTACAAAGAGCCTTGTTTATTATCAGATTTACTTCCAGCAACCTCAAAAGCCCGAATATACCAATTTTCACGAAAATTACCCCCTGTCCCTCAGGAGGGGGATTCAGTTACCTTAAAAACCCCTATACATATACTATACCCTATAACCTCTACTAATTTTCACTAAAATATTGTAAACATTTAAAAATAATCACCCCTTCCTTCCGGGAAGCAACCTCAAAAACCCCATATATACCAATTTTCACGAAAATTACCCCACGTCACTCAGGAGGAGGATTTAGTAAAATTTACCCCCTTCTGCCCCCGGGGGTGGAGTTAGAACATTTTTATTATGAGATTCAGTTTTAGATACCTTAAAAACCAAAATATTGTAAACATTCTAAACAATCACCCCAATGCGGGGAGAAAAAAAATTATCATCAGATTCAGTTTAAGCAACCTCAAACACGTTCCCTGAAGGCTAAATGGGTTTCAAAATTAAAGCAAGTTTGGCAAATTTTCATACAGTTACCTTAGTATATAACCACATTTAGCAAAATCAACACCTTGTCCGTTTCTTAGATAATGGTAAAAGTTCCTCTGGAGACTCTGTAGGAAACAGTTAAATTATACAGTGCGGTCCAAAATTCACCCCCCCCCCCTTTTAACTTTTGAACGAGTTGACATATCGATTTCAAATTTAGAACTCTTAAATAAGACAACTTAAACTATCTTTTAGCATACATTTGATATTTTCAGCTCTTAAAATGTGGGCAGGGGGGCATGGGGGGACATTTTTTTAAATAGAAAGGGGGGTCGTGTGATACATCATTTTAAAGCTTATAAAATTATTTATTTAAACTAACATTTTTAAATTTTTTAAAAATGTTTTTTAAGGTTTTGATTTTTCAATTTTTTGTGCTAAAACATTCGATTTTTTAAGTTTTTTTTTATAAATTTTTATTTATGTCAACCAAAATTAGTTTAAAAGTATAATTAACATTTTTTTTATGATGAAATTAGGCATTTTTAAAAAATTATTTGTTTTTTTTTTTTTTGAGGAATGTTGACATTAATACCCATTTTCAACCCCATTTTAAACCCAATTTTTTTTTTTTTTTAATTTAAAAATATGGAGTTAAATGAAGAATTTCATAAGCTTTGAAATGATGTATTACACGACCCCCCTTTCTATTTAAAAAAATGTGCCCCCGTGCCCCCCTGCCCACATTTTAAGAGCTGAAAGTATTAAATATATGCTAAAAGATAGTTTAAGTTGTCTTATTTAAAAGTTCCAAATTTGAAGTCGATATCTCAACTGGTTCAAAAGTTGGGGGGGTGACTTTTGGACCGCTCTGTATTTGAAGTAGAATTTGACTAATCTTATAGTATTTTTTTCCCCTGATTTTAAATCTGTTCAAAAATTATCTGTAGCTTTTGTCGTTTTTAAGAAATATGGTTTAAAATTTTTTTAATTTCCTTAAAATATTCATATTCGGAGACCCATAAGTAGATAATGAAAGCATCTAAACGTAATTACAAAAGGCTAAATTAACATTTATTTTATGATTTAAAGTAAAATTTATTGTCATCTTTTTCTGGATTTCGTTTATTAGCCTTTCTACACCAGGTCCACTGTGGACCGTCCACAGAATCAAGTTTAGTGGCATTTAAGAGATTTTTAGCCTGCCGTAATATTTTAGTGACCGCTTTATCAAGTTATCCGGCTTATCCAAGTTACCCGATATTTCTCTAAAAATTTGGTTGATATTAGAACCAAATTAAGCCGTTTTTAAGTGAAATTATTAGATTTATCTTAGTTATCCGGCTTACATTGCAAGTTTCCAAAAAAAGTCCAAACCAACTCTGTTCATCGGTCCAAAGTTATGCGGGATGAAACATTAAAAAAAAAACAAAGTCACAAGTCGAATTGATAACCTCCTCCTTTTTTGGAAGTCGGTTAAAAAATAGCGATCTTCCTCATAGGACTTGATTTTTCCTAAAAATTTTGAGTCGATCGGATAATTAAGGCCTATCCAGAAGTTTACATAAGAACATAAAACAGAAGAATGCGATGCCGTGATTGGCTTACAAGATACATGGCGGCACATCAAGGCCAATCACTGCATCGCATTGCTATGTACTATGTTGTTATGCGAGCCTGTGGTTATGTCCTTATTCGATAATTATAATTCGTTATCGTGTTAACGAAAATCGTGACATTGGACGGACAGACGGACAGTTCCAGTTTCTTGTTTTTTCATGAAACAAATATGTTTTCAAGAATTTTTTGTCTAGAATGTTTTTTGGCGATTTTGGGAAGTTCGAAACTACCGTATGATACTATTTTAACGCTTTCGCGCTGTGAATAGTATCATAATACGAAAAGTCTGTTATAATTAGTTAGAAGTCATAAAAACACTGTGCGGTCTTATTATGTTCTAAAAAAAATCGATGGTAGGCATTTGTAGTAGATCGCCAATTTGGGATATATCACTTCGCCTATTAACCTACGTTTATTTATACGAAATATTTTATTTGACTGTTAATAAATACATACATTAACATAACTCAAAGACCGATTACTTAATCTCTTATTATAGACATCAAAGAATGCTTTGATTCTTCTACCCACGTGTTTATCAATAGTCATTTCCACCATGATACTCGTCGCAGGTTTACAGCAGAGGAGTATTATACGTTTTATAAAAAGTCAAATGGTGTATCATAATGCCTTGAGCTCAGAACTGGTATATGAATGCCACAACGAGCTATGTAAACTGGTTGAACATAATAAAGTAAATTTAATATGGGTACCAGGACATCAAGGTATATATAGATGGTAATGAGAAGGCAGACGACCTTGCAAGAAAGGAAAATGAAGCTGTAAAAGCCCATATTTAAATACATCTTAAATGTAAAATTAAATTTCAAAACATAAAATTAAATTTTAGAATGTATAATTACATTCAAATGCATATTTTTACATTTTCAATTTACAAGTTTACATTCAAAATGTGAAATTACACAAGCATGTAATACTTCGCTACACAAAATATATGGGGTAAGTTTTAAAAAAGTCTAAAATTAAAATTTTATTGAATTTCTTGTGATCAAAAAAATTGGAAGCTTGACAACAAAGCTGTTGTAGTCGTGTGTCTAAGTCAAGGTCATGTCGAGAACGGGACCATGGGCGTCGTTTCACAAAGAATTTAGAGGGTTTTACTAAATATTTTTAGCAAAGGAATCATACAGGACACAAAACCTTAGACTGAAGACAATAAATATTTTTATGTTTTGGAATAAAAAAAGAACTGTAGAAATGGATTCTTCATAATATGCTACAGGATTACTTATTCCTGAATAACCTTGTATACAGTGCGGTCCAAAAGCCACACTACCTTCTTCTTAACTTACCAATAAAATCATTCAAGAGTTTAGAGGGAGGTGGTGTGACTTTTGGACCGCAGTCTATATCATATATACTTTAAATTTATTAAAAATCATTATCCATAAATATTTATTATAAATATATATTTCAATTGTTATCTTTAAAATTTTCATTTATTGTGAAAAATTGCTTAAAATTTCGCCTACTGGCAACATTTGGCGTAATGAAAATAATTTAACAAAAATTCTAGCGATTATTGCTCTTGAGTGTAGACACTTTGAAGAGTATCTATACACTGAAATTTTTAAAGAAATAAAAAATGGGGTTTTTGAGGAATATGACTTAAAAGTTAATTGGACTTACTTCGTTATTGCACCAACAAAATAGTTTCAAGTTATGAGTAACATATAAGAAAAGTTTCCCTTTTTAACAGTGAAAACCATTTTAAGCTATCTCAATTAGTATTTAAGTTATTCTACGAGAAACTCAACCTTTCACAAATATAAATTTTTATGGAAAGTTTTAAAAAAATCATATGGATTTTTTTTAACAAAATCCTCTAAGAAATCTTCTAATGGATACATAAGGAACAAGTATCCCAAATTTCAGCCAAATCCGTCACTATAGTGCATTCAGCTTGGCCTGAATCTGCGTGGATTTTGTGAACAACTTATATTTTTAGGTTTCGTTCTTATTGAAGCGTTAAAGTCTCCCCTGTGATTTTGCATATTTACAGGTTTTATAAGATTAGGTCAGTAAGGCTCTAGCTCATCTGTACTAGCTACAATCAAAATGGTACGATGTCTAACTTTTTTTTTATTTATTCTGATTCTTACGACGCGATAGCTAAAAATATAATTATATTGCTGGGTTTTATTCTTATTTAGGCGTTCAAGTCTCCTAATTAAAGATTTTACGAAGTTTCATAAGATTAAGCCAGGTATGGCTCTAGCTCATCTGTACTAGCTACAACCAAAATGGTACCTTTTATGTAGGATGTGTGACTTTTTTTTAATTTACACTGATTTTTACGACGCGACAGCTAAAAAATATACCTACTTATATTTCTAGGTTTTGTTCTTATTTAAGCGTTAAAGTCGAGGTGTGATTTTGCATATTTAAAGGTTTCATAAGATTAGGTCAGTATGGCTCTAGCTCATATCGTCGCCTTCCTTACAAAGGGGCTTATCTCAAAATGACACTTAATAAAGTGACATTTTCATTGGCAAATCAATAGACATGTCGGTATTTTGCATCAATACATTTTGAGACAAGCCCCTTTGTAACGAAGGCGACGATATGTACTAGCACAATCAAAATTGTCATCCCTCAAGAACAAAGCTTACCCGTGGCGGTAATTTTAACGACTTAAATTTGATGACTCATTTTCCAACTATTTTCTATCTGGAGAGTACCTAGATTTTCCCAACTCTAGCGTGGACGTGTATATTTCTAGGTTTCATTTTCAAGCGTTCAAATCTCCTGTGTTTGTGCATAATTACAGGTTTTTTTATGAAGCTGAAGTTTGCAACGTTTTTTTGTATTGAAAATTCAAATGGTATATTAAAGAAATTATTCCACAACACGTTTTTAGCGCACTAGTACTTTAGAAAACTCGCCGCAAATGGCTTGTTTTCTAAACTTGTACTCGTGCGCTAAAAACGTATGTCAAGAAACTAGTACTTTAATATACTATTTGAATTTCCGTCGCAAAAAAACGTTGCAAACTTCAGTCTGTTTTCGAGTTTCCCAGACACCTCACAATTTGACATGCAAATAATTTTATAAAATCTACTCGTTATATTTGTACCCACTTTGAAATTCCATAAATAAGCAGTTGCAGATATACCTAAACATTGCATTATGAAAAAATATTCTACATTCCGTAATGTTGTTTGTGCAACAATCGATTTTAACTTTCAAGTAAAATACAACCGCAAAATGGATGAACAGTAGCACGCATGCACTTTATTTGGGGTGACTTAGGCAAACTCAGGTAATCCCGATATTTTTAATAATTATATTCTTGCAATAACTTTGAAATGTTTTGACCTAGATACTTGGTTACGGTAGAACTTTTATTTAAAAAATTGGTTCTTTGACCGAAGATTGAACCTACACTACAAAAAATGTTTATGTAACTTTACATGCTAAATCAGAGGTAATATGTTGCCAATCATAATCATGTAAAATTAAAAACATAACCAGTAATATTGCAATTCTGAATATAAATTTACTTATCATATGTACATGTAAAATCATGTAAATTCACCCAACATTACTTTATATTGCAAGATATTTTACAAGAATATGTATGTAAATTTACCTAACTGTGTATGCAAAATTACATGATATTTCATGTAAAATTAATAATTTGTTGTACGAGTTTACATAAATATGCATGTAAAATTACAATACTTACCGTACACTGTAAAAAATAAATAGGTAATGTGTTGCCATGCAGGTACAAGTAAAATTTACGAGATTTTAGATGTAATTTTACAATTTTATAATGTAAAGTTACATGTAAAATTGTAAAATTACATGTAAAATCTATTAAATTTTAGATGTATTTGCATTGAATCACATTTAAGTACAGAATCATGTGTAATTCCATATTTATTTTTCACAGTGTACATGTAAATATGAATTTACTTATCGTACATGTAAATTTACTAATACATACAAGTAATAAGTCCGAGAATAAGTCTTAAAAAGAAGATTCTTTAGAACATTTGAAAAATCTCCGTCTTTAATCATATTAGCACGAATGCACAAACTTTTATAGTGCAGCTGAATATCTAAATCATCGATTATAATTATATGTCCAAGATATTTGAACTCAGAAACAACATTAATTAAAGTATAATTGATAAAAAGTGGAGGAAAAGACAAATTTTTATAACTAAGGGGTTTAAAAACCATAACCTTAGTTTTATCAGAATTGTATAAAAGAAAGTTGTGCGAGGCAAACTTCTTTAATAAGTAAACGCAGGCCGTTAAGTGATGGACTCAAGACAACTATATTGTCAGCATAGCTAATACAATTTACCCGAATTTACCTTGGCCCACCACAAAAACAACCAACAAGTATACTTAAAAGAATGGAGATAATCTATATGCGCATTAAAAAGGTCAGGGGAAAAATATTTGAATTGTAAATTTCCACCCATTTTTTACAGTGTAGGAACCACAGAACACAAGGACCTAATTCCAATTCCAATATGTGTTTTGGCCTTTTCTACTGATAATTGGCCAGCTCAAGAACACAAGGACTTTTGGTTGCAACTTGTCGTGAAGACTCCACCAACCGATTGGTCCAGCGAACCGTGAAACACCCTGTAAATATTCATGTTTGGGGGTGTCTCTCGGAAAAAGGTTTTGGATTTTTATTTCTCTTTACGTACGTACAACTTGAACGCTGAAAAAATGGTCGAGATTTACAAAAAAGCTCTTATACCGACTGCCAAACGTTGGTAAGGCGATAAAAATAAGCAGTGGATCCTCCAAGAGGACAACGACCCCAAACATCGGAGCAAGTTGTGTAGTGGAAGAGGACATCAGACATCATCACGCTGGATTGGCCGTCCCAATTGCCCGACGCAAACCCCATTGAGAATGTATGGTTCATTAAGCACAAGCTTCGCGGAAAAGGGTATACACATTAAAGCAGCTATCGGACAATATGCAGGTCTTTGCCGAAGGAATATGCAAACAATCTCGTTCAAAGTATGTCGAGACGATGCCAGGCTCTTACTTGACTGACTGTATCAAAATGAAATTTAGAGGATGTAAATAATTGAAAGAACTGCGTTTTTTGACATTTAAAAAAAAAACTGTCTGTTCCGGTTTCGCCGAAACAGACCTCAACTTTTACTTATTGCGATTCAGAATTTAATTCCGATTACAACCATGTATAATTTGTCAATTTTTGAAAGAACATGTCATTTTTTAATTAAAAAATTACATGCTCTGTCAACATTTGACAAATAATACATGGTTGTACTCACACTTTAATTCTTAATCAAAATATGTAAAAATATATAGGTGTTCCATTTAAAAATTAAAAGTTAATGTCATTCCCGGCGAACCGGAAGTGATTTTTTTTACATGTCAAAAAACGCAGTTGTTTCAATTATTTACATCCTATAAATTTAATTTTAATAAGTTAATAAACAAAAAAGGTATGATTTTCCCGCCTCCTGTGGAAAATACGATGGGGAAATTGGAAATTTAAATAGTGGATTCTTGTAGGAAATTTGATGCTGAATAACTTTAGTTGGAAACTTTTTTCGATAAAATGCATTCCCTTTGAACTTGAGACAGTTGTTGGCCAAAAAAAGTCCAAACCAAGCGAAAACATATACATAGGTATATGTATTTATAAGTATCCTACCACCACATGACTTCCGGACCACTGACATATGTTTTCAGATACCAAAACCTACACTTTCGCATAGTTAGTTTGCAGAAATAGAACAGTTCTGTGCAAAATGCCTAAAACTACTGGACTATTGGATAATCTGTTTAAAAACAGACAGACGGGTGATTCTTTTGTTGCTCTCGAGGTCGGTAAAGGGACAAAAAAAGTCCAACGTTGACCCATTGAGCATGAATGCAATACTTCGGTAACTTTTTAGGTTACTACCGAAGTAGAAAGATTAACTAGACAAAAAGAAAAAGTTAGTTGATAAAATAAAAACCATCTGATGGATTTAAGTCACAATAATCATTATGAATAAAAAGTTAACCTTGACTGATGTTATGCTGTAATTAACACCTCCACTTACATAAATCTTATTTATTTGTCGCAAAATCCTTGTTTATGTCCAAAAATCGCACCACTACAATCACAAGGGGTTCTTCTATACCGGTACACGTCACTGTTTTAAAACAAAACACTGTCCACTAATAGGCGATTAATTTTCGCGACGATTGAGCGATTTTACGTGAATTTCGCGACGAACTATTGCTCCATCTAGTTGGCCATGTTGGATTGTCGACAACACTGCAGTTGTACGCGAGATTGGCGGTTCTATCTGCTTACCTGTTCCCCCGTTGTTCGTTCACCTGTTTTTAGTCGACGTGGTAAGATCAGACTTCTTCGGAAGCGGCCGGGCCGCGGAATCATTACGTGGGCCACCAGATGGTCAAAGGAAGTAAAGGCTGTAGCAAACTATCCACTGGTTAGTTCAGTCGCTTTCGCCGAAATTGCAAATTGCCTGATTTGAATTAAGAAAAAACTGCTGCAACAAAATAATACTTACCCTGTAATATATTTTTTTTTTCGAGAAATGAAAAAAAAAATAAAAAAAAATCTCAAAAAGAAATTGGGTCCTAAAAAAATTTCAAAAAACATTTCAAAAATTGTTTTTTCGTAACCCCGATTTTTACCAAAAAGAATCCCAGCCTAGAACTTTGGATAAGCAACCTAAGGTCCAAATTTAAAGTCGGCGGTCAAAAAAAACATACATTTTTTTTAGAAAAATTTAAAAATTGCTATATAATGGTTTTCAAGATTGCTGAAATTGAATCTGATAAAAAAAACCTTTCTAATTCCACCCCCGAGGGGGTACCCAGTCAACACAAATACATGGCAGGAACATAGCAGGTACATAACCACTGTTCTATGTGATGTTGCAGACATGTAATTTTTATAGTCCATGTATAGTCCTTGGACTTTAACAATTCCGCCTCAAGTTATGTATCAGCTACATAACATGCTACATATCAGATACATACTAGGTACATAACAATAAAAGTAGGCGTTTCCGAATTTTACTTGTTATGGAGTGCATCATTAATTTAGACATGGTGAACATTTTTACGTCTTTTTGATAAACCTAGTAATTAAAGTATATAAATATCTTTATATGTAGCATCCATCAGGCAAAATTCTTATACGATGTGCATTTTTACTGTGAAAGCAAACTTTCTACCAGGCTTAAAAATCATGGGCCACATAAAAAGCCAATTTTTAGAGAAAAAATAGCAAATAATCATTTTAAAAAAATATATATATTTTATTTTTTTGTCTAAAATTATCTAAAATCAGTTTAGTTGTCTAAAAATACATGCGTTTCTACTACTTAAGGGTAAAACTTTTATTATTAACAACAATTTTAAGAATATTATTGATTCTAACCTATAAAAATTAAAATAATATAGACGCCATATTTAGTATTGAATTCATAACATTTTATGTATCGTGTATGTTCTCGTACCATATATATGATACATAACATGCAATATTGCATGTTATGTATCATACATATGTATGTTACATCTTATGTAATATGGCACATGTAACGTAAAAAATCTTTCTGTTATAGGGCATGTTATGTAGCATACATATGTATGTTATGTCTCATGTAATATGGCACATGTTACCTAAAAAATCTTTCTTTACCATGTTGCATCCATATATGTGCGGAGTGGGTAAAGGGGTAAATATTTTTCAATATTATTAATATTTTCTTCAAAATTGGTATAAAGGGGTTTTATGGGGTCGACGAATATGAATCTGATAATACTTTTTTTCTAATTTCACCCCCTGCGGGGTGGGGGTAGTTTTCGTGAAAACTGGTGTATTGGGGTTTTTGAGGTTGCTGAAAGTGAATCTGATAATAAAATTTTTCTAAATCCACCCCCTGAGGAGTGGGGGGTAGTTTTCGTGAAAATTGTTATATTGGGGTTTTTAAGGTTGTTGAAAGTGAATCTGATTATAAAAAAATTCTAACTTTACACCCGGGGATGGAGTTAAAAATTTGCTGTTAAGAGATTTAGTTCTAGCTACCTCAAAAACCCTTATAAACAAATTTTCACGAAAATATTGTAAACATTTAAAAATAATTACCCCCTTACCCCAGCGGGGGTGGAGTTAAAAAAAATTCAGCATCAGATTAAGTTTTAGCTACTCAAAAAAACCTTATATATATATTGGTATATATACCAATTTTCACGAAAATATTATAAAAATTTAAAAATAATTACCCCTTACCCCCGCGGGGGTGGAGTTAAAATTCTTTCCTTACCAGATTCAGTTTTAGCTATCCCAAAAACCCCTTTGTACCAATTTTCACGAAAATAATTTCCGCCTTAACCCCCCGGGGATGGAGTTAAAAATTTGCCGTTATTCAGTTTTAGCTACCTCAAAAATATTGTAAACATTTAAAAATAATTACCCCCTTATTCTGCAGGGGTGGAGTTTTCTTTATCAGATTCAGTTTTATCTACCCCAAATACCAATTTTCACGAAAATATTGTAAACATTTAAAAACAATTACCCCCCTCACCCCCGGGGTAGAGTTAAAATTTATTTTATCAAATTCAATTTCAGCAATCTCAAAAACCCCTATACTGTATAAGTAGTATAGCTGTAGGGTAATTTTCAGTTTTTTTTTTTATTTTCCCCATTTGTCACACCTCAATACCGAGCGAGAATTTTTAGTAACATATGTTATACAGGTATGCTGTATGCTAAATTTCAAGTCTTTAGCTTAAAGCGTTCTTAAGTTATCGGCGATAACTTATCGTGCTTACAAGATTTTTCGGACAGACCAACCAACCGTCCATTTGACAATTTTTTATTTGTTTAAAATTGATTTCTATGGACATAAACATAAAAAAACGCAAAAAATAACATTTTTGCACTAATACAATGCTTTCCCAACAATTTTTGACATAGGAAAGCAAAATACTGCGAAAATCTAGAAAGCAGACTTTCTACCTTTCTCTTAAGACACCAAGAAAAGTCCAAAAAACACTGCTACACAAGGCACAGAGTGCAACCCCCCAACTTGGATTTTTTAAAATTATTTTTGACTGAGATTTTAAATATATTGCTTAGAACAAGGGCATAGATGTTTTTTTTTCTATTGGGGGAGTAATAACAAGATATTTTTTTTGTATTAAAAATGAAAAAAGAAGTAAAAGAATATAAATATATATTTTTTATAGGTAAATGCAGTACAAAAAACTAATCTTTTTGTCCTATGGGGAGGGGGTAATTACCCACATAAGCCCCCTCATCTATGCCCTTGACTTAGAAAAATAAAAACACATTAGTTTACATTATATTTATTGTTTATTTTTATTCACCTAATATAATAAAAGTAAGAGAGTCCTCTTGATCACCTGAGATGGATATTTTTGTTTTTGTATTGCTTCAACCCCCCTAAAAAAAAATCCTGGTTACACCTCTGACTTCTAAACTAGCTACAAATTTGAAAATTGATCAACAGATGGTTCTAAACAGTACCAAATTGTTTACGTATAGCTTTCGATACCACATATCATTAGATAATTATTTTGCTAATTTGTTTTTCTGGGAAATTCTTTAAATTCTTCATTCGAAAAAAAGTTAATAATTCTTCTATTAAAGAGTTGAAAAAATTTAGCTTTATCTTTCACTATGCCTCTGCAGCTACCATCTATCCACTTGATCGGCTTTCATAAATGAGCTTGTATTTATCTTTGGGCATCTAAAGTACATAATGTCATTAATTTACATGAAATATTACACAAAAATTTTTGTCATTTTTAAATACCTACATACCATTTTAGCTAATATAATTCTTACCTATATTCTATGGCTTGTAATATTGTTTACTCGTCCTAAAGTCTTGTTTTATGTTGGCTTGATTATTAATAAAGCTAAACCACCTAAATTATATAAAAACCAAAATAGATACATTCAGATTCAGAAATTATAAACAAAAGAATTGAGGTTATTATTCTACTCGCTGCTGTCAACGCACAGAACAAAGTAATCATATTGGCTAACGGGAGGAACGTACTCCGCGATCTACGCATGCGCTTGGTTTTGTAATGGTTTGTTTTTTTTTTTTTTAATGGAATGCGTTGGTTTACGTTAACGTTGATTTACGTTGGTTTTTTTTGGTTGCTTTGGTGTTTTTTTTTTAATGGGGGTCGTTGGTTTACTTATGTTGATATCTCCTAGCGCATGCGCAGGTAGCGGAATACGTTCCTCCCGTTAGCTCTAGACGTTAGTGGCTTTTTTTCCTGTTTTGATGTTGGTATTACAAACTTGCTATTTGAATTCGCCATGTTGTAACGGCTGTTTAGTGTTTTGTTTTTTAGTGTTTTATGTTTTTTTTTTTAGTGAATAACGTATGTGTGTTTTAAAAGGCATTTTTGGAAAGTTATCAATAAAAAGTTGTAAACATGGCTGAATCACGGCCGGAAAATGTGTCGTATCTAAGGGCGCGTGACCCTAGCATTTTAGCGTTTAATATTCAGCACTTGAACAAAATAAAAATTAATTTGGACCCTCTGTTTGACGAGTCGAAAGTGGTAAGTATCATAATTTAAGTAAGTATACTACTAATTTTATCGGAATAAATATTTTTCTATAGAATAGATTTATTTGTGTAAGGGGCTGTTCAAGAATGACGTCACCTATTTTTGACTAATTTTCGACCCCCCCCCTTCGTCACTTTTGCCTAGAGCCCCCTATAAAACAGAAAAACATTACGTCCCCTTTTTGGTTGTTTTGGTGTTTGTTACTGCTTTGGTGTTTTGGTGTTTTTTATTACTTTGGTTTTTGGTTGTTTTGGCGTTTTTTGCAAAAAAAAAATCTAGGGGCTTAGCCCTCAGGGTGGCACCCTCAAAAAAAAAAGCTTTGTCCCTGACAGTTTCAACCAAAACTTGGCGCCCCTACAAAAAAATTTAGCGGTGCCCAAAAAAATACCTTCATGAAAAAAAGCTTTGTCCCTGACGGTTTCTAGCAAACTTGGCTTCGCTACAAAAAAAAATTGGCGTCCCAAAAATTACAAGAAAAAAAGCTTTGTCCCTCACGGTTTCAACCAAAACTTGGCGCTCCTAAACAAAACAAAAAATGGCGCCCAAAAAAATACCCTCACGAAAAAAAACTTTTTCCCTAACAGTTTCTAACCAAACTTGGCGCCCCTGCCAAACAAATTGGCGCCCAAAGGTAGGTGAATAAAAAATACCAGGGGGGGGGCTTAACGAAAACGCCATCGCAACAAACATGTAATTCTGAAAGCATTAGAAACAATATCCCGTTGTCAGTTTTGAGGTTTTCGATTTTTTCATATGTACTTAAAGCACACCATGTGGGGTGAATGGGAATATAGGAATAAAAGAAAAAAAGCATTGAAAATAATAAACTTATCGTACAGAGCACTTAAGGGAACGTTCAAGTATTACGTAACGCAAATTTTGATCATTTTGCACTGTAACGCTATTTCCCTATACCATTAACATGGGCATAACACTCCAAAATGAACCCCCCCCGGAAAGTTACGTAATACTTGAACGTTCCCTAAGTTATAGAAGACACAAAGCGGAGTCCGGAAACTACAGACGAGTAAAAAAGCACTTTTCTTCTGAGTGAAACTTACTATTTTTTCTTTAAGCATCCTATATTAAATATTAATTTTTGAATTTAACTTATTCAGTAATAAAGTATGTTTTTTTTTCTTCAAGCGTACGAAAATGTTCATATTCTATAACTGAACACACTAGTTAGAAGTGATCTATTTTTTTACAGTAAAAAAATGAGTTCATTGTTTTACGCCATAAAAAAAAGTTAGTTAGCAAAACCACCACAGGCGGCAGCACTCTTTGACTTTGATGACAGCCATACTTCAAACTTGTTTGTTTATTATGTAAACAGGTGGTTGAGATTCTGTGCAAAAACCTTGTGCGAAATTGATTAAAAATGATTGAAAAAGAATATATGGTTTATACACCTACAAATACAAGAATAATATCGATAGGTTAGAAAATATCCAGAATAAATTCCTTAAATTTCTCGGTTACAAAGTACGGCATATAGTTGTTAATAACGAATACAATGACGTACGTATTCATTTTAATATCATGTCACTAGAAAAAAGAAGAATTCTATCAGAAATCTTATTTATTTACAAGATAATTAATAATGTTATTAGTTCCCCCTCTGTTCTAGCTCAAATTAAATTTTATGTTCCATTGAAAAGACTAAGAAACAGTGATTTGTTTCTTATTCCTTTCCGAAGAAAAAAAACTAATCATTCTCAAAATTCACCTGTGATTAGAATATTACGTTCTGTAAACTCTTACTGTACAGATCTGGATATTTTCTCAACAAATCTATTAACATTTAAAAATTCTTTAAAATCATTGTTTTTTGAGTCATAATCTCTTCTTTTCCTTCCATTGAATATTCTAATATTCTTAACATCATATCATAATTCAATTATTGATCTCACTATATTCCATCATATCAACTATTCTTGAAGTATTATAAATTAATATAAATTATTGGCATTGTATTAACTACTTAAGTTTTTTTTTTTTGTGATATTAATTAGCGTATTACTTGTAGTATTACATTTAGTACGGGGATACTGTTCATGGATTGTAATCTGTTTGTGTCTCTCTAATAAATAAATAAATAAATAAATAAAAAATCTCTCCGAAATTGCAAATGCTACATTAGACAAGTTACCATCAAAATCGCTAAAAGTGTACGATTTAGCCTACGAAAAAAATTTAAAATGAGCTAAGGAAGGTTTAAGTTTATTTTGAAAGGGTTTTATTGGCCTATTTTACTAATAATAATATCCAAACATACTTTATTACTAAATAAATTAAATTCAAAAATTAATATTTAAACTTTTTATTAACAAAAAAGTTATGTTAAGCGCCACTTTTCAAAAAATTATAAAAAATGGATTAAAAAGTAATTTAAACACACATGTTAATGTTTTTTTTTGTTTTTATAAAATATTAAATTTACTAGATTATCCTGGAAAATACCTGGCGTTTGGAAATGAAAGTTTGGTGGGAACCCTGATTGTTTTATTCCCAATTTCAGGTTGAAGAATCGAAGGAGAATGAAAAAACCTGTTTAAATGTATTTTTAAGAATAAAGCAACAACCATTAGACTTGTATAAAAGTCTATATCAATATAATAATGAAGAACTCATATGCTACTTGCCTGAAGGGTCTCATGCAATGAGAAACAATCGGACTGGGGAACAAGTGGAAAAACTCTTTAAATTCAGCCATATATTTGGCCCCGAGACAAGTCAAGTAGAAATGTTTCACAATGTCGTCAAACTGAAGATCTTGAAATTTATAAATGGCGAAAATTCGACATTAATGACTTATGGCACTTCAGGATCAGGTATGACTATACTTTTTCTAATGCAGGCCTTAAATAAAAATAATAAAATTATTTTTTATTGAAACATTCCAAAAATTAATTTCATTACAGGCTTTATTTTTGTTTTCGAAAAAAAAAATTAAAAATATTTAAAAAAATTGTTTTTAATATAATTTTTTTGGGTCAAAGCCGGCATAAGTTATGTAACATCTTGAGGTTGAAAATATGAAAATAATTTCTGTTAAAATGTAAAAAAAGTTATAATTTAAAAAAAATATATTTTGAGTGGGTAAGGCGGGGCCGTAATCAGAAAAAAATTCTGGGGGCTCAGCCCCCAGGGTGGTACGAATGAGCGCCTTCGCCACTTTTAAAATTTGCGATATTTTAATGTTTTTTTAATTTTAACCAGTTTTTAAGTCTATTTCATTGCCTTTATGAGGTCCAAATATTGTTTTTTTAGTGCCACAAGCAAAACTTTTTGAAAATCTTAAGGTTTTGCATTTTTCAGATGTCTAAGAATTAGCATCTACAAATTATTTTATAAAATCTATTAATTGATATTTTGACACGTTATTGCTAATCATGTTTAGCATCGAAGGTGAAAAAACTGGTAATGTTCAAGGTCACGCACTTTACAAACACCCCAGAATAAAAAAAAACATATTAACTACCCAGAGGAAAACTCTTAAAATATTTATTTGTGGTATCACCTCGGGTATCACATTTAAGTCCATAAAATACGTCACACTTTTTTAGGTGATTTTATACATTTTATACATTCATACATTTTCACAAAAAAAACGTCCTCCATTTTGTTATTTTTTGGCCAAAAGATTTTCTACTAGCTTGGGCTATAGCAACTTCAATACTGAATAATTTCCCGTTTTTTTTTTCAGTCGATGGCGGCACCGTTTTTTTATGTTTAAAAAAAAAGTATTACCAGAAAATGGCACTAAAAATAAATCACAATCATATCGTTTTTCTTTCTATATAAAAAAAAAATAAAAAACAATATTTTTAAAATTTGGAGATAGAAAGACCCCTTAAATACATAGATCTCATCCTTATTCCCTGCGTTCATGATCTTATCACAAAGAATTTATAATATTTTAAAAACTTTGGGATCAACATTCTCTCCACTCCAATCTCATAATTTTAATCGAGTTTTGTCCAGGGTGAATCAACCCATTTTTGGATGTTTTGAATCACTGGCATCCCCTCAACTTTGTAAAAGTCAGCAATCATATTGCATCTTCATCATCTGAGTTATACTCTGTATTATAGTAATTCTGTAGAACTTTGCGCAGCGATTCTTCTTGCTGGTCAATAAAAATTTTCGTGTCACGTCACACACGACCAAGCCCAGCCCAGAATTCAAAAAGCAAATAATTTTATTAAAACTTTTAATTATTTTTTTTTGCCGGCGCGCCGCGGTTTTGGTACCTATTTTCAGCGCCACAGGCAATTTTTGTAGAAAATCTAAAGGACCAAACACCTTAAAATTATTAATAACAAAACAGATTAATACATATCTGTAATCTGAAAAAGTACCACTAACCTCAATTTATTAATCAAGTTTAGCGCCGCAGGCAAAACTTTTATAAATTTAAAGGTCACAATAATAAAAAAAATAGAATTTGAGCAAATTATTTTTTAAAACCTTTTAATAAAAAATCTTGGCAGGGCCGACCACAGTGACGGTGTGACTACATTACTGGTTAATAACCAGTGGTTATCACGGGTAATCAAGGATCTTCTTCCGAGTAGGTAACAAACGAGTCTTCACTATTTATTTTTTATTTACATATTATAGTTTTATAGTTTAAATATTTTGTTTAATTTTATTTAAACGCGTGTAACTTTTTTTTAATGGCTGGCAACCTAGTTTAGCCCGCAGGCTATTTATTTTAGAAATTTCAAGGTCACGTATTTTTCAAACCGCCCACAATTTAAAAAGCAAATTATTTTTTAAAACACCCTTTATAAGCAAATTATTTTAATTACAATTTTCTCATACATTTGACTTTGGCTAAATTTTGGTTGGCGCTTGTTTATTGCGATTATATTGTAATTATATTGTATTATATTGCCTATTGTATTATATTGTAATACAACATACATAATCTACAGTGCCGCAGGCAAACAAATTGTAATCTGAAGGTTAAAATAATTTTAGAATGAGTTAGAATTTTATTTTTACTTGCTTGGATGTCTGACCTCTACATTTTTTTATTATATAAGGTTAAAAGTGCATAGGTAGGTTGCTCAAAATACGCCAGGGGGACTCAGCGAAAACTCCAGGGGTGTCTCAAATCGAGGCCCCCTCCCCTCCTAGTTACGGCTCTGGGGTAAGGGGCCGTTCTTAAAATATGTTCCGAACTTATGGTGGGGGGTGACGTTACGAACCGTTACATGGGCGAGGGGCGCAAAATTGCAAAATTTACATATTTAAAGAAGGTATGACCCCTATATATTTCTTTCTATTTTCAGGAAAAACCTTCACGATTGTTGGGACTGATGCTGATCCCGGTTTGATCCCAAGATCTTTAAACTATTTGTTCAAATCACTGCCCGAATTGTCCAGGACAAACATGGTGAAACCTAGCCAGAATGGAAATGTTATTGCTTTAGACGACACAGAGATAAAAAAGGAATTTACGAAAAGGTCTAACCTCTTGCACACTTTAAATGACAGGACATTTCACCTTAAGATGTACAAGTAAGTTTTTGAGAATAAGTGGACTGTGATTAAAGATTACATATTTTGTAAACCCTATAAAAAATTTCGGCATTTTAACATCTCTATTCCAAACATCTCTATTCCACACTACTCTACTCTGCACTACGTACTTGCTTAATTTAATTTTTCCTTAGCGTAACAAAGTCGTTGCATTTATTAGTATGTAATTAGTATTTTTGATTTTTGTTAATTATTATTTTAATAATTAATATGTATAGATTCAAATGGATAAAAAATAAATATTTTTAACCCGTTTGAATTAGTCTGAATTATTTCTATTTGCAGCAAATTATCAATATTAATTCGCTTCAATTAGTTAACCTTTTCCAATTTGCATTTGCTATTTAAATTTAATTCGTTTTAATTTGTATATGCGGAATATCCTGTTTTAATTCGTTTCTATTCGCATATGCAGAATATCATTTTCAATTAGCAACTATTTGCAAATGCGTATCTGATTTAATTCGTTTGAACCTGTTTGAAATAAAAAATATTCGTATTTTCGTCGAAAGAAAAAAAAATTAAAAGATTTTTTTTTTGAAAAACTTTTTTTGCAACAACTATAGGGGAAAGTATTCTTTTGTTAGCAACAATATTTCTTACAGGAGCATGCAGGAGCAAATAAACGATGACTCCCACGCCGAAATTGAGAACTTGGACGAATTAATTGACCTAAAAATTGGAGTGTGGGTTTCTTACGCTGAAATCTACAATGAGAACGTATACGACCTACTACAGCCCTCCCCACCCAGAGGCAAACCAAAACCAACCCTCAAATTATGCACAGTGAGCGGTGACACCTACATTAAAAATTTATCTTCCGTTTGTGTGACGTCAGGTGAAGACGCGTATCAAATTTTACAATATGGCATCCATAATCTCAACTACGCAGAAACGAACATAAACGCTCATTCCAGTCGATCACACTCAATTTTCACCATCAAAATAGCCCAAGAATGTCGTAAAACGGGTTCGCAAGTGTCATCTTTTAATTTTTGCGATTTGGC
The DNA here is from genome assembly GCA_958510825.1 of Brachypterus glaber. Lineage (NCBI taxonomy): Eukaryota > Metazoa > Arthropoda > Insecta > Coleoptera > Kateretidae > Brachypterus > Brachypterus glaber. The sequence goes on along the minus strand of OY294044.1, from coordinate 40,568 downwards.
CGGATCCGAACGATCGAAAAAGACAAATAACGTAGGTGATCGTTTAAAGGAATCCAACAACATAAACACATCACTCACTGTTTTAAGCAGGTGTATTAATGCGGTGAGAAAAGTGCAGCAAAAGTCAACAAACGAGACAATGCCATTTAGGGAGAGCAAACTTACCCTACTGTTCCAAAAAGCTCTATCTGGTCACGAGGACATTTCCATGATTGTAAATATAAATCCTGTAAAAGAATATTTCGATGAAACTCAGCATGTACTAAATTTTTCCGCTGTAGCCAAAGAAGTGAATGTTATACCAAAACCAATCCAAAGGGTTCAGAATAGATTTACGATGTCACTAGAAAGGGAAAAGGTCCTTTTACAAATCCCTGAGGAACCCGACCAAGACCACGAAAAAGATTTTGTGATTCAAAATTTAAGGGCGCAAGTGACGCATTTGCAATACGAATTGGATACTTTTAGAATGAATGCGGAAGAGGAAGAGATGGCCCTGAAAGAAGACATCATTCATAGATATGAAACCATGATGGAAAAAAGAGAGAAATATTGGGAGGACAGATATGAAGAATTGGAGATGAAGGCCTCTGAACCCATCTGTAATGTTGTAAGTTATTTTACAAAAATTAAATCGGCACTCCTTTTTTTTTCACATTTCTCGACATTTTAGACCATTCCGAGTCGAAATCAGTAAAACCTGTTTTTGCGTCCGTCTGTCTGTCTGTAAACTCGTTAACTCCATTTCTAAATAAGAGCTGATTAGATTTTGTGGGTAAACGATTGGGGGTAAGAATGGGGGTAAAACTATTTTTAGCGTTTTTGGTTATAATTAAGACAATTATTATTGTATTTTATTTATTTAAAGATAATTTAAAATTAGTCAAAAAATGTTTCTACACTGGTAGAATCACTCCATTTTTGAAAATTCAGCAAAAAACGAGACTCGTAGAATAGTACCTTAAAAAAAATAGATGTCGACTTAGTATATCCGCGTAAACAAAATATGACATGTTGCGTCAAAAATCTTTCAAATATTGAATTCACGTGTAAACATTTCATACATAAATTTTGATTTTCAATATTTCGGCAATAAAAAGTAAATGAGAAAATACTCAAAATCTAGTAACAAATAAACAGTCCAAACAAATAATGCACATTTAAACTCGAGATAGCTAAAACATCATTGTATTTTTTGTTTTATGCTCATTTAATTTTTTAGATTCCTCATGTTGCAATCAAATAATTTATACTATCTTGAATGAGTAGAAATGGAACGTTCATACATGTGTGCTAAAAAAACATTTTACAGCAGAAAAATAATAAAATTAATTTAGATATCAGATTCAGGCAGTTATATTTCCTGTTAATGTATTGAAATCAAATAAGCCTAAACATTGTTGGAATTGTAACATTTATTATTAACTATTATTAATTTGTGATTTGATCAGACCGAGTTTCCGTTAAAAGGTTTCATTCGGAATTATTGATTGTTGCAGGTAAACCACTCCAAAAATAATCCTGTTTCTCGTCCGCTTCTTGTTATTTTTTCAGGGCTGAAGAAAAAGATGCTCTTTTAGTAAAGTCCGGTATCTTTTTCCTGAAAAGCCTGTTTTTTTCTGTCTTTTCTGGATTTCTGTCTTTTTGTAATATTTTTTATATTTCATGCGTTAAATTTACTTTTTTATTTATACGAGGGAAATGTTAACAACAAATTCTATTTTAGCCAACTTTAATACTCCTTTAATACCTCTTGTTGAAAATAATCGAAACAAATACTTTTGTTTGTCCAACGTTCGCCGAAGATGCATCTACAATGTTTTATAGTTTCACCTACCTCGTTTTTTTTTGTACTGTTTATTTGTTACAAAATTTGTCTTATTTCCTATGCATTTTATTACCAAAATATTAAAAATAACAAAATTTTATGAAAATTTTTAAAAGGACATTAATATTTGAAAGATTTTTGACGCAACATGTCATATATTGATGTACGCGGATATACTAAGTCGACATCTATTTCTTGTTAAAGGTACTTGTCTATGAGATTAACTTCTTGCTAAATTTTCAACAATGATGTGCATTCACCAGTGTAAAGTCATGTTGATATTAGTACTTCATTTTTCGTCGTCGATCCGTGAAATTTTACCTTCAAATGAATTTTTATCGAAAACTTCTCCCTCGCCACTTTCAAAGGGGCTTAACTCCCTTACGACGCATTTTTAGACATACGTTTATAGGAACTTTTTTTCATATTTTCCTATGTAGAATCATCCCTTAAAATTAAGACATCATTTACTGGACATCCTGTATAAAAAAAAATGTTTTAAAACGAAATATTTTTAAAATTTGAAGGTAGAAAGACCCCTTAAATGTTCTTTTTAAAAATTTGTCTTTTTCGGATTTTTTTTTTTGTTATTTTTTTTTTTTAATTTCCAGCGTGACCATCGTGGTTTGTTCACCCGTCAGAATCGTCGCAAACTGTCCTCCGCCAGTGACGTAATTGTCATAAATTCAGATTCCGAGTCGGACTCCGATTCCTCATCGTCGGATTCGGAAATCAATAGCAAGTTGAACGAAGTGCTCTTAGAGAATAAAAAATTAAAGGAGAATATGGAAAAGCTTAATCTGAAAATCATAGATCTAGAACATGATCTAGAAACAGAGAAAAAGAAGGGACTAGCTCACAAAAAAGAGATTGATGACTTGAAGAAAACGCTACAAGAAGGCTTGGTGGAGTTCCGGGTACAGGAAAAAAGACTTGCTGAAACAGAAAAGGAATTGGTCATACTTCGATTCAACGAGGCAGAAAAGGAGACGGAACTGGATATTTTGAATCAATCGCTTGGACTTCTCCACGATCAGGAGGAAGATGAAGGAAACATCACTGATACAGAAAATAACAGTGACCAAATGTTAACTGATCAAGTGGCTTCTAAAATGGTTAGTACATTGAAAGACCCTGACCCCTGCACACCAGTCTGGAAACAATTTTTAGCTCAGCTCTCATATAACCCAAGTTTTTTTTGATAATTTAATTATTTAGAACTTTGGCATCTTTTTAAGGCCAAATTAAAAAAAAAAATCTATCAATGCGATTTTCGATTTGTTTTAACAAAAAAAATGACATATTTAAAAATTATTTTAGATATTCAAATTTTACGTCAAAAATTGAGAAAAAAGTTTCTATGAGCGTTAAATGGCATTTAAGGGGAGCTACAGCAAGTTTAAGGGGCGTTTTTAGAATATTATTCACTTCATCACTCAGTAACGGTTTAACTTATTGACTTGAAATTTTTACTGATAAATATTCTAAAAATGCCCTTTACAAGTACGCTAGCTGCCTTAAAAAGCAATTTAGCTCCAATGTCCATAAAAACTTTGTCCTCACTTTTTGACGTAAACTCGAAATATCGAAAATAATTTCATATTTATAAATTTCATATTTTTTTTGTTAAAACAAAAACGCATAGATAGATTTTTTTAATTTGGTCAAAAGATAACAAGGCTTAATTAAATTAATAAAAAAAAACTTGGGTTATATGAAAGTTGAGCTAAAAATTGTTTCCAGACCGGTGTGCCCTGGTAAGATTGTGTCCCCCTCAAGTGGTCAGTTGATGTCATCAACTTGATGACCAACAAAAAAAGGACACTATCAAATAAAAATGTAATAAAATCATTTCTTCTACCGGGTGTTTTTCAAAGGTGGCTCGCCCCTGTAACTTTTTTATTCTTAGAGACAAAAGAATAAAATTTACAGGAAGTCTATAATACTACAGTCAATATAGGTTTGGACTGCGAAAAAAAGCCTTAGTCAAAAAAAAGTATGTATTCCTATAGATTTTGGGATGAGGAATTCAATAAAAAAAGTTTTCGAGTTTTGGACGACCCTTAAACGGCCCTAAAAAGCCCCTAAATACTGTTTTTTTGCCCTATAACTTTTGATTGAAACATGCTAGTAAAAAGGCACAGAAAATGAAAGCACAGAAAAATGCAATAACATTTTTTGTAAAATTTTTTCCTTATTTTCTATTGGTTGGGAGATATAAAGCATTTAAAGTCGAAACTCACTCGGTGTTAGAACATTTTAGCACTGGCTGCCATTTGAACACCCTTTTATTTATTTATTTATTTATTTATACATGACCTCAAATACAGTTATGAAACTGGTGAAAAGGCCTAACTTATAATAACATATTTAAATTAAAAAAAAAAAAGAAGATAACAAAAAATATTTTTTAACTAGTATAAATACTTAAATTAATTAAATATTTTGAAGGTACATTTTTAGTTTCTTTTTAAATCTAAGTCCATTTTTTATACTTTTAACATCATTTGGTATATTATTGTATTGCACAGTTCCTGCATAAATTGGTGAGCATTGTGTTTTGTTGGATTTCTAAGATATATCGCATTAATATCTTTTAAAATATTTTACATATGTCTAAGGATGGTTTATGCAAAATTTCAGCTCAATCGGATTAGGGGTTATACAGATCCTCATCTCCGTAAATTAGAAGAAAGTGCAGTACCCCTATTCCTGGCGAAAGTCACAAGTTTTAAAGTTCGCGCGCTTTTCCCTCTCCAGTCGGCCTCGTCCTAAATCCCCGCTACACAAACGGCGTCCAGTCTTTATTCTTGTGCCAGGAGTTATATATTTTTTTTTGGGAGTCATGTAGTGTGTCTGTTTTCTCGCGTTGCGTCGTACACGTGTGAGAAGAAAAATGCCGAAAAACGTTAAAAAGAGGAGTAGAAGCCACTCTCCATCGAATCAAAAGATGGTTTACAAATTCCCGAAAAGATTAGAACGAAGGATGGACGATTTGGAGCACAAACAAAAGAGCTATGCGGCATAGCGTCTTCTAGGCTTGCCATACGTCCGTATTTAGTACGGACAGTCCGTATTTTTGAAGCTCTGTCCGTACTAAAATTTATGTCTGTAGAATGTCTGTATTCAAACGTTTGTCCGTACTTTAGACATAAAACAAACGTAAATTAAATAATTTAAGCAAATTTATGTAAAATTAAGAAAAAAAATCGCGGCGCTTTTTCCTAGGCTTCTGTTTTTATTTAAGGAAAAGGTACAAAATCACTTTGAAAGTTTTTAAATTTTGTGGAATGCCGTAGAATTTTTTTGAATACCTTAGGCATTGACTCTGGAACCGCCCCTGACAAAATATTATAAAACCTTTGTTAAACAAAAACAGGGCCGTAAATAAACGAGGGAGCGCCCCACCATAACGAGAAGTAAGCGACGGCAACATAAGCTAAACGGGCATTCTTTAAAGCATAGGCGCCGACTTGTGGGGCCAGGGACCATGCCCCATAGGACTCATAACAAGGGGGGGCTCCCCTTTGGAATATTGTCTATACTAATATTATAAAAACTTCACAATTTTTAAATATAATTATTTTTTGTTTCATTTCATAAAACTTTACTTATAATATTTAAATATTTTTGTTTTACTTCAAAAAATTTTGCCCCTCCCCCTGAAGTTTTCTGTGCTATGTTTAAAGGTATATATTTTATTTATACAGAGTTTTTGTAAAATTTTAAACTCGATTTTAAATCAAAAAATTGTTTTAAAATTCAAATAGACCATTAGTTTTTTCCTGCGTCGCTATTGTTTTTTTTAATTAAGATTGTAAAACTTTAGTTTTACAAATCGGCCCTATGTCACCCCCTTGGTCACCAATGATGACTAATCAAATTTTACTTTCAACTATACAAAAAAATATTTGTCCATATTTTCAACTAAAAAAATATGACAAGCCTAGCTATGCAGAGAGTTCTTCAAGCTTTGGTTCAACCGGCGATTCGCATTCTTCAAATTTTTAAAGGTATTTACTGCAGTATCTTATATTCATAATTTATGAATAAAATACGCACAAATATTTATGCTGTGCACTATAGTATGAAAACGACTGTTTGTGATAATGGTCTAAATATATCACTGTTTGTGATAACATTATTAGTTCGAGATTACAAAATTTTACTATTTGTGTTAATAGTAACTACACCAGCCTAGCTGGCCTTTAGTATATATTTTGGAACAATTTTACACACTCATAATTTTCTCAGTACTGCTTCGCCTTCGAATGTATACTTGCTTAAAAAGAAGAGGGAAAAGCGCGCGAACTTTAAAACTTGCGACATTCGCCAGGAATAGGGGTACTACACTTTCTGCTAATTTACGGAGATGAGGATCTGTATAATCAAGATCGAACATCACTTACTAAGGTAAGCTTGTTTGATCTTATGATTTCATATAATGTAATTTTTTTTCACTTCGGGTTTAACCGGAAACGACCCCTACTTTTGATTTTTAAACAGAACACCCTATATATTTTTACATATTTGGATTTTCCATTAAATTCTGTTTCTTATCCTAAGTTTTTGTCAAATTTTGACATCTTTTTTCATTTTTGAAATAAAATTATGTTTAAGATTTTTTTATCTGGAATTTCAATAAATCTATTCATTTTGAATCAAATATTGGTAGAAAAATACAATGTACTAAAAAAATTGGTTACTTCGACTTGGAAAAACACATTTTTTGCTTTAACTCATTTTTTTTTAACGTCCATGGTTCGTCAATCAGGTCTATTCACGTGCGTAAACAATATTGAAATTTGTGCAATATCGGCAAATATCGCTTGCGATTTTGGCCAGTATTGCCAATGACAATATGGGCCAAAATCGCATGCGATTTTTGCCGATATTGCCAAATAGCAATATTGTTTACGCACGTGAATAGACCTGAATATGATTAGAAAGATAATTTTTCCTTTTTACAATGATACCAAAAAGGTAATATTTATTTTATCTCTTTAAAATAAGTTTTTAAATTTTAAAATAATATACGCGTTTCATGTACGCCTTTGATGATGCCACCAAACAAGCCGCATAAGAACATAGGCGTGCGATCGTATCATTATTTTACTTTCTTTTAATTTAAAGAGATTATAAAAAAATTAATGTTAACTTTCTGGTATCATTGTAAAGAGGAAAAAATTACCTTTCTAATCATACTGACGAGCCATAGACGTTATTAAGAAAAAACTTGAGTTAAAGCAAAAAATGTGTTTTTTCAAGTTTAGTTTTCGTGTAAAATCAAAAGTAAACATTTTAATAAATTGTATTTTTCTACCAATATTTGATCTAATTAGATCAAATATTTATATTATATATATATATATATATATATATATATATATATATATATATATATATATATATATTTTAGCTAAAATGAATAGATTTATTGACTTTCCAGATAAACAAATCTGAAATAAATTATTTAAAAAACAAAAGCTGTCAAAATTTGACAAAAACTTAGTATAAGACACAGAATTTAATGAAGAATCCAAATATGAAAAAATATACAGGGTGTTCCATTTAAAAATCAAAAGTAGTGGTCGTTTCCGGTTAAACCGGAAGTGAAAAGAAACTTACATTATATGATATAATTCAAAATATGGTTTTATAGACATTCTGTAAGTTTTATTCTTTTATCTCTAAGAATAAAACAGTTATAGGGTCAAGCCACCTTTGAAAAACACCCTATATATTAGTAAAAAACGATAAAGAAGGGTGTCGTATTTTGGGCTAAATCGCCTGCAACGATAAGATTTTACATGCTTATAGATACATAAAAGATAAATACTTAACCAACATTTCTGCCCTTTTTACACCACGGAACACACTTTAATTAATTATTTTAATTAAGAATGATACCAATGATTATTTCTCTGCTTTTTTCTAGGACGTTTTTTCCGGCGATAAAGAAGACCGAAATGCGGCTTCGAGAAATAATTCAGAAGAAGAAGAAATGAGTTTTCTAGTTCTCTCCTGACATGCAGTTGCGATCTTTTAAAAGTATTACACCCAAAAATTGTACCATTAAAATCCAACTTGTCTCTAAAGTCAGTTGATGACTTAACTAAGTCATAAAACTAAGTATAACAGACGTCTTGTTTGAAACATAATTTTTCCAAGTGTCAAATGTCAGTATTCTTCACCCAAGTCAGTAACAAAAATCAATTTTAACAATTAGTCCAGTCTAATAATAAATGTAAATTGCAATAAATGTACAGGGGCTGATATTTTAAAAGGTAGTTGGATGGTAACAGAACACTCCTGTTAGTTTTTCACCGGGTATTTTGCGTAAGGGGTGTCCGCTATCTTGAATTTTAGGGGTGAGATGCATCTTGCGATAAAAATGCGTATAACCAATTTTTTTAAGGAGGAAATTACCGAGGGGCTGACCGCGTCTGAAATTTGTACAAAAGAGTTTCTTTTCGCAAAGAGTTCCTCAGAGTTCCTTCGGAGTTCCTCCGAATTCCTCAGAGTTCCTCGGAGTTCCTCCTGAGTTCCTTTGGCTTGTAAAAAAGATTTCCTCGCGGGCAACCCCTCGGGAATAGAGTTGTGTCAGTTTGTAAAACAATGTTTTTTGAGTACAGTTGCAATCTTAAAAAAGTACTACACCCAAAAATTGTACCATTTAAATCCAAGTTGTCATTAAAGTAATTTGAGGACTTAACTAAGTCACAGATATATAAAAAGTATAATAGTCATCTTGTTTGAAAAATATTTTTTTCAAGTGTCAAATGCTTTACTAAAGCCAGCAACAAAAATCAATTTTAACAATAAATTTTGGGGCTAATATAAGGAAAATGACCGAGAAATTACTTAAATAATTCTACACGCCAGAACCGAAATATATATAGGAATAAAGGTGCGGGCCCCTCAAAAGGGTCAACTGCTATTAAATAAGGTACCTTATTGTTTTTCGTTATTTTACTACTGTTATTTTTTATTTCTGTTGTTATTTTTTTTAATTTTATTTATGGCTGTAACTTTTACAAATGGGAATATATTTTTTCAAAAAATTAATGTTATTTTATACCGTTTTTAAATCCACTGACATTGTACATAACCCTAAATATTACTTTGTAAATAAAGAACTTAAAAAAGCTAAAATTTTAAAAATTTGGTGTACACCTCAAGGTTCAATGCTGTAGTACTTTTTTTTTAATCCAACTTTATCTGTTGCCGAGTCTTGGCCCCAGACATGTTGGCTTAGGAGGTTTTTAGTCCTTTGCAAATCGAAAAAATTAGATGGCTGTCTAAAAAGTTTGAAATCTTCCAAAACATATTCATGTCTGTATACTAAAATCACTGATATAAGTATGGTCCATTTCGTCAAGCAGGATAGTAAATTAAAAATCGCACAGTGAATAATTTCAAAACAGATCCGAATATTGCATGTGCGAATATACTGCGTAGTCTATTTTATAAAACCACTATATTCTATACACAAACATAGGCGCTGACTTTTCATAAGCAAAGTTTTATTTTATTATTGTACAGGATATACCCTATACTTACAGGTAGCTCAATCATGATTATTCCCATATCAAAGGGCATTTAAAGATTTTTTACAGTGTACCCAACATAGACAAAAATTAATTTAAGAATCTGGCGCCTCCGCAAAAATTCAAGAAGTTGGTCACATATCAATGGCCTAGTGTACAAATGTGCTAAGTACCGGTAATGGTTACAGTACTTTACAAAAATATAAGAAAGTGTTACTGCCACAGGAGAAAATTGTTATGAATTTATAGATTATGAGTGTAGACAATTTTCCAGGGGGGCTCGGCCCCCTCTGTAATGTGTCCAGCGGGGGCCAAGGAGCCTATGTACACAAACATGTACTATTCAAACCTGTTGTAAAAATATTTACTGTGCAATTTTTAATTTACTATCTTGCTTGAAGAAACAGACCATATAACTTAATGAAAATTGATAAGTCCAAACATAATCGCACCTTAAAACATAAAACATTCGCGTATCCATAGCGACGGTATCTACCAAACTCAATTATAGAAATCTGTAAGTAGGGTGCAAGCTAGCAAGATTTACAGAGTCCTGCGAATCGCAGGCTGCGATTATTTTATAAAAGATAAATGCAGAAACCTGTAAACAAGCTAGCCAACATGATTTTTACAGGTTTGCCAATATAAAAGGAGGGCCATCTATTGTTTTAAGTATTGTTTAAATATTACAGCGACTATTTTATAAAAATAAAGATTCCTAGAATCTATATACAGAAACCTCTAAACATAGTTTTCTGTAAATCAATTTTAAGGGAGTTACTTTTTTATATATATTTTCTTTGTTTTTAACCCTTTCGTCACCCTTGGGAAAATATATCCCATACAGTTTAAACACTCCCTATAAGTAGCACTTTTACATGTAAACCTTAGTATATGGTTATTTTTGAAACAATTATGGTAAAAAATTAATACACGGTAGACAAGCAAGAGAGCAAGTTAAAAATCGCACAGTAAATATTTTTACAAGTTTGAATAGTTAGGTTTGTGTATAGAATATAGTTCTGTTTTATAAAATAAACTACGCAGTATATTCGCATATCCAATATTCGAGTCTGTTTTGAAAATATTCACTGTGCGATTTTTAATTGTATCTGCTTGATGAAACAGACCATAGAGTAATTACAAATTTAGTTTTACCTGATTTTCTAAGTAGAAAATAGTTTTCAACTAAAGAACGTATTTTTTTTTTCAATATTTTCAGCTCGATTTTCAGCTTTTGGGTATTTCGTGATAAGAAAGATACTTGAATTTCTAGTCTGCTAGACAAATTAGTCAATAATTTGCTAATTCTGTATGGAATATCTTTATCGTAGAATATAATATCAATAACAATAACTTAATGAAAACTGATGAATTGTAGAAGTTTTTTTTATAGATAGAAGAAGAAACATGCAGTGTACTGTTAAATATGATCTTTTCATCTCATTTTAGTTTAAACTATATGATATGGCAGATTTTCTGTCTGTGTACACAGCTAAAAAGGGGCGTTATCAGTTTTTTCGTTATTTAACTTTAAGTATTTAAATTTGCTCAGAATAGGTTTTTCTTCTCCTCAAACCAGAAGTAGTGTGGAATAGATTAGTGTCAGCTTGTAAAACAATGTTTTTAGCTACTAAAAGAGCCGATTATAAGATTGCAACTGTACTGACATCTATAGAGGTGTACAGTTGCAATCATAAAAAAGTACTACACCCCAAAAATTGTACCATTTAAATCCAAGTTGTCATTAAAGTAATTTGAGGACTTAACTAAGTCACAGATATATAAAACTAAGTATAATAGTCATCTTGTTTGAAACATATTTTTTTTCAGTGTCAAATGCCAGCAACAAAAATCAATTTTAACAATTTTTGGGGCTAATATAAGGAAAATTACCGAGGTTTTCAGTCTTTTGCAAATCCAAAAAATTGCATGGTGGTCAAAAATATTGAAAACTTCCAAAACATGTTCATGTCTGTATACTAAAATCACTGATATAAGTATGGTCCATTTCGTCAAGCAGGATAGCAAATTAAAAATTACAGTGAATATTTTCAAAATAGATTCGAATATTGGATGTGCAAATATACTGCGTAGTTTATTTTATAAAACATTATATGCAAGACACAAACCTGTTGTAAAAATATTTACTGTGCGATTTTTAATTTACTATCTTGCTGAAGAAACAGACCATATAACGTAATGAAAACTGATATTCATCAGTTTTTTTTCTGTAGATAGAAGAAGAAATACACAGTGTACATGATCTTTTCGATTTATTTTCTCATTTTAAAACTAAATGATACGGAATATTTTCTAAGACTGTGTACACAGCTAAAGAAGGGCATTATCGGGTTTTTCGTTGTTTAACTGAGTATTTAAATTTGACCAGAATAGGTTTTTTCTTCTCCTCAAACCTGAAATAGCAGTAGCATGGAGGAATAGATTAGATGTCAGTGTGTAAAACAATGTTTTTAGCTTCTAATTTGCCAGTCAAAAGAGCTGATCCATTGCCGAATCTTCCCTCAAAGGCTGTGGGCTCCAGTCGTGGCTTGATGTTTTCAGTCTTTTGCGCCAAATAATTGCATTACTGTCCAAAAAAACTGAAAACTTACAAAATATATTCATGTCTGTATATTAAAAACACTGATATAAGTATCAATAATTAAGGATATTCCAATTCCAGTATGGCATAATAATATTTTTTTATTATGCATCACTTTGACGTTTTTGAGGTTAAAAAACAAAAATAACCGCACATTAGACCATAAAACATTCGCGTTTCCATAGCGACGCTATCTACCAAACTCAATTATATTATACCTAGAAATCTGTAAGTAGTGTGCAAGCCAGCTTAAGATTTACAGAGTCCTGCCATTATTTTATAAAATATAAATACAGAAACCTGTAAACAAGCTAGCCAACATGACTTTTACAGATTTGCCAATATAAAAAGGAATGCCATCTATTGTTTAAATTTTACAGCGACCTGCGACTATTTTATAAAAATAAAGATTCCTAGAATCTAGATACAGAAACCTCTAAACATAGTTTTCTGTAAATAAATTTTAAGGGAGTTTTACTTTTTAACCCTTTCGTCACCCTTGGGAAAATATATCCCATACAGTTTAAACACTCCCAATAAGTAGCAGTTTTACATGTAAACCTTAGTATATGGTTATTTCTGAAACCATTATGGTAAAAAAATAATACACGGTAGACAAGCAAGTGAGTAAGTTAAAAACAGAACTGAAGATCTTTAGTTCTGTGGTTAAAAATCGCACAGTAAATATTTTTACAACAGGTTCGGACTTTTTAATTTAAAAAAAGACGACCGCCAGCAGGGCCTAAAAATCTCCGGTCAAACGTGGCGGCCCAGCCACCGCCGCCTCGACTACTGACAAACCGAAGAAGTGAACGGTCACTAATGTTGTTGCACCACCACCGATTCTACGACGTCGTGTTCGACATTAAATGGTCCTTTTCAGGGCCACAAATTTTATTCAGAGAAAAAAGGATTTTACATCAAACGTTTGGTTTTACCCATCTGCTGCTCCTCGCCTTTATTTTTGAAAATTTTTTGCAGCGAGCAGTTAAGTAGCAGGAGCAAGCCAAACGTATCGCCCCTCTGACATCACCTTCATTAATTTTTTCAGAAACAAGTTTGGAAATTTGAAGATCAATTTTGTTTTGAGCAATAAAGTCTTCCGGATTCTCATGGTACATTTTCTTGGAGTAAACCTTACTTTCTTTTAGAGATAAAGAGGTATTTTCGGAAAAATCTAGTAATAATTTGTTTATTTTGGATGTCAATGTAAAATTTGGTTGATTTTTTTTATGAGGAAGTTTAAAACATAAATGAGCAAAAGAAAGTAACTGTTTTCAAGCTAGAGGAGAGTCATGTTTTAAGACACCATCAATGCACTTTAAATATACTTCGGCGGCTAAAATCCTAGATCCTTTCGGAATCTTGTGTAAAACTCTGCCTCTGTTCCTTAGTTTAACTATGAAGTTTATGAAATCATCTTCATTTGGAAGGTTTTCTTTCTTGTCATCAACTTTCTTTCGAATTTGACTGATTTGATGGTTTTTCTTTTTCTTTATGGATTCTAGTCTTGTGAATTTTGAGACCCTTACCAGAAGAGAAATTTTTATGGTTTCGCATTCAAAAATTGACTCACTTCTTGTAAAATATAAAGTTTCTTCGGGCGATGACATTTCTGATCTTGTGTAGAAAATTTGAATAAAAAAATCTTGTATAATAAGTTCAAAGATCGAAAGTAACTTCTTAAATGTGTATAAGGCAAATTGTAATTAAAAAAAAACAGATTTGTAGATAAAAAACTTGTAAAAGATATTTTGATTTAGACTGACTTTGACAGATGATTCTTTAAATCAGTTTCTATTTCTATAAAACTATTTTATTTTATTTAACAATTTACTGACACAAGTTATTTGTGATGTCAAAAATGACGAGGAGAACTACAGTTATTTATGGTACTAGTGGGTAAAGTAAGATATTGCCCATGAGAAAATTAACCTGCGAGGCGTCAGCCAAGCTGTTATTCGGGAGCTATTTTGAAGTAGTTCCGGAATGGTTTGGGAGCTAAAAATTTGGCAAATTAAGTCTTTTTTAAAGACCCGTGTCTGTGCAAAATCTTATGAACGACGGCCGATGGCCCAAAACCCGATATCCTCCTTTCTTTTAGTATTTTTTTGAAAAAAATTTTTTTTTTGAAAATTTTTTAATTTTTTTTTTAATTTTTTTTTGAAATTTTTTTAAAATTTTTTTTTTAATTTTTTTTGAAATTTTTTTTGAAATTTTTTTTTGAAATTTTTTTTTTAATTCTTTTTTTTTAATTTTTTTTTCAAAATTTTTTTTTGAAATTTTTTTTTCAAAATTTTTTTTTGAAATTTTTTTTTCAAAAATATTTTTTAATTTTTTTTTTATTTTTTTTTGAAATTTTTTTTTTTGAAAATTTTTTTTTAAATTTTTTTTTGAAAATTTTTTTGAAAATTTTTTTGTTAAAAATTTTTTTTGAAAATTTTTTTTTGAAAATTTTTTTTTGAATTTTTTTTTTTTTGAAATTTTTTTTTTATTTTTTTTTTTTTATTTTTTTTTTACTTTAAAAAAAAAAACTATATTTTATATGTCCGTTTTTGATCTCCGTTTGCTGTTATTTTTGCCTGTTATATTTGCTTGAATTTTTGCAGGTGCCTGTAATTTTTATTTATTTTTGTCTGTTATTTTTGCAGTTATTATTGCCTGTTATTCTTTTTATTTTTGCCTGTAATTTTGTGTTATTTTTACTGTTATTATTGCCTGTTATTTTTGTTATTTTCGTTTGGTTTCGTTTCGTCAATTTTCGTTTGGTTTCGTTTCGTCAATTTTCGTTTGGTTTGGACTTGTTGCAATCCGCTAGGTTTGGACTTTTTAATTTAAAAAAAGACGACCGCCAGCAGGGCCTAAAAATCTCCGGTCAAACGTGGCGGCCCAGCCACCGCCGCCTCGACTACTGACAAACCGAAGAAGTGAACGGTCACTAATGTTGTTGCACCACCACCGATTCTACGACGTCGTGTTCGACATTAAATGGTCCTTTTCAGGGCCACAAATTTTATTCAGAGAAAAAAGGATTTTACATCAAACGTTTGGTTTTACCCATCTGCTGCTCCTCGCCTTTATTTTTGAAATTTTTTTGCAGCGAGCAGTTAAGTAGCAGGAGCAAGCCAAACGTATCGCCCCTCTGACATCACCTTCATTAATTTTTTCAGAAACAAGTTTGGAAATTTGAAGATCAATTTTGTTTTGAGCAATAAAGTGTTCCGGATTCTCATGGTACATTTTCTTGGAGTAAACCTTACTTTCTTTTAGAGGTAAAGAGGTATTTTCGGAAAAATCTAGTAATAATTTGTTTATTTTGGATGTCAATGTAAAATTTGGTTGATTTTTTTTATGAGGAAGTTTAAAACATAAATGAGCAAAAGAAAGTAACTGTTTCCAAGCTAGAGGAGAGTCATGTTTTAAGACACCATCAATGCACTTTAAATATACTTCGGCGGCTAAAATCCTAGATCCTTTCGGAATCTTGTGTAAAACTCTGCCTCTGTTCCTTACTATGAAGTTTATGAAATCATCTTGATTTGGAAGGTTTTCTTTCTTGTCATCAACTTTCTTTCGAATTTGACTGATTTGATGGTTTTTCTTTTTTCTTTATGGATTCCAGTCTTGTGAATTTTGAGACCCTTACCAGAAGAGAAATTTTTATGGCAAGTTTCGCATTCAAAAATTGACTCACTTCTTGTAAAATATAAAGTTTCTTCGGGCGATGACATTTCTGATCTTGTGTAGAAAATTTGAATAAAAAAATCTTGTATAATAAGTTCAAAGATCGAAAGTAACTTCTTAAATGTGTATAAGGCAAATTGTAATTAAAAAAAAACAGATTTGTAGATAAAAAACTTGTAAAAGATATTTTGATTTAGATTGACTTTGACAGATGATTCTTTAAATCAGTTTCTATTTCTATAAAACTATTTTATTTAATTTAACAATTTACGGACACAAGTTATTTGTGATGTCAAAAATGACTAGGAGAACTACAGTTATTTATGGTACTAGTGGGTAAAGTAAGATATTGCCCATGAGAAAATTAACCTGCGAGGCGTCAGCCAAGCTGTTATTCGGGAGCTATTTTGAAGGAGTTCCGGAATGGTTTGGGAGCTAAAAATTTGGCAAATTAAGTCTTTTTTAAAGACCCGTGTCTGTGCAAAATCTTATGAACGACGGCCGATGGCCCAAAACCCGATATCCTCCTTTCTTTTACTATTTTTTAAAAAAAATTTTTTTTTTGAAAATATTTTTTAGAATTTTTTTTTTTAAATTATTTTGAAATTTTTTTTAAATTTTTTTTTTAAATATTTTTTGAAATTTTTTTTGAAATTTTTTTTTGAAAATTTTTTTTTTAATTCTTTTTTTAAAATTTTTTTTTTCAAATTTTTTTTTTGAAATTTTTTTTTCAAAAATATTTTTTAATTTTTTTTTTTTATTTTTTTTTGAAATTTTTTTTCTTAAAAATTTTGTTTTGAATTTTTTTTTTGAAAATTTTTTTGAAAATTTTTTTTGTTAAAAATTTTTTTTGAAAATTTTTTTTTGAAAATTTTTTTTTTGAATTATTTTTTTTTTGAAAATTTTTTTTTATTTTTTTTTTTATTTTTTTTTTACTTTTAAAAAAAACTATATTTATTTTATATGTCCGTTTTTGATCTCCGTTTGCTGTTATTTTGGCCTGTTATATTTGCTTGAATTTTTGCAGGTGCCTGTAATTTTTATTTATTTTTGTCTGTTATTTTTGCAGTTATTATTGCCTGTTATTCTTTTTATTTTTGCCTGTAATTTTGTGTTATTTTTACTGTTATTATTGCCTGTTATTTTTGATATTTTCGTTTGGTTTCGTTTCGTCAATTTTCGTTTGGTTTCGTTTCGTCAATTTTCGTTTGGTTTCGTTTCGTCAATTTTCGTTTGGTTTGGACTTGTTGCAATCCGCTAGGTTTGGACTTTTTTTGTTGCACCACCACCGACTCTACGATGTCGTGTTCGACATTAAAAGGCCCTTTTTAGGGCCACAAATTTTATTCAGAGAAAAAAGGAACTTACATCAAACTTTTGTTTTTTTTTTTTGAGAAAAAGAACCTGGCACACATATAGGGGGGTTCCTGGGCCGGAGTCAAACTGCCTCAAATTTTGATATTTTGTTATTTCGGGGATAAACATTAAATTAGGAAAATTGCAGCCAAATTAAATGACCAGTTTCGGAGAAAAACGCTTTTAAAAATCTAATTTTATGACAGATATTTTGACGTTTGTTAAGGTTATTTTTTACTTCAGTAAATATTAACTTAATTAGCCGTTTTAAGTTTACTATCATCTATTAATTAAAGAACAGGCAATATAAATATTACATAAAAGGCTTTATTATCATTTACTTACATGTGGTTCTATAAAATTTTTAAAACTTTGTGAAACTTGCTGGCGTTTCCCACGTGTTAGCTAATTATCTGCATATTTTCTGTTAGATTTTTGTTTGATTATGTTGAAACATGGTTTGGTACATCGACAAATATTTTATAATGATATATTTTAGATTTTCTTAATATATTTTTCCAAAAATACGTCTTTTTATTTTTTTTTTAATTTTTGTCTCAATTTTTTTTGATTTTTTTTTTTTGATTTTTTTTTTTTGAATTTTTTTTTTGAAATTTTTTTTTTGAAATTTTTTTTTTGAATATTGTTTATATTTTTTTTTATTTTTTTTTTAATTAACCAGCAAATCAATAGATATCAATTTTTTTTTTTGAATTTTGATGTCCGTTTTTGATCTCCTTTTGCTTTTATTTTGCATGTTTGCCTGTTATTTTTGAAGATTATGTTTGCCTGTATTTTGTGTCTGTAATTTTTGCCATTTATTTTTGTCTGTTATTTTTGCTCGAGGGGCTGACCGCTGAGGAAATCTTTTGCACAAGCCAAAGGAACTCAGGAGGAACTCTGGTGGAACTCTGGAGGAACTCCGATGAACTCTTTGTAAAAAGGAGGAACTCTTTGCAAAATGGAGGAACTCTTTGCAAAATTTTATGTTGAAACTAGATGAGCCGTTACAAACACTTCACAAAATATCTTTGCTTTGGGCGCCAATTTTTTTTTTTTTTATGAAGGGGCGCCAAGTTTGGTAGAAACTGTCAGGGACAAAGCTTTTTTTCCTGAAGGTAATTTTGGGGCGCCAATTATTGTTCAGAAGGGGCGCCAAGTTTGGTAGAAATCGTTAGGGACAAAGCTATTTTTCCTGAAGGCAATTTTGGGGCGCCAATTATTGTTCAGAATGGGCGGCAAGTTTGGTAGAAACCGTTAGGGACAAAGCTTTTTGTACTGAAGGTAATTTTGGGGCGCCAATTATTTTCAGAAGGGGCGCCAAGTTTTGGTAGAAACCGTTAGGGACAAAGCTTTTTTTCCTGAAGGTAATCTTGGGGCGCCAATTTTTGTTTTGAAGGGGCGCCAAGTTGTTGCAATCCGCTAGGTTTGGTTTGGTTTCGTTTCGTCAATTTTCGTTTGGTTTCATTTCGTCAATTTTCGTTTGGACTTTTTGGTTTGGACTTTTTAATTTAAAAAAAGACGACCGCCAGCAGGGCCTAAAAATCTCCGGTCAAACGTGGCGGCCCAGCCACCGCCGCCTCGACTACTGACAAACCGAAGAAGTGAACGGTCACTAATGTTGTTGCACCACCACCGATTCTACGACGTCGTGTTCGACATTAAATGGTCCTTTTCAGGGCCACAAATTTTATTCAGAGAAAAAATCATTTTACATCAAACGTTTGGTTTTACCCATCTGCTGCTCCTCGCCTTTATTTTTGAAAATTTTTTGCAGCGAGCAGTTAAGTAGCAGGAGCAAGCCAAACGTATCGCCCCTCTGACATCACCTTCATTAATTTTTTCAGAAACAAGTTTGGAAATTTGAAGATCAATTTTGTTTTGAGCAATAAAGTCTTCCGGATTCTCATGGTACATTTTCTTGGAGTAAACCTTACTTTCTTTTAGAGATAAAGAGGTATTTTCGGAAAAATCTAGTAATAATTTGTTTATTTTGGATGTCAATGTAAAATTTGGTTGATTTTTTTTATGAGGAAGTTTAAAACATAAATGAGCAAAAGAAAGTAACTGTTTTCAAGCTAGAGGAGAGTCATGTTTTAAGACACCATCAATGCACTTTAAATATACTTCGGCGGCTAAAATCCTAGATCCTTTCGGAATCTTGTGTAAAACTCTGCCTCTGTTCCTTAGTTTAACTATGAAGTTTATGAAATCATCTTCATTTGGAAGGTTTTCTTTCTTGTCATCAACTTTCTTTCGAATTTGACTGATTTGATGGTTTTTCTTTTTCTTTATGGATTCTAGTCTTGTGAATTTTGAGACCCTTACCAGAAGAGAAATTTTTATGGTTTCGCATTCAAAAATTGACTCACTTCTTGTAAAATATAAAGTTTCTTCGGGCGATGACATTTCTGATCTTGTGTAGAAAATTTGAATAAAAAAATCTTGTATAATAAGTTCAAAGATCGAAAGTAACTTCTTAAATGTGTATAAGGCAAATTGTAATTAAAAAAAAACAGATTTGTAGATAAAAAACTTGTAAAAGATATTTTGATTTAGACTGACTTTGACAGATGATTCTTTAAATCAGTTTCTATTTCTATAAAACTATTTTATTTTATTTAACAATTTACTGACACAAGTTATTTGTGATGTCAAAAATGACGAGGAGAACTACAGTTATTTATGGTACTAGTGGGTAAAGTAAGATATTGCCCATGAGAAAATTAACCTGCGAGGCGTCAGCCAAGCTGTTATTCGGGAGCTATTTTGAAGGAGTTCCGGAATGGTTTGGGAGCTAAAAATTTGGCAAATTAAGTCTTTTTTAAAGACCCGTGTCTGTGCAAAATCTTATGAACGACGGCCGATGGCCCAAAACCCGATATCCTCCTTTCCTTTAGTATTTTTTTGAAAATTTTTTTTTTTTTGAAAATTTTTTAATTTTTTTTTAAATTTTTTTTTGAAATTTTTTTAAATTTTTTTTTTTAATTTTTTTTGGAAATTTTTTTTGAAATTTTTTTTTGAAAATTTTTTTTTTAATTCTTTTTTTTTAATTTTTTTTTCAAAATTTTTTTTTTAAATTTTTTTCAAAATTTTTTTTTGAAATTTTTTTTTCAAAAATATTTTTTAATTTTTTTTTTTTTATTTTTTTTTGAAATTTTTTTTGTTAAAAATTTTTTTTTGAATTTTTTTTTGAAAATTTTTTTGAAAATTTTTTTGTTAAAAATTTTTTTTGAAAATTTTTTTTTGAAAATTTTTTTTTGAATTTTTTTTTTTTTGAAATTTTTTTTTATTTTTTTTTTTTATTTTTTTTTTTACTTAAAAAAAAAACTATATTTATTTTATATGTCCGTTTTTGATCTCCGTTTGCTGTTATTTTTGCCTGTTATATTTGCTTGAATTTTTGCAGGTGCCTGTAATTTTTATTTATTTTTGTCTGTTAATTTTGCAGTTATTATTGCCTGTTATTCTTTTTATTTTTGCCTGTAATTTTGTGTTATTTTTACTGTTATTATTGCCTGTTATTTTTGTTATTTTCGTTTGGTTTCGTTTCGTCAATTTTCGTTTGGTTTCGTTTCGTCAATTTTCGTTTGGTTTCGTTTCGTCAATTTTCGTTTGGACTTTTTGGTTTGGACTTTTTAATTTAAAAAAAGACGACCGCCAGCAGGGCCTAAAAATCTCCGGTCAAACGTGGCGGCCCAGCCACCGCCGCCTCGACTACTGACAAACCGAAGAAGTGAACGGTCACTAATGTTGTTGCACCACCACCGATTCTACGACGTCGTGTTCGACATTAAATGGTCCTTTTCAGGGCCACAAATTTTATTCAGAGAAAAAATCATTTTACATCAAACGTTTGGTTTTACCCATCTGCTGCTCCTCGCCTTTATTTTTGAAAATTTTTTGCAGCGAGCAGTTAAGTAGCAGGAGCAAGCCAAACGTATCGCCCCTCTGACATCACCTTCATTAATTTTTTCAGAAACAAGTTTGGAAATTTGAAGATCAATTTTGTTTTGAGCAATAAAGTCTTCCGGATTCTCATGGTACATTTTCTTGGAGTAAACCTTACTTTCTTTTAGAGATAAAGAGGTATTTTCGGAAAAATCTAGTAATAATTTGTTTATTTTGGATGTCAATGTAAAATTTGGTTGATTTTTTTTATGAGGAAGTTTAAAACATAAATGAGCAAAAGAAAGTAACTGTTTTCAAGAAGCTAGAGGAGAGTCATGTTTTAAGACACCATCAATGCAGTTTAAATATACTTCGGCGGCTAAAATCCTAGATCCTTTCGGAATCTTGTGTAAAACTCTGCCTCTGTTCCTTAGTTTAACTATGAAGTTTATGAAATCATCTTCATTTGGAAGGTTTTCTTTCTTGTCATCAACTTTCTTTCGAATTTGACTGATTTGATGGTTTTTCTTTTTCTTTATGGATTCTAGTCTTGTGAATTTTGAGACCCTTACCAGAAGAGAAATTTTTATGGCAAGTTTCGCATTCAAAAATTGACTCACTTCTTGTAAAATATAAAGTTTCTTCGGGCGATGACATTTCTGATCTTGTGTAGAAAATTTGAATAAAAAAATCTTGTATAATAAGTTCAAAGATCGAAAGTAACTTCTTAAATGTGTATAAGGCAAATTGTAATTAAAAAAAAACAGATTTGTAGATAAAAAACTTGTAAAAGATATTTTGATTTAGACTGACTTTGACAGATGATTCTTTAAATCAGTTTCTATTTCTATAAAACTATTTTATTTTATTTAACAATTTACTGACACAAGTTATTTGTGATGTCAAAAATGACGAGGAGAACTACAGTTATTTATGGTACTAGTGGGTAAAGTAAGATATTGCCCATGAGAAAATTAACCTGCGAGGCGTCAGCCAAGCTGTTATTCGGGAGCTATTTTGAAGGAGTTCCGGAATGGTTTGGGAGCTAAAAATTTGGCAAATTAAGTCTTTTTTTAAGACCCGTGTCTGTGCAAAATCTTATGAACGACGGCCGATGGCCCAAAACCCGATATCCTCCTTTCTTTTAGTATTTTTTTGAAAAATTTTTTTTTTTTGAAAATTTTTTAATTTTTTTTTAAATTTTTTTTTGAAATTTTTTTAAAATTTTTTTTTTAATTTTTTTTGAAATTTTTTTTGAAATTTTTTTTTGAAAATTTTTTTTTTAATTCTTTTTTTTTAATTTTTTTTTCAAATTTTTTTTTTTAAATTTTTTTTTCAAAATTTTTTTTTGAAATTTTTTTTTCAAAAATATTTTTTAATTTTTTTTTTTTATTTTTTTTTGAAATTTTTTTTGTTAAAAATTTTTTTTTGAATTTTTTTTTGAAAATTTTTTTGAAAATTTTTTTGTTAAAAATTTTTTTTGAAAATTTTTTTTTGAAAATTTTTTTTTGAATTTTTTTTTTTTTTTGAAATTTTTTTTTATTTTTTTTTTTATTTTTTTTTTTACTTAAAAAAAAAACTATATTTATTTTATATGTCCGTTTTTGATCTCCGTTTGCTGTTATTTTTGCCTGTTATATTTGCTTGAATTTTTGCAGGTGCCTGTAATTTTTATTTATTTTTGTCTGTTAATTTTGCAGTTATTATTGCCTGTTATTCTTTTTATTTTTGCCTGTAATTTTGTGTTATTTTTACTGTTATTATTGCCTGTTATTTTTGTTATTTTCGTTTTGTTTCGTTTCGTCAATTTTCGTTTGGTTTGGACTTTTTGGTTTGGACTTTTTAATTTAAAAAAAGACGACCGCCAGCAGGGCCTAAAAATCTCCGGTCAAACGTGGCGGCCCAGCCACCGCCGCCTCGACTACTGACAAACCGAAGAAGTGAACGGTCACTAATGTTGTTGCACCACCACCGATTCTACGACGTCGTGTTCGACATTAAATGGTCCTTTTCAGGGCCACAAATTTTATTCAGAGAAAAAATCATTTTACATCAAACGTTTGGTTTTACCCATCTGCTGCTCCTCGCCTTTATTTTTGAAAGTTTTTTGCAGCGAGCAGTTAAGTAGCAGGAGCAAGCCAAACGTATCGCCCCTCTGACATCACCTTCATTAATTTTTTCAGAAACAAGTTTGGAAATTTGAAGATCAATTTTGTTTTGAGCAATAAAGTCTTCCGGATTCTCATGGTACATTTTCTTGGAGTAAACCTTACTTTCTTTTAGAGATAAAGAGGTATTTTCGGAAAAATCTAGTAATAATTTGTTTATTTTGGATGTCAATGTAAAATTTGGTTGATTTTTTTTATGAGGAAGTTTAAAACATAAATGAACAAAAGAAAGTAACTGTTTTCAAGCTAGAGGAGAGTCATGTTTTAAGACACCATCAATGCACTTTAAATATACTTCGGCGGCTAAAATCCTAGATCCTTTCGGAATCTTGTGTAAAACTCTGCCTCTGTTCCTTAGTTTAACTATGAAGTTTATGAAATCATCTTCATTTGGAAGGTTTTCTTTCTTGTCATCAACTTTCTTTCGAATTTGACTGATTTGATGGTTTTTCTTTTTCTTTATGGATTCTAGTCTTGTGAATTTTGAGACCCTTACCAGAAGAGAAAATTTTATGGTTTCGCATTCAAAAATTGACTCACTTCTTGTTAAATATAAAGTTTCTTCGGGCGATGACATTTCTGATCTTGTGTAGAAAATTTGAATAAAAAAATCTTGTATAATAAGTTCAAAGATCGAAAGTAACTTCTTAAATGTGTATAAGGCAAATTGTAATTAAAAAAAAACAGATTTGTAGATAAAAAACTTGTAAAAGATATTTTGATTTAGACTGACTTTGACAGATGATTCTTTAAATCAGTTTCTATTTCTATAAAACTATTTTATTTTATTTAACAATTTACTGACACAAGTTATTTGTGATGTCAAAAATGACGAGGAGAACTACAGTTATTTATGGTACTAGTGGGTAAAGTAAGATATTGCCCATGAGAAAATTAACCTGCGAGGCGTCAGCCAAGCTGTTATTCGGGAGCTATTTTGAAGGAGTTCCGGAATGGTTTGGGAGCTAAAAATTTGGCAAATTAAGTCTTTTTTAAAGACCCGTGTCTGTGCAAAATCTTATGAACGACGGCCGATGGCCCAAAACCCGATATCCTCCTTTCTTTTAGTATTTTTTTGAAAAAAATTTATTTTTTGAAAATTTTTTAATTTTTTTTTTAATTTTTTTTTGAAATTTTTTTAAATTTTTTTTTTTAATTTTTTTTGAAATTTTTTTTGAAATTTTTTTTTGAAATTTTTTTTTTTAATTCTTTTTTTTTAATTTTTTTTTCAAAATTTTTTTTTGAAATTTTTTTTTCAAAATTTTTTTTTCAAAATTTTTTTTTGAAATTTTTTTTTCAAAAATATTTTTTAATTTTTTTTTTTTTATTTTTTTTTGAAATTTTTTTTGTTAAAAATTTTTTTTTGAATTTTTTTTTGAAAATTTTTTTGAAAATTTTTTTGTTAAAAATTTTTTTTGAAAATTTTTTTTTGAAAATTTTTTTTTGAATTTTTTTTTTTTTTGAATTTTTTTTTTATTTTTTTTTTATTTTTTTTTTTACTTAAAAAAAAAACTATATTTATTTTATATGTCCGTTTTTGATCTCCGTTTGCTGTTATTTTTGCCTGTTATATTTGCTTGAATTTTTGCAGGTGCCTGTAATTTTTATTTATTTTTGTCTGTTATTTTTGCAGTTATTATTGCCTGTTATTCTTTTTATTTTTGCCTGTAATTTTGTGTTATTTTTACTGTTATTATTGCCTGTTATTTTTGTTATTTTCGTTTGGTTTCGTTTCGTCAATTTTCGTTTGGTTTCGTTTCGTCAATTTTCGTTTGGTTTCATTTCGTCAATTTTCGTTTGGACTTTTTGGTTTGGACTTTTTAATTTAAAAAAAGACGACCGCCAGCAGGGCCTAAAAATCTCCGGTCAAACGTGGCGGCCCAGCCACCGCCGCCTCGACTACTGACAAACCGAAGAAGTGAACGGTCACTAATGTTGTTGCACCACCACCGATTCTACGACGTCGTGTTCGACATTAAATGGTCCTTTTCAGGGCCACAAATTTTATTCAGAGAAAAAATCATTTTACATCAAACGTTTGGTTTTACCCATCGCCTTTATTTTTGAAAATTTTTTGCAGCGAGCAGTTAAGTAGCAGGAGCAAGCCAAACGTATCGCCCCTCTGACATCACCTTCATTAATTTTTTCAGAAACAAGTTTGGAAATTTGAAGATCAATTTTGTTTTGAGCAATAAAGTCTTCCGGATTCTCATGGTACATTTTCTTGGAGTAAACCTTACTTTCTTTTAGAGATAAAGAGGTATTTTCGGAAAAATCTAGTAATAATTTGTTTATTTTGGATGTCAATGTAAAATTTGGTTGATTTTTTTTATGAGGAAGTTTAAAACATAAATGAGCAAAAGAAAGTAACTGTTTTCAAGCTAGAGGAGAGTCATGTTTTAAGACACCATCAATGCAGTTTAAATATACTTCGGCGGCTAAAATCCTAGATCCTTTCGGAATCTTGTGTAAAACTCTGCCTCTGTTCCTTAGTTTAACTATGAAGTTTATGAAATCATCTTCATTTGGAAGGTTTTCTTTCTTGTCATCAACTTTCTTTCGAATTTGACTGATTTGATGGTTTTTCTTTTTCTTTATGGATTCTAGTCTTGTGAATTTTGAGACCCTTACCAGAAGAGAAATTTTTATGGCAAGTTTCGCATTCAAAAATTGACTCACTTCTTGTAAAATATAAAGTTTCTTCGGGCGATGACATTTCTGATCTTGTGTAGAAAATTTGAATAAAAAAATCTTGTATAATAAGTTCAAAGATCGAAAGTAACTTCTTAAATGTGTATAAGGCAAATTGTAATTAAAAAAAAACAGATTTGTAGATAAAAAACTTGTAAAAGATATTTTGATTTAGACTGACTTTGACAGATGATTCTTTAAATCAGTTTCTATTTCTATAAAACTATTTTATTTTATTTAACAATTTACTGACACAAGTTATTTGTGATGTCAAAAATGACGAGGAGAACTACAGTTATTTATGGTACTAGTGGGTAAAGTAAGATATTGCCCATGAGAAAATTAACCTGCGAGGCGTCAGCCAAGCTGTTATTCGGGAGCTATTTTGAAGGAGTTCCGGAATGGTTTGGGAGCTAAAAATTTGGCAAATTAAGTCTTTTTTAAAGACCCGTGTCTGTGCAAAATCTTATGAACGACGGCCGATGGCCCAAAACCCGATATCCTCCTTTCTTTTAGTATTTTTTTGAAAAATTTTTTTTTTTTTGAAAATTTTTTAATTTTTTTTTAAATTTTTTTTTGAAATTTTTTTAAAATTTTTTTTTTAATTTTTTTTGAAATTTTTTTTGAAATTTTTTTTTGAAAATTTTTTTTTTAATTCTTTTTTTTTAATTTTTTTTTCAAAATTTTTTTTTTAAATTTTTTTTTCAAAATTTTTTTTTGAAATTTTTTTTTCAAAAATATTTTTATATTTTTTTTTTTTTATTTTTTTTTGAAATTTTTTTTGTTAAAAATTTTTTTTTGAATTTTTTTTTGAAAATTTTTTTGAAAATTTTTTTGTTAAAAATTTTTTTTGAAAATTTTTTTTTGAAAATTTTTTTTTGAATTTTTTTTTTTTTTGAAATTTTTTTTTATTTTTTTTTTTTATTTTTTTTTTTACTTAAAAAAAAAACTATTTATTTTATATGTCCGTTTTTGATCTCCGTTTGCTGTTATTTTTGCCTGTTATATTTGCTTGAATTTTTGCAGGTGCCTGTAATTTTTATTTATTTTTGTCTGTTAATTTTGCAGTTATTATTGCCTGTTATTCTTTTTTTTTTTGCCTGTAATTTTGTGTTATTTTTACTGTTATTATTGCCTGTTATTTTTGTTATTTTCGTTTGGTTTCGTTTCGTCAATTTTCGTTTGGTTTCGTTTCGTCAATTTTCGTTTGGTTTCGTTTCGTCAATTTTCGTTTGGTTTCGTTTCGTCAATTTTTGTTTGGTTTCGTTTCGTCAATTTTCGTTTGGTTTGGACTTGTTGCAATCCGCTAGGTTTGGACTTTTTAATTTAAAAAAAGACGACCGCCAGCAGGGCCTAAAAATCTCCGGTCAAACGTGGCGGCCCAGCCACCGCCGCCTCGACTACTGACAAACCGAAGAAGTGAACGGTCACTAATGTTGTTGCACCACCACCGATTCTACGACGTCGTGTTCGACATTAAATGGTCCTTTTCAGGGCCACAAATTTTATTCAGAGAAAAAAGGATTTTACATCAAACGTTTGGTTTTACCCATCTGCTGCTCCTCGCCTTTATTTTTGAAAATTTTTTGCAGCGAGCAGTTAAGTAGCAGGAGCAAGCCAAACGTATCGCCCCTCTGACATCACCTTCATTAATTTTTTCAGAAACAAGTTTGGAAATTTGAAGATCAATTTTGTTTTGAGCAATAAAGTCTTCCGGATTCTCATGGTACATTTTCTTGGAGTAAACCTTACTTTCTTTTAGAGATAAAGAGGTATTTTCGGAAAAATCTAGTAATAATTTGTTTATTTTGGATGTCAATGTAAAATTTGGTTGATTTTTTTATGAGGAAGTTTAAAACATAAATGAGCAAAAGAAAGTAACTGTTTTCAAGCTAGAGGAGAGTCATGTTTTAAGACACCATCAATGCACTTTAAATATACTTCGGCGGCTAAAATCCTAGATCCTTTCGGAATCTTGTGTAAAACTCTGCCTCTGTTCCTTAGTTAACTATGAAGTTTATGAAATCATCTTCATTTGGAAGGTTTTCTTTCTTGTCATCAACTTTCTTTCGAATTTGACTGATTTGATGGTTTTTCTTTTTCTTTATGGATTCTAGTCTTGTGAATTTTGAGACCCTTACCAGAAGAGAAATTTTTATGGCAAGTTTCGCATTCAAAAATTGACTCACTTCTTGTAAAATATTAAGTTTCTTCGGGCGATGACATTTCTGATCTTGTGTAGAAAATTTGAATAAAAAAATCTTGTATAATAAGTTCAAAGATCGAAAGTAACTTCTTAAATGTGTATAAGGCAAATTGTAATTAAAAAAAAACAGATTTGTAGATAAAAAACTTGTAAAAGATATTTTGATTTAGATTGACTTTGACAGATGATTCTTTAAATCAGTTTCTATTTCTATAAAACTATTTTATTTAATTTAACAATTTACTGACACAAGTTATTTGTGATGTCAAAAATGACGAGGAGAACTACAGTTATTTATGATACTAGTGGGTAAAGTAAGATATTGCCCATGAGAAAATTAACCTGCGAGGCGTCAGCCAAGCTGTTATTCGGGAGCTATTTTGAAGGAGTTCCGGAATGGCTTGGGAGCTAAAAATTTGGCAAATTAAGTCTTTTTTAAAGACCTGTGTCTGTGCAAAATCTTATGAACGACGGCCGATGGCCCAAAACCCGATATCCTCCTTTCTTTTAGTATTTTTTTTTAAAAAAATTTTTTTTTTGAAAATTTTTTTAATTTTTTTTTTAAATTTTTTTTGAAATATTTTTTGAAATATTTTAAAATTTTTTTTTTAATTTTTTTTGAAATTTTTTTTGAATTTTTTTTTTGAAAATTATTTTTTTAATTCTTTTTTTTAATTCTTTTTTTTTAATTTTTTTTTTTAATTTTTTTTGAAATTTTTTTAAAATTTTTTTTTTAATTTTTTTTGAATTTTTTTTTGAATTTTTTTTTTTGAAAATAATTTTTTTAATTCTTTTTTTTAAATTTTTTTTTCAAATTTTTTTTTTGAAATTTTTTTTTCAAAAATATTTTTTAATTTTTTTTTTTTATTTTTTTTTCAAATTTTTTTTGTTAAAAATTTTATTTTTATTTATATTTGAAAATTTTTTTGAAAATTTTTTTGTTAAAAATTTTTTTTGAAAATTTTTTTTTGAACATTTTTTTTGAATTTTTTTTTTTTTTTTGAATTTTTTTTTTTTTGAATTTTTTTTTAATTTTTTTTTAATTAACCAGCAAACAGAGATCAAAAACGGACATGAAAATTAGATATCAATTTTTTTTTGAAAAAAAATTTATATCTAATTTTGATGTCCGTTTGCTTTTTTTTGTATGTTTGCCTGTAAATTTTGTGTCTGTAATTTTTGCCATTTATTTTTGTCTGTTATTTTTGCTCGAGGGGTTGATCGCGGAGGAAATCTTTTGTACAAGCCAAAGGAACTCTCAGGAGGAACTCTGGAGGAATTCCGAGGAACTCTTTGTAAAAAGGAGGAACTCTGGAGGAACTCTGCAAAATTTTATGTTCAAACTAGATGAGCCGTTACAAACACTTTACAAAACATCCTACCCTTGGGCGCCAATATTTTTTATAAAGGGGCGCTAAGTTTGGTAGAAACCGTTAGGGACAAAGCTTTTTTTCGCGAAGGTAATTTTGGGGCGCCAATTATTGAACAACAGAAGGGGCGCCAAGTTTGGTAGAAATTGTTAGGGACAAAGCTATTTTTCCTGAAGGTAATTTTGGGGCGCCAATTATTGTTCAGAAGGGGCGCCAAGTTTGGTAGAAACAGTTAGGGACAAAGCTTTGTTTCCTGAAGGTAATTTGGGGGCTCCAATTATTGTTCAGAAGGGGCGCCAAGTTTGGTAGAAACAGTTAGGGACAAACCTTTTTTTTCTGAAGGTAATTTTGGGGCGCCAATTATTGTTCAGAAGGGGCGCTAAGTTTGGTAGAAACCGTTAGGGACAAAGCTTTTTTTCCTGAAGGTAATTTTGGGGCGCCAATTATTGTTCAGAAGGGGCGCCAAGTGTGGTAGAAACAGTTAGGGACAAAGCTTTTTTTCCTGAAGGTAATTTTGGGGCGCCAATTATTGTTTAGAAGGGGCGCCAAGTTTGGTAGAAACAGTTAGGGACAAAGCTTTTTTTCCTGAAGGTAATCTAGGGGCGCCAATTTTTGTCTTGAAGGGGCGCCAAGTTGTTGCAATCCGCTAGGTTTGGTTTGGTTTCGTTTCGTCAATTTTCGTTTGGTTTGGACTTGTTGCAATCCGCTAGGTTTGGTTTGGTTTCGTTTCGTCAATTTTCGTTTGGTTTGGACTTGTTGCAATCCGCTAGGTTTGGTTTGGTTTCGTTTCGTCAATTTTCGTTTGGTTTGGACTTGTTGCAATCCGCTAGGTTTGGACTTTTTAATTTAAAAAAAGACGACCGCCAGCAGGGCCTAAAAATCTCCGGTCAAACGTGGCGGCCCAGCCACCGCCGCCTCGACTACTGACAAACCGAAGAAGTGAACGGTCACTAATGTTGTTGCACCACCACCGATTCTACGACGTCGTGTTCGACATTAAATGGTCCTTTTCAGGGCCACAAATTTTATTCAGAGAAAAAAGGATTTTACATCAAACGTTTGGTTTTACCCATCTGCTGCTCCTCGCCTTTATTTTTGAAAATTTTTTGCAGCGAGCAGTTAAGTAGCAGGAGCAAGCCAAACGTATCGCCCCTCTGACATCACCTTCATTAATTTTTTCAGAAACAAGTTTGGAAATTTGAAGATCAATTTTGTTTTGAGCAATAAAGTCTTCCGGATTCTCATGGTACATTTTCTTGGAGTAAACCTTACTTTCTTTTAGAGATAAAGAGGTATTTTCGGAAAAATCTAGTAATAATTTGTTTATTTTGGATGTCAATGTAAAATTTGGTTGATTTTTTTTATGAGGAAGTTTAAAACATAAATGAGCAAAAGAAAGTAACTGTTTTCAAGCTAGAGGAGAGTCATGTTTTAAGACACCATCAATGCACTTTAAATATACTTCGGCGGCTAAAATCCTAGATCCTTTCGGAATCTTGTGTAAAACTCTGCCTCTGTTCCTTAGTTTAACTATGAAGTTTATGAAATCATCTTCATTTGGAAGGTTTTCTTTCTTGTCATCAACTTTCTTTCGAATTTGACTGATTTGATGGTTTTTCTTTTTCTTTATGGATTCTAGTCTTGTGAATTTTGAGACCCTTACCAGAAGAGAAATTTTTATGGTTTCGCATTCAAAAATTGACTCACTTCTTGTAAAATATAAAGTTTCTTCGGGCGATGACATTTATGATCTTGTGTAGAAAATTTGAATAAAAAAATCTTGTATAATAAGTTCAAAGATCGAAAGTAACTTCTTAAATGTGTATAAGGCAAATTGTAATTAAAAAAAACAGATTTGTAGATAAAAAACTTGTAAAAGATATTTTGATTTAGACTGACTTTGACAGATGATTCTTTAAATCAGTTTCTATTTCTATAAAACTATTTTATTTTATTTAACAATTTACTGACACAAGTTATTTGTGATGTCAAAAATGACGAGGAGAACTACAGTTATTTATGGTACTAGTGGGTAAAGTAAGATATTGCCCATGAGAAAATTAACCTGCGAGGCGTCAGCCAAGCTGTTATTCGGGAGCTATTTTGAAGGAGTTCCGGAATGGTTTGGGAGCTAAAAATTTGGCAAATTAAGTCTTTTTTAAAGACCCGTGTCTGTGCAAAATCTTATGAACCACGGCCGATGGCCCAAAACCCGATATCCTCCTTTCTTTTAGTATTTTTTTGAAAAAATTTTTTTTTTTGAAAATTTTTTAATTTTTTTTTAAATTTTTTTTTGAAATTTTTTTAAATTTTTTTTTTTAATTTTTTTTGAAATTTTTTTTGAATTTTTTTTTTGAAATTTTTTTTTTTAATTCTTTTTTTTTAATTTTTTTTTCAAAATTTTTTTTTGAAATTTTTTTTTCAAAATTTTTTTTTGAAATTTTTTTTTCAAAAATATTTTTTAATTTTTTTTTTTATTTTTTTTTGAAATTTTTTTTGTTAAAAATTTTTTTTTGAATTTTTTTTTGAAAATTTTTTTGAAAATTTTTTTGTTAAAAATTTTTTTTTAAATTTTTTTTTTGAAAATTTTTTTTTTAATTTTTTTTTTTTTTGAAATTTTTTTTAATTTTTTTTTTTATTTTTTTTTTACTTAAAAAAAAACTATATTTTATATGTCCGTTTTTGATCTCAGTTTGCTGTTATTTTTGCCTGTTATATTTGCTTGAATTTTTGCAGGTGCCTGTAATTTTTATTTATTTTTGTCTGTTAATTTTGCAGTTATTATTGCCTGTTATTCTTTTTATTTTTGCCTGTAATTTTGTGTTATTTTTACTGTTATTATTGCCTGTTATTTTTGTTATTTTCGTTTGGTTTCGTTTCGTCAATTTTCGTTTGGTTTCGTTTCGTCAATTTTCGTTTGGTTTCGTTTCGTCAATTTTCGTTTGGACTTTTTGGTTTGGACTTTTTAATTTAAAAAAAGACGACCGCCAGCAGGGCCTAAAAATCTCCGGTCAAACGTGGCGGCCCAGCCACCGCCGCCTCGACTACTGACAAACCGAAGAAGTGAACGGTCACTAATGTTGTTGCACCACCACCGATTCTACGACGTCGTGTTCGACATTAAATGGTCCTTTTCAGGGCCACAAATTTTATTCAGAGAAAAAAGGATTATACATCAAACGTTTGGTTTTACCCATCTGCTGCTCCTCGCCTTTATTTTTGAAAATTTTTTGCAGCGAGCAGTTAAGTAGCAGGAGCAAGCCAAACGTATCGCCCCTCTGACATCACCTTCATTAATTTTTTCAGAAACAAGTTTGGAAATTTGAAGATCAATTTTGTTTTGAGCAATAAAGTGTTCCGGATTCTCATGGTACATTTTCTTGGAGTAAACCTTACTTTCTTTTAGAGGTAAAGAGGTATTTTCGGAAAAATCTCGTAATAATTTGTTTATTTTGGATGTCAATGTAAAATTTGGTTGATTTTTTTTATGAGGAAGTTTAAAACATAAATGAGCAAAAGAAAGTAACTATTTTCAAGCTAGAGGAGAGTCATGTTTTAAGACACCATCAATGCACTTTAAATATACTTCGGCGGCTAAAATCCTAGATCCTTTCGGAATCTTGTGTAAAACTCTGCCTCTGTTCCTTAGTTTAACTATGAAGTTTATGAAATCATCTTCATTTGGAAGGTTTTCTTTCTTGTCATCAACTTTCTTTCGAATTTGAGTGATTTGATGGTTTTTCTTTTTCTTTATGGATTCTAGTCTTGTGAATTTTGAGACCCTTACCAGAAGAGAAATTTTTATGGTTTCGCATTCAAAAATTGACTCACTTCTTGTAAAATATAAAGTTTCTTCGGGCGATGACATTTCTGATCTTGTGTAGAAAATTTGAATAAAAAAATCTTGTATAATCCCTGATAGCACCAAAACCTTCTAAGAATATTCTTAAAATAAATAGCCGGAAGTACAGCATGCTTCTTAGAAGCATGTCTATTTTGCTCAGGATATTCTAAGAACGATTAAAGAAATGCAAAGGATACCGTTTTAATCATGCTGGGAGTTCCTAAGAAGGTTCTTAAAAGCCTCTGCATCAAATAAGAATGTTTTAAGAAGCATGTTAAGAATATTCTTAGAAGTAGGTACATGTACTTTTAAGAATATTCTTAGCATGCTTCTAAAAATATTCTAATTTGATGCATTTAAGTAATAATATTGAATATTGCGCATGCGCAAACAAAGTAGGTAGGCGTTTCAGAATTCTGCATTAATGTAGTTTTCTCTTTCTTTCAATTTTATTTTATAATACTCTATCCTTTTTATGGAGTGATATCATAAATTTGGACATGGCGAAAAATTTTACATCTTTGTGATAAACCTAATAATTAAAGTATATAAAAATCTTTAGATATAGCATCCATCAGGTAAGATTCATATGGGATATGCAGTTTTACTGTGAAAGTAAACTTTGTACCAAACATAAAAATCATGCGCCACACAAAAATCCAATGTTTAGAGAAAAAAATAGTAAATAATTATCATTTCAAAAAATAATAATTTAAATTTTTTGTCTAAAACTATATAAGAATGACTTTATGTCTAAAAATACATCCATTTCTACTACTACTACGGTAAAACTTATGTATACAATTTTAAGAATATTTGTAATTCTAACCTAATAAAATTAAAATAATATAACGCCATATTAGTATTCTAAAAACATTCCCATTAGAATATTTTAAGAATATGTATTTGAGCATATTCTTAGCAAAATACTCTAATCATGCTTAGCATGTGCACTATAGCATTATTCTAAAAATATTCCCATTAGAATATTTTAAGAATATGTATTGGGAATATTCTTAGCAAAATACTCTAATCATGCTAAGAATGTTTAGAGTAGAAGCACTTATGCTACTACAGCAGTGCACCTTTTAAGAACATGCTTAGCATGTTTACAGCATTATGCTAAGAACCTTTTCAAGGGAACGATTAAAAAACCTTCTTAGGATGAAGTGTGTTATCAGGGATAAGTTCAAAGATCGAAAGTAACTTCTTAAATGTGTATAAGGCAAATTGTAATTAAAAAAAAACAGATTTGTAGATAAAAAACTTGTAAAAGATATTTTGATTTAGACTGACTTTGACAGATGATTCTTTAAATCAGTTTCTATTTCTATAAAACTATTTTATTTTATTTAACAATTTACTGACACAAGTTATTTGTGATGTCAAAAATGACGAGGAGAACTACAGTTATTTATGGTACTAGTGGGTAAAGTAAGATATTGCCCATGAGAAAATTAACCTGCGAGGCGTCAGCCAAGCTGTTATTCGGGAGCTATTTTGAAGGAGTTCCGGAATGGTTTGGGAGCTAAAAATTTGGCAAATTAAGTCTTTTTTAAAGACCCGTGTCTGTGCAAAATCTTATGAACGACGGCCGATGGCCCAAAACCCGATATCCTCCTTTCTTTTAGTATTTTTTTGAAAAAAATTTTTTTTTTGAAAATTTTTTATTTTTTTTTTTAATTTTTTTTTTAAATTTTTTTTTAATTTTTTTTTGAATTTTTTTTTGAAATTTTTTTTTTAATTCTTTTTTTTTAATTTTTTTTTCAAAATTTTTTTTTCAAAATTTTTTTTTGAAATTTTTTTTTCAAAAATATTTTTTAATTTTTTTTTGAAATTTTTTTTTGAAATTTTTTTTGTTAAAAATTTTTTTTTTAATTTTTTTTTTGAAAATTTTTTTGAAAATTTTTTTGTTAAAAATTTTTTTTGAAAATTTTTTTTTGAAAATTTTTTTTTGAATTTTTTTTTTTTGAAATTTTTTTTTTTATTTTTTTTTTATTTTTTTTTTTACTTTTAAAAAAAACTATATTTATTTTATATGTCCGTTTTTGATCTCCGTTTGCTGTTATTTTTGCCTGTTATATTTGCTTGAATTTTTGCAGGTGCCTGTAATTTTTATTTATTTTTGTCTGTTATTTTTGCAGTTATTATTGCCTGTTATTCTTTTTATTTTTGCCTGTAATTTTGTGTTATTTTTACTGTTATTATTGCCTGTTATTTTTGTTATTTTCGTTTGGTTTCGTTTCGTCAATTTTCGTTTGGTTTCGTTTCGTCAATTTTCGTTTGGTTTGGACTCTTTGGTTTGGACTTTTTAATTTAAAAAAAGACGACCGCCAGCAGGGCCTAAAAATCTCCGGTCAAACGTGGCGGCCCAGCCACCGCCGCCTCGACTACTGACAAACCGAAGAAGTGAACGGTCACTAATGTTGTTGCACCACCACCGATTCTACGACGTCGTGTTCGACATTAAATGGTCCTTTTCAGGGCCACAAATTTTATTCAGAGAAAAAAGGATTTTACATCAAACGTTTGGTTTTACCCATCTGCTGCTCCTCGCCTTTATTTTTGAAATTTTTTTGCAGCGAGCAGTTAAGTAGCAGGAGCAAGCCAAACGTATCGCCCCTCTGACATCACCTTCATTAATTTTTTCAGAAACAAGTTTGGAAATTTGAAGATCAATTTTGTTTTGAGCAATAAAGTGTTCCGGATTCTCATGGTACATTTTCTTGGAGTAAACCTTACTTTCTTTTAGAGGTAAAGAGGTATTTTCGGAAAAATCTAGTAATAATTTGTTTATTTTGGATGTCAATGTAAAATTTGGTTGATTTTTTTTATGAGGAAGTTTAAAACATAAATGAGCAAAAGAAAGTAACTGTTTCCAAGCTAGAGGAGAGTCATGTTTTAAGACACCATCAATGCACTTTAAATATACTTCGGCGGCTAAAATCCTAGATCCTTTCGGAATCTTGTGTAAAACTCTGCCTCTGTTCCTTACTATGAAGTTTATGAAATCATCTTGATTTGGAAGGTTTTCTTTCTTGTCATCAACTTTCTTTCGAATTTGACTGATTTGATGGTTTTTCTTTTTTCTTTATGGATTCCAGTCTTGTGAATTTTGAGACCCTTACCAGAAGAGAAATTTTTATGGCAAGTTTCGCATTCAAAAATTGACTCACTTCTTGTAAAATATAAAGTTTCTTCGGGCGATGACATTTCTGATCTTGTGTAGAAAATTTGAATAAAAAAATCTTGTATAATAAGTTCAAAGATCGAAAGTAACTTCTTAAATGTGTATAAGGCAAATTGTAATTAAAAAAAAACAGATTTGTAGATAAAAAACTTGTAAAAGATATTTTGATTTAGATTGACTTTGACAGATGATTCTTTAAATCAGTTTCTATTTCTATAAAACTATTTTATTTTATTTAACAATTTACGGACACAAGTTATTTGTGATGTCAAAAATGACGAGGAGAACTACAGTTATTTATGGTACTAGTGGGTAAAGTAAGATATTGCCCATGAGAAAATTAACCTGCGAGGCGTCAGCCAAGCTGTTATTCGGGAGCTATTTTGAAGGAGTTCCGGAATGGTTTGGGAGCTAAAAATTTGGCAAATTAAGTCATTTTTAAAGACCCGTGTCTGTGCAAAATCTTATGAACGACGGCCGATGGCCCAAAACCCGATATCCTCCTTTCTTTTAGTATTTTTTTTAAAAAAAATTTTTTTTTGAAAATTTTTTAATTTTTTTTTAATTTTTTTTTGAAATTTGTTTAAAATTTTTTTTGAATTTTTTTTTTGAAAATTATTTTTTTAATTCTTTTTTTTAAATTTTTTTTTCAAATTTTTTTTTCAAATTTTTTTTTCAAAAATATTTTTTAATTTTTTTTTTATTTTTTTTTCAAATTTTTTTTGTTAAAATTTTTTTTTTATTTATATTTGAAAATTTTTTTGAAAATTTTTTTGTTAAAAATTTTTTTTTAAATTTTTTTTTTTAAATTTTTTTTGAATTTTTTTTTTTTTTGAATTTTTTTTTTTAATTTTTTTTAATTTTTTTTTAATTAACCAGCAAACAGAGATCAAAAACGGACATGAAAATTAGATATCAATTTTTTTTTGAAAAAAAATTTATATCTAATTTTGATGTCCGTTTGCTTTTTTTTGTATGTTTGCCTGTAAAATTTGTGTCTGTAATTTTTGCCATTTATTTTTGTCTGTTATTTTTGCTCGAGGGGTTGATCGCGGAGGAAATCTTTTGTACAAGCCAAAGGAACTCTCAGGAGGAACTCTGGAGGAACTCCGAGGAACTCTTTGTAAAAAGGAGGAACTCTGGAGGAACTCTTTGCAAAATTTTATGGTCAAACTAGATGAGCCGTTACAAACACTTTACAAAACATCCTACCCTTGGGCGCCAATATTTTTTATAAAGGGGCGCTAAGTTTGGTAGAAACCGTTAGGGACAAAGCTTTTTTTCCCGAAGGTAATTGAAGGTAATTTTGGGGCGCCAATTATTGAACAACAGAAGGGGCGCCGCTAAGTTTGGTAGAAACCGTTAGGGACAGAGCTTTTTTTCCTGAAGGTAATTTTGGGGCGCCAATTGTTTTCAGAAGGGGCGCCAAGTTTGGTAGAAATTGTTAGGCACAAAGCTATTTTTCCTGAAGGTAATTTTGGGGCGCCAATTATTGTTCAGAAGGGGCGCCAAGTTTGGTAGAAACCGTTAGGGACAAAGCTTTTTTTCCTGAAGGTAATTTTGGGGCGCCAATTATTGTTCAGAAGGGGCGGCAAGTTTGGTAGAAACAGTTAGGGACAAAGCTTTCTTTCCTGAAGGTAATTTTGGGGCTCCAATTAGTGTTCAGAAGGGGCGCCAAGTTTGGCAGAAACAGTTAACAGTTAGGGACAAACCTTTTTTTCCTGAAGGTAATTTTGGGGTGCCAATTATTGTTCAGAAGGGGCGCTAAGTTTGGTAGAAACCGTTAGGGACAAAGCTTTTTTTCCTGAAGGTAATTTTGGGGCGCCAATTATTGTTCAGAAGGGGCGCCAAGTTTGGTAGAAACAGTTAGGGACAAAGCTTTATTTCCTGAAGGTAATCTTGGGGCGCCAATTTTTGTCTTGAAGGGGCGCCAAGTTGTTGCAATCCGCTAGGTTTGGTTTGGTTTCGTTTCGTCAATTTTCGTTTGGTTTGGACTTGTTGCAATCCGCTAGGTTTGGTTTGGTTTCGTTTGGACTTTTTGGTTTGGACTTTTTAATTTAAAAAAAGACGACCGCCAGGGCCAGGGCCTAAAAATCTCCGGTCAAACGTGGCGGCCCAGCCACCGCCGCCTCGACTACTGACAAACCGAAGAAGTGAACGGTCACTAATGTTGTTGCACCACCACCGATTCTACGACGTCGTGTTCGACATTAAATGGTCCTTTTCAGGGCCACAAATTTTATTCAGAGAAAAAAGGATTTTACATCAAACGTTTGGTTTTACCCATCTGCTGCTCCTCGCCTTTATTTTTGAAATTTTTTTGCAGCGAGCAGTTAAGTAGCAGGAGCAAGCCAAACGTATCACCCCTCTGACATCACCTTCATTAATTTTTTCAGAAACAAGTTTGGAAATTTGAAGATCAATTTTGTTTTGAGCAATAAAGTCTTCCGGATTCTCATGGTACATTTTCTCGGAGTAAACCTTACTTTCTATTAGAGGTAAAGAGGTATTTTCGGAAAAATCTCGTAATAATTTGTTTATTTTGGATGTCAATGTAAAATTTGGTTGATTTTTTTTATGAGGAAGTTTAAAACATAAATGAGCAAAAGAAAGTAACTGTTTCCAAGCTAGAGGAGAGTCATGTTTTAAGACACCATCAATGCACTTTAAATATACTTCGGCGGCTAAAATCCTAGATCCTTTCGGAATCTTGTGTAAAACTCTGCCTCTGTTCCTTAGGGCCACTTGCACCAACCATGATTTAACTTTAAACTTGGATTAAATTGACGATCGACCAATCAGAATGCAGCATTTTTAACTTAAACTTAGTTTTGTCTAGATAATCCCAGTTTCAACGTTGGTGCAAGTGACCCTTAGTTTAACTATGAAGTTTATGAAATCATCTTCATTTGGAAGGTTTTCTTTCTTGTCATCAACTTTCTTTCGAATTTGACTGATTTGATGGTTTTTCTTTTTCTTTATGGATTCTAGTCTTGTGAATTTTGAGACCCTTACCAGAAGAGAAATTTTTATGGCAAGTTTCGCATTCAAAACTTGACTCACTTCTTGTAAAATATAAAGTTTCTTCGGGCGATGACATTTCTGATCTTGTGTAGAAAATTTGAATAAAAAAATCTTGTATAATAAGTTCAAAGATCGAAAGTAACTTCTTAAATGTGTATAAGGCAAATTGTAATTAAAAAAAAAACAGATTTGTAGATAAAAAACTTGTAAAAGATATTTTGATTTAGATTGACTTTGACAGATGATTCTTTAAATCAGTTTCTATTTCTATAAAACTATTTTATTTTATTTAACAATTTACTGACACAAGTTATTTGTGATGTCAAAAATGACGAGGAGAACTACAGTTATTTATGGTACTAGTGGGTAAAGTAAGATATTGCCCATGAGAGGTGGCGAGGCGTCAGCCAAGCAGGTTAATTTTTGAGATATTTTTTTGAAATTTTTTTTTTTAATTTTTTTTTTCAAAAATTTTTTTTGAAATTTTTTTTTCAAAAATATTTTTAAATTTTTTTTTTTTTTATTTTTTTTGAAATTTTTTTTGTTAAATTTTTTTTTTTGAAATTTTTTTTTTGAAAATTTTTTTTTGTTAAAAATTTGTTTTTGAAAATTTTTTTTTGAATTTTTTTTTTTTGAATTTTTTTTTTTTTGAATTTTTTTTTAATTTTTTTTTTAATTTTTTTTTATTCTTAAAAAAAAAACTATATTTAATTTATATGTCCGTTTTTGATCTCCGTTTGCTGTTATTTTTGCCTGTTATATATATTTGCTTGAATTTTTGCAGGTTATATTGTGCCTGTAATTTTTATTTATTTTTGTCTGTTATTTTTGGTGTTATTATTGCCTGTTATTTTTTTTATTTTTGCCTGTAATTTTTGTGTAATTTTGTGTTATTTTTACTGTTATTATTGCCTGTTATTTTTGTTATTTTCGTTTGGTTTCGTTTCGTCAATTTTCGTTTGGTTTCGTTTCGTCAATTTTCGTTTGGTTTCGTTTCGTCAATTTTCGTTTGGTTTCGTTTCGTCAATTTTCGCTTGGTTTCGTTTCGTCAATTTTCGTTTGGTTTCGTTTGGTTTCGTTTCGTCAATTTTCGTTTGGTTTCGTTTGGTTTCGTTTCGTCAATTTTCGTTTGGTTTCGTTTCGTCAATTTTCGTTTGGACT